>CM043017.1:23137439-23427154 GCA_023690525.1 Holotrichia oblita
TCTAACATGGATAGCACGGGGGAGAGGAGCCCACCGGTTCGCCGGGCCTCTCCGCGAGGTGTCGGTCTCGTGCGGGCAACTGGTTTCGTGCCTCTTTGTCCTGAGGAGTGTGTGCACTTTCCCTGATCGCCGCATACCTAACGGTCGGTCGGCAGCTGGTGCCCCTTTGGGGTCCAGCAACCACTTTCGTGTGCTGTGGACGTGAAGTTTTGATAATAAAATTTAAATTGTTTATAACATTTGTAAATATAAAGGTACCCCTATTTTTTTCGACCTTCAAATGATTTTTGACATCGAAAGCAAAATTCTCACGGGAAGTTATATCACCACACACAGTGATCACATTTTTGATCATATACAGTATTTATTTATGCTACTAAACAATTTAATTTGCTACCATACTCTTAATCCTTTCATAAATTAAGTGTTTGTTGTATTGACAAATGCCAACATCATAATTATCTTCAACGTTTAATCCTAGCAAACATTTTGTCTTTTTTTTTCAAATTAAAAATAAAATCATAATTCACCACACTTTAGACAGAATATTGTGTCAGTGTACTTTAAAAATATCAAACATGTACACAATGAGAATGAGATCAGTTTACACTGATAATATACATAAATATTTGCCATTTTTTTATTGCATCCATTATATGTATGCATATGTTAGAACGTCAGCAATGTGCTATTAAAATTTGCAAAATAAACCATGTAAATATTGAACCAGACCTACTTTATAACGAATTAATGTTTAAAAAAAGTATTTCGACACAATTTTTAAACGTAAAAAAGTTTGTTACAGCAATAATTCATTTCTTACACGATTTTTTATTGTTATCGTATACATTAAACAAATTCAGAGAAAATCTCGTAAATAGCGTCGCTTAAAAAAATTATTCGATATATTATAAGCTTGTAAACAGACTGTGTATAATGTGGTTGCACAGTAACAAAGTGGTCTATACAAACCTACCGCTTCTTGAAATGGAAGGCAAACACATAAAATACTCTAGGTACTTACCAGAACGTTATATTTGTTTGTATAATACAAACATGACCTGAAATACCCTGTGTTATTAAAGCATTAAATTCTGTATCTAAATTGGATCTCCTCGCGAAATATTCGATGTAAATCTATTAAAATCGCATTCAATATTAAAGGCTGTGAGTAATCAAAAAAAAATTATTGTTACAGATCTGATATCAAAGCTGTATATGAGGCAGTTCAAAGCAAGAGCCTGAACAATCTTATAATGGTAAGTACGACTCGAGAATCGATTTCGATTATATTTCAAATTCGAAACGTTCCTTCTTATTCATTATGTTCCGATTCATGACAATTATCATTCGTACTTGACAAATCTCCAGGGCTGCATTTAAACAAGTTTGAAGTACAATTACCATTTCATAGCGCTCCTTCAACTCGATAAATCTCAAGTGAACTAACCGCGAACTTTCCAAGTGTCAAACAGTAATTGCGGACTGTTGTACTAGACTGTCAGTACTTACGTGATTAATGGAGAGTGATTAATAGTTGAATTCAGTAGTATTCGTATGCTCTACGTTGTATAATATCAAACTTGGATTAGTTTTTTAGTTTAAATTAAATTAGAATTCATATTTCCATATTTTAAACTTCTGTAAGAAAATTACTCAAAAATCGCCATACTCTGAGAAATTATTCTTGTCCGAGGCTTTTTTATTAATTTTGGGTAAAACAGGAAATAATTTCTTTTGTGTGTTTCTGAAAATCTGTCTTTTACAAAAAAGATATCAGATGTATGTACAGGGTGTGACATCTTCCTGGGATCGGCTGATTGTGGCTTTGCTATTTATTTTATCGAAAAATTTTCTTAGTAAAAGATGTCTAGAATGAAGTTCTCTATAGCAAGAAAATATTTTCTTATATACAGGGCGTTCGGTTTTGTCTGTACGACAGATTACTTTGATTTAAATGAAACACTCTATATATTATTACATTCCTTCATGTAATATAAGGTAATTTTAATTAACATACTCTGCCCTAAAACCCAACAGTTTTCGAGATATCCCATTTCGAAAGGAAAAAAATGCATTTACACAGAGTACTTAAAAAATGAATCTAGTCTTTTCTAATAATCGTTTTGAAACAAATCGTGGGTATTATTATAATGATACTTCAAGCTTTATTTGCCATACTAAACATTCATATTATATTATACTGGGTGTTTAATAATCGAACTCGAAATTAAATACCTTCAAACGACTAAAACTCGTTTATTTAAAATAGAACAGCCTGTATATTTTTATGCTAACTATTGCAGATTTTTCTTCTCTTTCGACGTGGATCAAAGCACTGTAATATCATTTTTGTACTTATTTATTGAGATTGTTGCTGATAATTGTTTTTGTTAGTATTTTATATATGAATAAACTAGTGATATAACATACAGGGTGAGGCATTAGTGCGAGGAAGTCCAATTACTCCTGTATTATAAGAGAAATGAGAAAATGTTATTAAGATAAAAGTTGGAAGCGTATAGGAGCTATAACTAACACCAACAACTAAAGTCTTTAGTTGACCCAAGAAGGTCGTAACTGCTGTAAACAATATTAAATAAAGTGGTTTAACAAAGTAAAGTATTATTAATTTTAAATTCTATAATTCTCATTTCTCTTTAGTACAGGAGTAATTGGACGTCCTCTCACTAATGCCGCACCCTGTACATTAACCGCCAAAGACGTTTATACGTATGTATATTATCAAATTAAATAAAAATGAATTAAATCTAGTAGTCTCCGCTTTGAATAATAGTTTAAATGAATTTACTTATTTGTCAAAATCTGTAGCTGATTGCTGTAATCATCCTATTTACCTACTCTAATATTTTCTCTCAGTATTAACCCTGAAACACTTTTTCGAGTAAAATTATAGTTTCGGCAGCGTTTAGAAATTGTGCATTAACAGAGAGGGTGGTCACATTGAACAACTTTTACACTAATTTCACGTTCTAAATTAATTAATTTAATTAAAAACAAATATTTTAATCATTGTCTATTTGTCATGTTTTACTTAAGATGAAAATTACGATATATTTTTATTGATTTAAAGACTTGTAAAAAATATAGCGTTATATAATGTAGTTTCAATATATTGAGTGATTATTTTATTACTAAAACCACTATTTTTTTACAAAATATTCTAAATAAGGACTGAAATGAAATTGTAACCCTATTTTTATGTCAAATTTTAGATTTTTCTACAAAATTACCTAGAACTCCAAATGTATAAACTTTAGGTATAGGGAATGATCTGCAATAGTTAGCATAAAAATATACAGGGTGTTTTATTTTAAATAAACGAGTTTTAGTCGTTTGAAGGTATTTAATTTCGAGTTCGATTATTAAACACCCAGTATAATATAATATGAATGTTTAGTATGGAAAATAAAGCTTGAAGTATCATTATAATAATATTTACAATTTGTTTCAAAATGATTATTAGGAAAGGCTAGATTCATTTTTTAAGTACTCTATGTAAATGCATTTTTTTCCTTTCGAAACGGAATATCTCGTAAAGTGTTGGGTTTTAGGGCAGAGTATGTTAATTAAAATTACCTTATATTACATCAAGGAATTCAAAAATGCAATAATATATAAGGTGTTCCATTTCAATAAACAAAGTAACCTATCGTACAGACAAAACCAAACACCCTGTATATAAGAAAATATTTTCTTGTTATAGATAACTTCATTCTAGACATCTTTTACTAAGAAAATTTTTCGATAAAATAAATAGCAAAGCCACAATCAGCTGATCTCAGGAAGATGCCACATCCTGTATATAGACTTTTCAACATTTTCTGATGGTTGAAATCCATCGTTTAATAATTCATGAACATTTAGTATTAACATTTAGATTTGTTTAATTCATTCCCGAACATTTTAGTATTAACGATTAAGGTTTTTTTCAGCCCGGATCGACTTTTCGTTTGGGAGCAAAGTATTAACAGCGCGACATCATAAAAGGCGATATGATGCTGTCATTTAAACACAACTTCCTAAACTACACCGGAGTTGCATGATAATCAAGTAATTTACGTCACTGATGCTGGATGTAAATAGGTTGAAGCTTTGCAACAATAAAGTTTTGTGTGGTTATAACGTAGAATTAACGACTACTTTTTCTACTACAATTTTCGTATAATTACAGTATTCTTTATTTTGATGAAATCATTTAACACATACGCATTGGATATGCAAGTATATTTTAAAGGTTTTTTTTGCTGATTTTGAGGCTTTATTTTACAAAATCGATACAATATATTTTATTCAAAGTATTTTCCTTCGGAAGCTATAACTTTTTTCCACTCTTTGAAGGAGCACATGAATTCCGTTCCAATAGAACAGCTCATCTTTTGAGGCCAACAACGTATCGACTCAATTTTGGATTCAATTGAAGTGAAGTGTATTCCGGACAAGGTGTTCTGCATTGATCGAAACAAATGGTAGTCAGAAGGAGCAATGTCTGGGTTATACCATGGGTGGGGTAAGACTTGCTATCCGCTATTTTCTCGAAGTAAGTTTTAACGGGTTGCGCAGCATGTGGCCGTGTTATGATATAAAATCAATGACTTCAGTGCTCGCTTGTGATTTCACCAAATACACAGCATCACCTTCGAACCATGGATATTCGACTTTGGAGTCGATGTGCCAGGTTGGCTGGGGCTCACATGTGATTTCCTGCGTTTAGTGTTGTTATAATTCATCCATTTTTCGTCCCCAGTAATGACACGATACAGAAAAGACTTCTTTTGTACTGTTAAAACAACATGTTAGACGTGTAAAATCGTATTTGGATGTCTCTTGGTTTCAGTTCATGTGGAACGCAATTTCCCATTTTCTGGATCATACCCATATTCTTTAGATGCAATGAAATGGCTTTTCGAGTAACTCACAAAGATTCTGCAAGCTCCTTTTCAGTTTGACACGGGTATTCGTCCAATAAAGCTTCCAAGTCAGCGTGTTCAAACGTTGCTGCCCTTCGCTCACGCTCTTTATCGCTTGTATCAAAATCACCACTTTTGAACCGTTTAAACCAAAATTCACAAGTCGAAAGTGATGGAGCAGCATATTCTCCGTAAGCCTCACACAATATGCGATGACTTTCTGCTACACGTTTCTTCAGATAAAAACCAAAAAGCAAAGCTCTCCGCGAATGGGGTTTTGTAAGCACAAAAGTTGAATGACCTACACTAATGTCAATAGCCTAACGATGATAGCCAACATGAAGATAACTGCCACATTATCTGATGCAGTTTAATACCGCTAATCGCCTCTGTTGAAAATCCTTTAAGATATACTTGCACGTCCAATACAAATTAATAAAAACGTGTAGGTAATTAAGTTTATACCTGTATATTTTAGAATACAAATAAATACAGTGTTTTCCAATAGTAACGCTCGATGTTTGGCAACTGCGCATGACGAAGTCGTTAGTCACACAGATGCTATCTTTGGCAGCCGGATTCAGTCAGTCTCTGCATTTTATTATGGATCGTTACACGACTGAGCAACCCGTCGAAATTGTTAACAATTATTATCAAAACCGCAATTCGTGCAATTTATGATGTCAACGATCGTCTTGCAGAATCCACAATTCGGTGTTTAATAAACAAATTCGAAACAACTGGGTCTGTGGCAGATCAGAAAGTTCCTGGAGGTCAGCGAAACGCAAGATCACTTGAAAATATTGCTGCAGTTCGGGAAAGTGTGCATGAGAATCCGCAACAGTCTATTCCGCGTCGGGCTCAAGGACTTGGCCTGTCTTCGACGACAACTTGGCGAATCCTACATAAGCACTTAGGGCTTCACCCTTATAAAGTGCAATTAAGCCCAACAGTCATAGGCAGCGGCTTGCATCCGCTGATTGGACGCTAGAGCATCTGGAGGTTAATCCTGATTTTGGGCGCAAAATAATGTTTAGTGATGAGACTCATTTCTGGTTAAGTGGCTTTATTAACAAGCAAAATTGCCGAATTTGAAGCGACGAAAACCCACGGGAGATGGTGGGGTATAGTGTGCACTGTGGTCCGGCGGCATAATCGGTCCATATTTTTCGAAAACGAAGAAGTGGCACTTACTGTCAACGGTGAGCGACACAGGGCTATGATAAGAGATTTTATTTGGCCTGCAGTGGTTGGGATCGATCTAACAAACGTGTGGTTTCAGCAAAATGGTGTTACGTGCTATACATCACGTGATACAGTGACATGCGAAATTTAATGATTCCGTTATATCGCGAAATGGTGACGTTAATTGGCCGCCCAAATCCTGCGACCTAACGCCACTGGTCTATGCTGACAAACCGCGGACGGTTGCCGCATTAAAGGTCAACATTAGGCGCGTTATTGCTGAAATTGAGCCACTTTTATATGATAACGTCATCACAAATTGGGTATCCAGGATTCAACAAACCAGGCAAAGCCGTGGATGATATAATTTTTAAAACATAATGTTAACACATGTACTTTATAATACAAATAAAAATAGATCA
This sequence comes from Holotrichia oblita, assembly GCA_023690525.1. Lineage (NCBI taxonomy): Eukaryota > Metazoa > Arthropoda > Insecta > Coleoptera > Scarabaeidae > Holotrichia > Holotrichia oblita. The sequence continues at coordinate 23,143,978 of CM043017.1, forward strand.
CTATTATTCTCACAATTTGTTTTATTGCGTTACAAAAAACGAGCGCTTCTAATGGAAAACCCTTTAATTAACTTCAGAAATAACGCAGCATCTAAATTTTGAAAAGTTTTGAACCTCAAAAATTCTTCGTGAATCATATAATGTTGTGCCAAATCCCTGCAAATTTACGTGGTGTATAAAACGATATTTACAAAATAATTGATTAAACTTTTTTCGGCTTTTTTGCGATGTTTCTGGGAAATCTTACTCTGTGATATTAATGACAACTTTTTAATAATCAAATCCGACGGTAAATGGAGACGTTTACTATTATTTCATGATTGACAATAGTCTGATTGAATAGTCTGTAAATCGTGAATCAATATCTTCATATTTTGTAGCTCCCCATCGTCTCTCTCCTCCATCTCCCACCCTCGCCTCGTCGAACTAAATTTTGTTGTGTCCTGCAAGTTATTTGCAAAACTGTAATGAGCTTACATCATTGCCAGGTTGTAGATTAAAATTTAAATAAATATAAAATGAAAGCATTACATAACAAAGACATCTAATACATATTTATTTGGGTATTTTTGATACATAAGTTCTGAATGTATCGTAATATCCGGATAATGGCCAATGTTTTGCTTTATCCCGAGCAAATCTAGGAAAAAGTTTTTTCAACACTAATTTTGACCATCGATACAGGAGTAAAATAACACCACCAGGCCCCATCTTCTCAAAACAATTCGAAAAGAAAGTGATTCGTCCAATTTTACAGCATCACAGTTTAAATCAATGTAGGAGAGTTTAATGCAGTTGATAACTTTTGATAAATCCAAACAGATGGCTCGAATATTCAATGACATAATAATATTTTCCACTTGGAACCAAAAAAAATATTGGAAGCATAGAATATGAGTACATAAATGGTTCACTCATATATGTATGAGAAGTAATCATTCAGCCTACAAAGTTTCTCGTAACTGTGCAGTAACAAGTCAAACTTTTCAGGGATATTGACTTTAAATCTATTAACAACATCGAAAATGTAATTTGCACTACCTAGTGAGTTCAATTAGTAACACAACATTAATAAAAACTTAAAAATTATATATTCGATATGGTGTGTATACATATTAAGTAGGTACATAAATATAAATAATATAAGACTAGATGACCAGTGCATTAGGAATGTAGAATCATAAAAAAATCATATCTTAATTAATATTATTAAACAGGATTAATACTGCTTCTATTGTATATATTAATGAAGAGAAACCTGTAGATTACAGAGCCCACCACTGCGGATGTCAGAGGTCCAACCCAATAAATCTAAAAAAAATATCAGTTAAAATACCACCAAATATAACGTCATCAATGCTATGATACCCAATGATTCTCCCAATCATTATTCCAAACTGCTGGTCCTAAACTCCTGGCAGGATTCATACTTGCACCTGTATACGATGCCTAGAATTTTGCAAAACAAAACAAACCATATAATCATATCAAATAAATGAATAGAAATATACTTACAGCAGCAAAATTAATACCAGCGACTATTAACCCAAACCTTATAGATACCGAATCTATCAAATGCTTCGTTCTAGGATCCCAAGAAGCGCAATTTGCGAAAGTTAACACTAAAGATATCAGCATTTCAACTCCTAATGCCTAAAAGGATGCAATTTTGATTTCTGTTATGATTTAAGTTGTTATTACTTACTTGTGACACTTCAATTCTACTCGAAGGAACATTCATACCAATTCCATGTTGTAGTTGTGTTAGATCTGGATTTCTCATGTAACGTTCAGGTGTTACAACCTACAATTTACAAAGCTTTTTATATATTCACGGAACTATATCAGAATCAATTTAAATGTAAATCTTTTAATAATGGATTAAACTTTTTCGAATCCATCTTTTATTAATCCGTCTACAACAAACCCGACTCAAATTATTGAAACTCGAATGCGTTTTCAATTTATTCCGAAATTACTTTTCATTCAGGACTATTGTGTTTCCAGGTTTCCTCGCTAGATACCGCCATTAGATTAGCTTGACTATCGTACAGTAAAACCTTTTCGCAAAATTGAATTCTATAAAGGGAATGTTTCGCCAATTCTAGCGTAAAGTAACTGAGAACATTATTACGTTTGTACGAAGATCGTATCGTTACTATTCTAACTTTGTCCGTCATTGTATTTCTTTATTGGGTTGAAATATATTTAAAAATATTATACAATATTCTTACCATAACGAAACCGTATCCGACACAACCTCCTAATAATTGGGGAATCACATAGAATGGAACCTGATCTAAACTGATTTTTTGCATGATAGCAGCACCTACTGTTGTGACTGGATTTACGTGGGCACCCGAGATGTGGCCGAAAATCTGAAAATTAGATACAATAAGAAGTAAATGAAGTTTGATTAGTTATAAGTTTTTTTTTACTGTATTGGTAACATTATTAATTTCATGACAATATCTATAACAACTTGTATTTCTTTACTTTGGGGTGAACTTTCCCAGATACTAAGCAATAATAGGGTCGGGTTACTAGTGAAGACCATGTAGATAAAATATACTCATGTCAAAAAATTTCTATTCAACTCGGAAGTAAACAAACACCATCTTAGTATATAAAAATAAAACAAAATAAAGAGAAATACTACTTAGTTGTATTATAAATCACAGGTTCAATTCTGAAAACACCCTGGTCAAAGTTGATGCGAAATATGAGAATCATTTGAGGTTTAGTTATCTGAAACTCTTTCTCTTTACTGTTTTCTTAATGTGAGATACCACATTGGCCTGTATGAGACTGAGATGGAATTTTCGGTTGCTCAGAAAGCAGTGGCAGTAGTTGTTACATAACTCATATTTCTAGTGCAATATTCTCTTAACTGTGTTAGGAACTAATTTTTGGGAACAGAAACTTCGACTAAAATATGAAAAGAATCACCTGAAACTAATCTTTAAAATTCTGAGCAACGAACCACTCAGACTTTGTGAAATTGTATCGTATATTAGGATGTCTATTTTCAACAAAACTTCTTCACATTCTCGCAGCTTTGTATACTAATTTAACCTGTCATATTACCTCACAGTGTAATCGAACCATCAACTAGGCATGTCTTATGGTAATTCCATGTTTTGGTGTCTGGAACATTTTTGCTTTTCTTTCCTGAGTAGAAAAAATGTATTTAATATTTCTTCATTAATTTGAGCAATGCCTTGGATAATATTTCTGATAATTCTGTTGGTTAGTTGACGCTCAACTATTCTGTCATACAATGCACTTCCTTAACGATTATTGGACAACCCAAATGCTGCTCAGCCTGTACTACAGCAGATAAAAGCCTATTCCAGTATGTCTTTGATTAGATGAAGACGTCACCTGTAGCAAAAAATCTAGACTAATGAAAATACTACTAATGATAATGGTATAATTATGCTTCAACTAAATACCTAGCCACACCACGCATGCAACCAGTAAACGTTAATGTTTTTTTGTTTAGATCTTTTTGAGTCTATTTTAGACAAGCCCAAGAAAAAATGTAGGAAAAAATCTCAATATGATGTTGTTGCTTTTACTGAAGAAACATGGAAAAGCTGTAACAATCGAAATTACCGAAAAAACTTTTAAACCTGCTGTTATTTGGCCTGTTAGCCAACATTTTTTCAAAAGTATGATTTTGACCTGTCTAAAGCCTTAAGCACATGCACTGATATTGATAACTGACTCTTTGGAAACATTTGTTGGTTCTCTGAATCTGACTTCTCTAGTTTCACCAGTGAGCCGAAAGAGACACAAGATGCTGGAAGCACACCTCATAAAGAAAACAGAAGGGAAGAAAATTGCAATTGAGAAGAAATTTAAAACAAACAACACATTTAATATTTGGAAAAGTTATGACGATTGGAAATAGTTCAAAAAGTAAACAGAAAAGATAAAAGAGACCAGAGCGAAGAAAGTTCAGAACAAGAATTTATTGCAAGTAAATTATCTTCTGCAGACGAAGATTTGAGGTCGATTTTGCGTACTAATTTTAAAGTTAATGATTAACTTTTAGTAATATTTAAGACTGAAAAAATATTTGTTATATAGGAAAGATAATGCAAGATAAAACATAACGAGTGTATTTGAAGTTACTTTTATGAGAAGGTCAAACAAAATTAGAAATGTCTTCATCTATTCGGTTATATTAGAGGTTTCTGGCGTGCAGAATGAAATTGACATAAAAATGAAAATAAAACCTGAAGAACCACAGAATGTCAGCATTTCTTTTGGAATAGAGTTTCCATTCGATAATTTGACTTATTTTTAGTTGAATTTTATAACCTTGTTCCAAACGATTTTGTTATTGCCTTTAATGATGTGGTTTATTAGATCAATTGCACCAGACACTTTATAATTTTATACATTCAACCATATTTAAAATTTTCGATACTAATCAATATACATCGCTAGCTAAACAATTAGAAATGTCAGCTCCCAAATTTGGAACCAATACAAAATATACCTACCTATTAACATCGTAAAAATAAATGTGGAAGTAAAAACGTATGTTGCAAACTTGAATAAAATTCTAATTTTTATATAGGTATGTATGTATATTATGGAAATATTTAAAATTATGAGATATATAAAGCAATTGGAACAAAAAGAAATCATTAGTTTAGTGTTTCAATTTTGTAGTATCAATATTAAATTGAATATACATGAAAAATGTAGGCGAATCTATGAAAATTGAGGAAATTTTTCACTCTAACTACAGATTTTGTTGTTTTAGATTTGTTATCTATCCGAAGTGCAAACCTTTGTAAATTATAAATATGATTATAAAACTATAATAGTCGATAATGCCGATAAATTAATCGAACATATAATAGGTAATCAATTAGTAAAGTATTTGCAAGACAACAGATAGATATTAAATAATCAGCATGGTTTCTAACAAAAAAAATCTGCGATTTAGAATTACTTTAGAATCTGTTTCTAGGGACTATCAGAAAATGAATATGGATAGCTTCTATTTTTAAATTAAAATTGGGTATTTATCATCAAAAGAATGTAATTAACTACATATATTCAAAATCAATATTTAATATCAATTCATCAATATAAACAAACAGTGGATTACTGTCAAATATCGAAATTAAGTTGCTAAGTAATAATTTATTAAATATCGTAATATTGTTCTCCCAAAAATAGGGATTAATGAGTAGGAGTGTATTATCTATTGTAATTTAAAATTACAGTGTCATTTACATATATCAATTGAGGTCGTAACCATTAATCATAGAGTTGACATGCAATCATGCATTATTAAACCATGCAATTTTTTTTGCAACAGTCGCACGTCAGCTAAAGTTAAACAAACGAACAAACTGCAAACAATCCAAACAAAAAAACTACAGGATAAAAAGAAAGCCTTTACAAGTAAATACAAACCAAACTCGACATCAAACTGTTACCTAGAACCAAAAATACTTAAAATACAGAAAACCAACTATAGAACATCTGCAATAAAAATAAATTAAATTAAAGACAGGAAAGAACCTACAAATCATCATCAAAATCCAGGGTCAACATCTCCAAAATTCTGATTTCACCCAATACAAAACTCAGGATTCCTTTAAAGTTCTAAATGCGTACCTATGGCTAAGTCTAACCAACCAGAATCAGAACATCTTAATTAAACTCCAAACATATTTAAAAAACTATCAAAACATGCAACCTGTGTGATACGTGTTGGTTTCGTTTTATATAGATGACTTGATTTTATATAAAAGCTTGCGTGAGAATATTTTGCTGGGCTTTGCAAAAAAAGGGGTTGCTTAGTCAGAATGATTAATTAACTCAAACATCACCATATTACAAACAAACAAAAAATAGTTTTGCATTTATCAATCTTCAAAGTGAGGAAAACATGTTGATTTGAATTCTCTTCTTATTGTATAATGTTGCAGCATTTAAAAATAGTTTAGAAGGTGATTACCTACTTCATATTTGGTGTTAATTAATTAATTCTAATGGGCACACTCAATGGTATCACAAAAGTCTTGCTTTTGATAATTTTGTATAATATCAAGAAAATGTTTACTTTCAAAATCCTGTTCTCCCTTGATAACTAATTTAAACAGACTACAAGAAGTTTGCATAGATGTGCAGACGGTACAGTTTGCTAATTAATATATTGAGTATTCTGGGAAAAAAATAAGGACGAACGTTATTGGCAGCCAATACAATTTGAATAAATAGCTTCCTGATATTGCCTTTAATGTTTAAGAAAATAATAAATTAAAACATATGACAATCACTACTGGACTACATCTACTATGGGTTGGCTACAATTTTTTTTTAATTATAGTTTACCAATTAACTTTCCCATTAATTATACTAAAGAAGTTAAGATCCCTTCCCGGCCATTTTAACTCATAAATTTTTCGCACCTTGGAAAAGGAAATTACATCTTTTGACACTATTATGTTGTGAAACATACGTTTATGTCTTAATTATAGTTGACGTATGGATGTCAAGCTTAGATGTCATATTTGTCTATATTTGACATTTAAGTATAAATACTGTCTACGTTTGACATTTAAATGTCAAACTTGCCCGTAGTTGGCACTACTGTTGGCACTGAACTGTCAAATTTGTCCATATTCACCATCATTGTGTGCACTGATGTACACTCAGCAGAAACCAACAGTTGAGAGCAACTGCGAAGCACTCTACTATGATTGGTAAAAATTTAAATTTCAACCAATGATAGCACAATGTATATGTAGCATTCAACTGTTGGTTTCTGCTAAATGGAGCCATTGACATTAGCCTTATGGAGCCATAAAGGAGATTTACTGTACATGAATATGACAGCAAAATTAAGAAGAAACGTTAAAACTAATCAATGGGGTAAAGATGCAGATGGAATATGTAAGGGCAAAAGTCTTTGGTATCTAATTGACATAACTTGTTCAACGATTCATTATATTTTATACACATACTTGCTACTCTTGCTGCAACTCTATCTCCTTCTACAAATATTTGTTAATTCTCCCTCATACCCTCATCATCAGTAGCAATTACTTGCAAGCGAAGGCTTTTTGCAACTAATGACCACTTCATTGAGTAATTGGCATCTATGATAATGCTGTATGGGTTTTATAATTTCATAACAAAATTGAAGAAGAAAAAATATTAAAAACTAAACAAATAAAGACTTACATGAATTGCCGTGGTGACAGCCATTCCAGCCGCCAAACTAGAATGCAAAACTGACAGGTCCCCATCGACAAGCCATCTGCTAGCTCCCATGCACGAAATAAAAATCAAAATGGCCGTTCCGAAAAATTCCGCGACGGCTATCGCCACTTTCTCTAAATTTCGTCCGAGTTTGGGGGTGAATTTCCCATCTAAAATATAAACTATACGTATCATGTATTATTTGAGGATTATATGAAATTCTAGCTAAGCGAAACCTTGAATTCCCATTTAGAAGCCACTTTTATTAGAAATAAAGCAGAAAAATAAGCGCCACTCACCTTTAGCTTCCATTTCCGCTTTCGAACTAATAATTTCGGATAGGGTATTCGCTCCGATGTCGTATTCGAAACGGCTGCTCTTCGAAGCGAAAGTGATTTTGCAAATGGCCAATTCTCGGCGACGGACTCCCTTATCAAGGCTTTTCAAAGTTTAGCGGCTTCAAGTGTAATTACGATAAAAGCGGTGTTTTGTGCCGGGAAAGCAGTCGCGAATCGCTATTCTTTATGATTCAGAAGGCTAGATGAGAATATAAAAGAAAACTTAATTAATAAAATTCGAATTAATTTTAAAATAAGATGCAGATACGGATATATCTTATTAATCTCCTTGACGTTTATATCTGTATTGTATAATTTAAAGTTTGTTAACATGTTAGAGATAATTTTGACGAATTAGTCTAAATTATAATTAATTCTTTTAACGAGAAAAATGTAGACGTAAAAATATTCAAGGGCTTAACAGATTGTTTCGATAGTTTATCAATATACGACAATATTTCTGATATGTGCAAAAAGTTCTATCAATTCAAAACGCATATAGGGTCGTCAAGTGAGGTACAAATACAATAATATAATATTTTTATTTTTTGAGGTACTTGAGGACTTAAATTAAAATATCTGATTATATTGCTTAGATTCAGTTTTACGTGATGATATATATGAGAGAGGACTGAAAAGTAAGGCAACTAATATAGAGGACACCTGAATGTTTGACCAACAATCAATTTTCCATGTTCAGAAAGAAGGGAAAGTAGAACGAGGCTAAATCTGGACTGTAAAATACATGAAGAAAAATTATTAATCCAACTAATTCAACTCAGCTGCTTCAATAATAAAGATTAGTACTCTCCTATGATTGTTTTGCCCTCTCCAAAAAAACATAACATGGCCGTAACATTGTTAGCTGATAAAACCACTTTTGTTTCCTTTCTGTGCAATGTAGTCGACTTCTACCAATTTTTTTGCGGCCGCACGAGTGGAATGATCCCGAAAGGCAAAATTCGGCCAAAAAGAAGACTTATTGTGCCTCAGTACCGTTTTAGTCCTCTCAACCAGGTTGCAGCCGGACAGAAAAGTCCTCAACTTGATCAAGAGTGAATTTACTTACTCCGGGATCATCTAATCGATCGATCCTAACGTATATCCGGCTCTCTCTATCCGCTGGTGGGAAGTCAGTAAAAAAAGCTTCCTCCACACTCCCACAGTTTCTACACAGGGGAGAGTTTACTAGGTCCATGCGATGCATGTGTTCATTCAGTGCGCAATTAGTGGTTAACATCCCTGTGAGTAACTTCAGCTTGTCTCAGCTCATAAAGACTGCTTTGTTTTGATGCTGCCATAAGGCTTCCTACCCCTTGTTTTGATTGAATTTCTCTTTCGTTCTTTTGATATCCCAAAACTACCAGCTATGACACCTTTAAGCAACAAGCATTTAAAACAATATCATGAACTTTGGCTATCATTCTATCAATTCAGATGTCCTAACCTTGATTCATCTTCGGTGCAGTCCTCAGATAATATAATGTCATATCATAGTTCTTCCAACTTAAACATAATACGGTTTCCATTTCTTCCATCCTCTAATTATAATGGTCTCTGTGTTATCTGGAGCTAGTAATAGTTCGTGGTTTTTAATCTAGGTTTTATCAGCTCTAAGTACACACTTGTGGTTCCCATTAGTGAGTATCCATCCCTAGTGAGTTCCAAACACGTTTCACGGTATAGGGCCCAACACTGATCTCTGAAGCTCCCATGCCTTTGTTTTAACAAACTCCTTTTCATTACCTTCCTACCTGTCAGATAACTGAATAACAACTAAATTTATAAAATACTTAGCTATCTTTACTTCTTTTAAAATCAAGCTTTGACAAACCAAGTTGACGGCATTTTCAATGTCAATCGTACTTTTACAATTGATCTGCCCGCCCGAAAATGATGCTGATGCTCATGAAAGCATCTTTTCTTCCAATTCGTTCAATAGATTGTCTTTAATAAGTGTTTGAAGTAATTTGCTCCAAGTATTTGATAAGTTCAATAGTCTAAAGAAGTTTATCAGTTCCAGAGGGTTTCCATTTTTTGATGAGAACCACTTTAACCATTTTGCATTTTTCAGGAACTTCCTGCAAACCTATTGCAGCAGGTTGTTCATAATATACCTTATAAGCTAGCCGCCGAGTTTTCAATAGTTTCAATTGCTTCAGGTAGAATTCCATCTAAACCGGATTATTTTCCGCTTTTGATGCTTTCAATGCCGTTGTAACCTCAGTAAAGTGGATCGCGTGGATCAATAACTTCTACCTCCCAGTTGTCTATAACATGTAGAAAGAGATCGACAATGATTTGACTTTTTGAGTATGGTCTTCTATGTACCACCACACACACCATGTGTCGTTTTGCAGTTCTTAACAGAATTCGTACGAGTAGCGCTTTTTAGTTGTTGGTGAGTATCAGGCTTTTGTTGTGCAACACTATTTTTCCTCAGTTACGTATTCCGCTTTCTCATCGAAAATTAATGACATCCATTGAGGAAACTTTGTATTGAAATTGGTAAATGTTATATTTTAGTTCCTATCTAGCTCTTTTTTATGGTTTCCATTTCCTCTTTATATACTTTTATTCCTATTTGGAAATATGTAGAAGTATATAAGTATGCAGTCTTTGAAGATAAATGTAAAATGGTCGTTTTCTGCCTTAGGACCACCTTAATACCACCATATTCACACATATCCTTAATCCATTTAAGAGCTATTTCTGCTTTGTGCACCAGCAGCGTTGGCACTACTTCTTTTTGGCCGTTCTCTTTTTGCAACTTCTGTAGCTTTTTTTAGTTTTTCGTAATGAGAGGATTTAGTCTGGTTGGCTATGTGATTGTTTCCTGCACTTAAAACAGACATCACCGTTATCTTTACCTGACATTTCCTTCGATGGAGTTCAAGTGTTAAGCGTCTAGAATAATTTTGGCCTTTTTTCAAATGAAAATTTTCTGCTATTATAATATGAATTAATTATGTGTACAACATGATCAATTTTATCAACCGATATGCTGAATATCACAGTTTAATTTGTTTAATGGCCCAGCTCTAGGTCATTCATTACTTTGCAGATAATGAGGAACTTATCGCTCGATCCTAAAATTTGTTTGTATATTTTGTTATTATAATAAAGTGAGACTACATTGAATAGAAGTATATCGAACTCCATAAAAATAAAACAAACCATTATTACCTATCATTTTAAACCAAACAAAAGACTCGATAAGCAATGAAAAAAAATTAAAGTAGTTTGAGATTATTTACAGGCACATTTCGATTCAAATTTTTGTATTTTTTCTTACTTTTAATTCTAGTTTAATTATCCGCTAATGATTAGTTTTCTATGTGATTCTATTCTATGTTTCGTTTGTATATTTTTGTAGAAAGAATAGATTTTGTCACCTTTTTAAGCAGCTAGTTTTTGTAAGATAAAACCATGAATAATTTAGATCTCTCTTATTTCTCAGAAAAGCTATACAATTTATATTTAGCAATTAAATAATTGTTACAGTAAAATATGACAAGTATGCATTTGAAACTGTGATATTTTCACTTCTCCTTAAATATTAATCGGCATTTTAAAATTGATCGTTATATTAAGTACTGTGTCACACTTATACACTTCTTTTAATGCTAATATGACATTATCATACTAATAATGTCATAGTCAGTGAGTAATTAGGCACGTTCTCAAACTGTAATAATCTGTATTAAATCCACATCGCAATTATCTTTTAAACAATCTCATATTTTTTTATTATATATTATTATTATATCATATATTATTCTTTATATATATTTTCTTCTGTTTACCTTTCTATAACATTTGTAGTTTAAATATTGCTGCAAATACTAAAATAAATATAATATGATGATGTAATTTTTGTAAATAATATTATTTATGGTGTCAAGATAATAGTAAAGTAAATTTGTTACGTTACTTTACACTAATACATAATTGTATTAAAATCTGACATTCTAAATTTATTCTAATCGCTTTAAAAAATTGTAAAATTATACTTAGTAATTGGTACTAATTAGGTAGTAATGTGGTACTAAATGCTTACATACTTCCACGTGCATTCTAATTACGTTAAACTTTTGGATTATATAAGTGTCCCACAACAAATTGCATCGATAGATATATTGAAGAGTGGCTATAAAAGTGTCTACAAAAGTCTGTAGCAACCTATTATTGTTCGAATATCATAAATTCTAGGAAAATTGTTAATTACACTATTGTCACTATTAATGTTTTGCCACCACTTGGCAACGACAATATCAGTGTTTAACTATAATTTAATAATCAAACAAAATATACGAAACAAAAATAATTTAATACAAGCGAAGCATTTAACAGTGACCAACACTATGATCAAAGCTTATTATTATTTAACGGGTCGATGGCCGCAGTGGTTAGGCGGCTGACTATTGTTGTGAGAGGACGATAGGCGCCGGGGTTCAATTCTCTGGAGGGACGGTGACATTTTTTCAGAGAGTTTAATCCCGGATCGACTTGCCATTCGCTGTTGGGAGCAAAGTGATTAACAGCGCGGCATCATAAAAGGCGATATGATGCTGTCACAAAGCCAATTGAACACAACATACACACACAAAAACTACACCGCGAGGGTTGCAGTGATAGCCAGACAAGCGATACAGTTTACGGAGTCACTGCAACTAAGCACCCACCACATTAAAAAATGGTAGCCACAAAAAGATGACCACAAAACAACAATTCGATATCCACTCTACAGCCCAGTAGTTGTTTTCCTTTCTTTTCTTCTTCTATTTATATTTTTTGTAGTGTTCGTAATTATTTACCTTTTCTATAGTATGTGTGTCTCCTCTTTCATTACATTTTTTAACATGCAGTTTTTTCAGTTTATAGCTTCTAATTTTTTTCTTTTGTTTTCTTTCTTCTAGCATCCTCCCTCTCCCTTTAAAATAAACTCTTCTATAAAGTGGTCACCTACAATGTCACCTTGTCGTGTTACCTTACATACAGCACCTTGTTCCCCTTGCTTTTACTAATTAGGATATAGTCGATGATTGATTTCTACTCTCTACTTTAATGTTCGCATTTAGTCACTAATAATTGTGAAGTTCCTCAAGACTCGATTCTCGGCCCACCACTATTCATTATTTACATAAGTAATCTATCAATTAATGTATCTAGTTTAGCTACACTTTACACTGACGCTACTAACATTGGAGTTAGCGCGCGAACTGAAGTGAGGTGACTGACATATGTAGATGGTAACATATTGAAACAATTAACATCTCGAACAAACTTATATTAAACATTCAATCATCAGATATTTTAATTCCGGTTCATTCAATTTACACAACGATAAAATTACATTAGTATCTCTATCGAGTTGGAAGCTGTTGAATCTCGCTTTTGACTTTAGTTTAAATTTGAATCAATATATCAGAGCACTAATAAAATGCAAACAAAAAAGATATACGTGTTGTCAAACCTTAAATGTGTTCTGTTAACACATTAAGCCTCTTACACAAAACCTTGACAAATATTATTATTAATTGGGTAAATGTTTGCGTGACAATATCGATCTTACATGGTAGAATATAACCCTCTATAGAGTACTTTGCTGCAGATTTTTAAATTGTCATCCAATAAATGTTATAATTTGCACAAGAACTCTCACTTAAACAGGCCTGATGATCTTAGATAATATTATCGGCATGATTTCCACAAAAATAATGAAGTAGGAATAAGTAGAAATTTTGGTGGCGGCGCCGTTGTGATATAAGCAGCTTTTATATATAATAATAAAAATGCCATATTTTGTTGCCTGAGCTCAGATTAAGGCAAGAAATAGTTTATATTGATCTTACCTTTGTTAAACGACAATTCAATTCTAAATATTATGTACATAAAACAACACTTCCCGCCAACACTGCACACAACAAACAAATAAATAAATATTAACCGCTTAAAATCTTTCTGTAATTAATTTACATATACCTCTGATTCATTTTATATATTACCCGGAATTGACTCATTAATTTTCAACCAGTTCATAAGTTAATTAGTTGTATTGTGGGCAACATGCAAATAAAGAAGTTTATTGTTCAAGTTATTTTCAAGTTAAACACGAGTATGAAGTTCTGATTGAGGTGTTAATAAATTTTATGATTCATAAATAAACTGCATAAATGAATTGTGACACATTTTTTCTATTTATTGTTTATGTAAATAAATAAAGAATCCGCCATGATTAGCTTCAACTTTGTTTATAGATTTATTATAATTGCAAATAACAGGATTAATATTATTAATAGTAATTAGCAGATTTATATCCAGACACATCGCAGATAAAAACCTAATTTTACAATTAAGACACAATAAATTCGCATTAATCTAAGACAGTTTACTATATAAATATATTACGCGAATCAATGCAAACGGATTTAATTAATGCAACATTGATAAAAATAAATACTACTGTACTTACGTATTGCATTTTGGGATGCAGAGAATGACAATAATAAGCCGAGTGCTTTATAGATTTATTACGCTTAGTAGGAAGTAGTAAGTAGTATTTTTTTTTATTGCAGACAGACAGTTTTGCACAACAATAGATTAGCGAATACAATTTAATTTTTAACAATTTACAACTAATATCCTAACATTAATTATCACTTTTAGATCAATATGGAAAATACCTGATTTGAAAATACAATAATTAATAAAAGCTTCTATATTATTAACAATATTATCGACTGTATAGATATATGTATGTGGATATTTTTCATTATCCATTATTATTCGTAATAATAAACAATATTAGACAATATTCAAGGGGTATCTTCGATTTTCGATATTTTATTTTTAACTGAACCAGCAAATGGAAGAAATTTGTACATTCATCTAACAGCTTATGTAATATGTTTGTCACTTATGAACCACCTCAAGACAACGCCTGTTATTAATCATTATGGAACCGACACAGATACATGCTTCCATTTTTATTTTAAAAAGTTGTACCACGAAGCAAGTTTGGAGTTAAGAAGACTCCGATTGAAGCACAAAGTTTTGAGAAAGCCGTAGAGAGTGTTTTACCATATTCAAAGAATAAGATTTCTATGAGAGAGGCTTATACTGCTAATGTCAAGCTTGCCTCTCTGTCACGATATATTTTGAAGTTCTGAATCTGATATATTTAAATACAAATCTAATTTGGATATTAACAAAGTGTTCTCTGACAAATATGAAGAGACTTTACTACAATATACAAACATAGTGTGAGTACCAAACCAACAACGCATATTCCAATTTTGTGTGGACCAGAGAATAGTAGTAATAGATTTTAAGTGCGCCTGGACTGCTAAAAGATCTTGAAGAGCTAATAAGGATACCCAGAGATTTAAAGGCAGACGTGTTGTGTAACAGACAACTAAGAATCAAAAAGCACTCCTAGTTCCTTGAACTGCATTACCCTCGGAATAGCGGTTTCATTAATAGAATATTGATAAGTAGTTTGGTAGTAGTTTCAGAACGCTTAGTATTTGAAGGAATGGGACATTTGTCAATACTCAAATGAAGTTCGTTCTTTACACACCATACGTTGATGTCAATGAGATTTCTTTGCAGGTCCAAGCAGCTTGACACAGTCTAATGAATTCAGGAGATCATTGATGTAGACAATAAAAAGTCACGGTCCTAAATTGGATCTGTGTAGTACTCCAGAATATTTCATAATGGAATTAGAACTGTAGCCGTTATAATATACATAGCAGTTGCGTTTATCTAGGTATGATGATAAGGTAATATGTAATAAAGAAAAAAGAACCAAATGTAAACATAGACTTGATGAACATTTGCTAGAAATAAACTGACAAAAAATAATTAGAAAACCATAGAAAGAAAACGATTATTAAAAAAAAAAAGCTGTTTAAGACCTGTCATTTGATGAAGAAGATGAAAAAAGACGAAGGTATCATTCTTGTAGTAGAGGTGGGTAGACAACGAAGATAATAATTACGTGGAGTATGGTAGTATTTGATAAACTTCCTTTGCCAGGTAACTTATCTTACTTGTCTGACTGACGACGTAATCTTGTTCCAACAAGAACAAACCGAAGACTTGACATGACAGAAACAGTTCGAAATCGTTTTTGCTGACGCGTTTTCCCAAGCGGTCTCTAACATTAAAATGGCATCAAGCAAGGAAATTCTCATTTCGACGTTTTGATCATCAGACTGAATCATTTTTAGGAGTAATTGCCTTCGATAATATGACTTTAAGCATTTGATTATGCCTTGATCCATGGGTTGGAGAACTGAAGTCACATTTGGAGGAAGAAAAAGCACTTCGATCCACACCAAATCATCCAATTTAGGGTGTGCAGGACAGTTATCAATCACTAACAGAATTTTTCTTTTGTTCCTTGCAAGTTCTCGATCCCAAGATAGTAGAAGATTTGAAAAAAATGTCTTCTGTCATCCAGGCTCTTTTGTTTGCTTCATATGATACTGGCAATTTCGGAACGTTTTTGAAACATCGAGGCGTCTTCTATTTTCCAATTAGCAAAAGTTTCTTCTTTTCTGAACCGTCCATATTTGCACAGACCCAGGCAGTTAGTCTTTCTTTGGAATGCTTTCCTCCAGAGCATTTTTCTCACTGATAAAATACAGGGTTCGGTCGGGAGTAAGTCGGTAGAAAAGCTGTCAACATATCGACGCCGAATACCTAAATTACAAAAGTCGTAGACGCACGCTTTCTAAAGAAGAAAAAAGACTTTGGTATACGTACCTGGCCATACTGGCGTTAGCCAATTTTCTGGTACTTCTTTGATTACAGCACCAGCTCCACCGTCAATTTTACCGCTTTTTATATTATGTCTTGTTTTAAAACCATCAATCCATCCTCGTGAGCAATTGAAATTTTCTTCATTTGACATTCCTGATGCCTCACTGCGTAATTAAGCCAATTGGTTCGCTTTTTCTTGCAAAATAGGACCAAACCACAAAAGATTTATCTACGTCGGATCTTTTTGCTTGACGCAGTTTTTTAACCGAAGATCTTACACTTGATTTCACCTTTAAAAATTTGTCTCTTTGAGTGCAAATTATCGACACAGTCGACTTTGTCAAATTGTATTGACGGCAAATTTGAGCATTTGCACAACCACTTTCTAATTTGCGAATAATTTCCAGTTTTGTGGATAATGAAAGAGATTTGCGAGAAGGGATTTTGCATGAAAACACAGTAAAAACATAACCGTTCGTGTTACTATTGCTTGTTGAGACATGTAATTTTTTGTTTGATAAAGTTCGATGAACGTCGTTTCCTCGATAGTTCGTTATAGTTTTTTTCGTTTCCTGGATAGTTCGAGTTATTTCGGCGCACGGGACGAAAAATTGCGTCGCTACAACCGAATGTTCGTTATATCCGGGTTCGTTTTAGACGATCAAAAAAACATGAGAATAATAGGAAGTTTTGGCGGGACTTTAGGATTTGTTCGTTATAACCGAACGTTCGTTATATCCCATGCCCGTTATATCCGAGTTCTACTGTATTCGTACACTAGAGTTTCTAATATGTGTTCTTTCTACTAGGTGAGAACTTCCCTTAATTTAAATAGTAGGAATTCACTTTGTCAGCGCGAATTTCAAGCTTTATAAATACATACATACAATAGTTCTAGATGAGTGTCTTATAAGTATTCGTTGTATTTACTGTGGGTTGCGACTTAGC
The DNA here is from genome assembly GCA_023690525.1 of Holotrichia oblita. Lineage (NCBI taxonomy): Eukaryota > Metazoa > Arthropoda > Insecta > Coleoptera > Scarabaeidae > Holotrichia > Holotrichia oblita. Next base: position 23,161,272 of record CM043017.1, read on the forward strand.
ACTAGAACAATCCCAGCTCTCCCATGACTGGAGATTGAATTGGCATCACCAAAAATGAAGAAGCAAGGCATGTGATGACTGCTTCTGCATCCATTTAAAAACAGTGTCTACTTACTTCATATCTTCGAAGACAATCTGAGGTTACAGAATTAACGTGGACTGTAATTCCCACGTTGAATCGTTACTGATTGACAAGATATTAGAAACATAATTAAGTGTTTTAAAGTTAATCAAATTGTAAATCAAATTAATCGTTTTTATTTAAATTATAACGAAAAAATAGCAAAAATACATCCATTATGTTGACTTGTGAATATGAATTTTACACAAAAGCAATAAATAGATCAAGCATTAGAGACGTACTATCTAATTTCATTATATGGTACAATACAGATCCATTTCTTTCAACTCCCAATCTCAAACTAAAACCAAACTAACAACATGCAAGTTCTAAAATCCTTCACAAACAAAACGATACCTATACTTTACTCTTAATGGTTTCCAAACAAACATTTATTAAATTAATTTTACCCTTTTCAATTGCAGGAGCCCTGTGCCGATCCTTCCATGGACGCCGTGGCTCTCAAAAAGGCTCTAGAACTAGAACTATCATTAGACAGCAGAGATATCCGTTCACATGCTTGGTACCACGGTGCCATTCCAAGATCACGAGCCGAAGAGATAGTCCGCGAAGAAGGTGGTTTCTTAGTAAGAGATTGCACATCCCAACCCGGCAACTACGTCCTAACTTGCAGGACAAAATCTCAAGCATTACATTTCGTCATCAAGAAAATCATTCTACAACCTGAAACAGTTTACGAAAGAGTTCAATACCAATTCGAAGATGACCCTTTTGACACTGTTCCTGATCTGATCACGTCATACGTTGGTTCGGGTAAACCTATCACGGCAGCTTCGGGAGCTAAAATTCAATTCCCCAAGAATCGAATGTATCCACTTTCGTTTTACGCCTCTAAATATCCACCGCCGATTCAGAATAGTCGGCTGATATCGCCCGCGAGTACCCCAAACGCTAATGCTCATTTTAGATACAATCCCATGCAAATTTCGAAACATTCTTCGAATTCCCCGACGAGACTAAATAAGGAATCGCCGCCTAAATTACCGTCGAAGAAGCAAAGATCACAATCTCTAACCCCATCCGAAGTAAACAGGATTTCTCAAGAAAAATGTAATAGTGCCGATGGAGTCATCCAACCATTAATGACTAGATCTGCTGGATCGGATACCATTAATGCGAAATTCGCTTCATTACCTCGAAATTCTTGCGCTAAATTAACAATCTCCGCCAGTTCCGTCACGTTAGGTAGAAATATGCGATTAATCAATGATAGTATAGAAGATGAAAATAATCTACCAGAATCTCCGCCTCCGAAACCCTCACGGTTACCATCGATAATGCGTATAGAATCTAAGGACTCGGATCATTTGGATAAACAAATCGATGTCGCTTTTATCACTCATGGATCATTGCAAAGAATTACGTCTTACCACGCTTCCGGTTCAGATTCGGGAAACGGTTCGGGAGATTCCGCACTAAGTTCCGCAGCCGGGGATCCACCTTCTGAACAAACACATAGAAACTCAGGCGTTATCATTAAGAATCCTAGATATCATTTGACAACTTCTGAATCGACGACGACTCTTAAAAATTTCGATTATGATTATATAGCTGCTGAAGAAAAACTGCTTCAGTTATCCCCGCCAAAAATTGATCTTTCGTCCAGGTTCGATCTGGATAATTTCCATACAATTTTGCTGCCGATGGATGAAAATAAGCCCTTGGATAGTAATACTTTAAGCGGGATAAAGTTGACTTTAAAAGAATCTGGATCGAGGATTTTGGCTAATCATCTGACTAGAGCTGATTTGGATCTGATCTTCGGATGTAAGGATAATTACACTGCTAAGTTTGGAAACGGGATAGAGTTATGCACGTTACCTCATGGAAGCCAATTTAGGAGAGATTTATTAGAAAGGTAAGAGATCAGAGCATCGTTCTCCCAACTTATTTTTCTTATACGGTTTTCTCGCGAACAGCAACCCAAATAGGTCTAGATTTTGCTTACTAATTTTATTAATTAAACGCAAATAAGATGATCCTAAGGTTAGTGAGGTTTGCAGCCAATACTAATGTTTTTACTAATTATTTCTATCATGATTTTACTAGCAACTTTATTGATAATACTCTTCGGAATTACTATTTTGAAACCAAGAAATTCCTTAAACTTAATTCAATGATAGCCGATCCTGTCATTAGTAGTAGAGCTGATAAAGATTCAGATACTGTTGCTATCAACACTTAAGATTATATTACTAAAGCTAACGAACTACTTCATGATAATAATACATATCAAACCATAAGGGTTCCCAAAATACATTGCGAACCTATCAGAGGTTATACAGGGTGTTCAAAATTTAGTGGCAAAGCCGAAAAACTTCAAACACAAAAAAGTCATTTTTTTCAAATAGAACACCGTGTATATTTTCACATATTTAGATGAAGATTTAATTTAACCAGCGATATGCTATATGTATCCTTATACCTATCTTTAGCAGTTTTGTCGTTATTAACGCTTTTTACCAAATATTAATTAAAACTTGTATTGAACCCTATGCACATTTGAAAGTAGGCCGTGTGTACGACAATAAAAGAAACACAATTAGTTTATTACAAAATATTACAAAAATTTAATGATGTTATTAACACTACAAACGAATGAAAATGATTTTAGTGTCAAAGGAAAATAGAAACCAAATATATTAGATTAACTAACTGAAGAATACTATAAATGTTTAATATGACCGCCATTCTGTTCAATACATTTTATAATCCTAATTTCAGTTTCCCTTGTAGTTGCTCTGTCTATTTCGTTTCGGTTTAATCGCTGAAAGGCTACTCTTACACGATTTAATAGGTTTTGCTTGTTATCACTAGGTGTACTGTATACTTCACATTTCATACGCCCCCAAAGATAAAAATCAAGCGGCGTCAATTCTGGGGATCGAGGAGGCCAAATCTAAGGCCCATTTGAACCAAACCAACGGTCTTCGAACATTTCTGTCAATTGCCCATGCACCTCTCTGGTATTGTGGGCAGGTGCACCATCCATCTGATACCAACAGTCTTGCCTTATGTTTGGAGGTATAGTTCGCAGAAAATTTGTAACAGGTCCTCTTAAGAGTTCTAAGTATTTCTATTCATTTAAATTCTCATCGTAAGTTTCATAGATTATGGTATCATTTGAAAGACAACAGAATACATTAAAACTGTAGCGGTCTTGAAAATGTGTAGTTCTGCCAACGTGAGGATTTTCTCTTGCCCAGAAACAATTATTTCGTCGATTAACAATTCCTTCCAGATTAAACTTCGATTCATCGCTACAAATAACTTTAGATAAAAAATTTTCGTCTTCTTGAATTTTTAATAAAATCATTTCACAGTATGCAACTCTTTTCTGTTCGTCCCCGTGGCGGCAGGCTTGTACTAATGTTTCCTTGCAGGGATGCATCCTATGATGTTTTAAAATGCGATGAATCGACATTGAAGAGATACCCATTTCACTAGAAGCTTAAACTATCGAACTCCGGTGATGAGCATGAAATAAGCCAGCACATTTACTTGATTTTCTTCTGCTTCAACGATAGGTTTTGTGTAGTTTTTTTTTACTTTAACACTTCCTGTACTTAAAAAACATGATTCCATTCTTCTAAATTTACTTTTGGTAATTGGCGGTAGATTAGGATATCGTTCATTAAACATTCTACCAGTTCTGCTAACAATTTTTCCACATTTGGCATGGATGTAGAATAAATTTAAAATGTCAGTATTGGAATAATCGTTAACTGCTTCCATTGGATAAAATAGACTGTTTACTTCAATAAGAATGACAACCAAATAAGCATTTGTTTATTTAATCATACTCACAGTCTACTTTTAAATGTGCATAGGTTTTAATACAGGTTTTAATTCATGTTTGGTAAAAAGCGTTAATAACATCAAAACCGCTAAGAAGGACACTTATAGCGTATCGATGGCTAAATTAAATATTCATCTAAAAAAATGTGTGAAAATATACAGGGTGTTCCATTTGAAAAAAATGACTTTTTTGTGTTTGAAGTTTTTCGGCTTTGCCACTAAATTTTGAACACCCTGTATAATCTTTGATAGGTTTGCAATGTATTTTGGGAACCCTTATGGTTTTACTATCTAGAATTTGCTAAATTGTAAAAGGCAATAACATACACGGCATTCCATTTAAATTAAGACAGTTTATAGCAATTTCCGGTTCCTCCGGAAGTTGTACAACATCGGAAATATTTTAGAACAAAAGAAGACTATATGGTTTAATCTTAACCTGAATGTTTCAAATTCATAAATAGTAAGGAACCCTGGAAACTTCTAATGAACAGGTTCCGTGGTAGACCCTGTATACGGGAAATGAAAAGGTATGGCTATATCGATGAACTTGCTATGAGACGTCTCACCTGTTACAATGGCGTCTGCCCTAAATTTTACGGTTTGCCTAAGATACATAAAATAACAACCCCTTACGACCTATTGTGTCATTTTCGATCCGTGATTAAACTCTCTGAAAATGTCACCGTCCCTCCAGAGAATTGAACCCCGGCACCTATGGTTCTCTCACAACAATAGTCAGCCGCCTATGGGTCACCAGTCTATAATTTGTCTATCCATCTCTCGGGAGTGCTTTCAAAGTCATTAAGTTCTAGAACTAATTTTAATATTAAAGACGCTTTTGAGTTTGTCGAGAAAGTAAGGGATATTTCTCTACCTGACAACTATCAGATTACATATTTCACTAGATGTTGTATGTCTGTTCACCTAAATTCCTTTGGATCATATTTTATTTGTTATAAAGCTTCACTGCGAAGATATTTCTGGCTACACAGATATTCCTTACAATTCGGCACTCCTATGGGTAGTCCTATTAGCCCTGTACTAGCTTTAATAGTTATGGATCACCTCCTTGAACAGGTGATACCTCATCTTGCGTTCCCTTTACCTTTCATCTACAAATATGTTGATATTTTAACGAGTACATACCATTCACCATTGAACTTAACAGATCCATCCCCTTTCTTGATACGAAGGTAGATAAAAAAATAATCCTTCATTGGTATACTAAATCCACCTTTTTCTGGTCCTTACTTGAATTATCATTCAAACCACCCTATGCAACTGAAACTTAATGTTTTACGTGCATTAAGAAACAGAATTCTTAAAATTGCCCATCCACAATTTCATGGTAATACCAAGACCCGTCTTACTGAGTTGTTCGCTCAAAATGGTTACCTCATGAAATTGACTATATCTATAGTGTCACCTTTTACGCAACATCGTTCAACACACACCCAATCTAATATTAATTCCCCGCATATTTCCAGTAATTCCACTGATAACATTCAATATAAATATGTTAAATTCCCTTACATACCATACTGTTCAGCAAAAATCAAGAAATTACTTCTTCATTATCCTACTACTAACTTGGCTTTCTAGAATACTACCACCGCAAGGTAGGTCTTCTCTAGAGTTAAAGACACTACCCCCTTACTGCTACGTTCTAGTGTTATCTACCACATCCCTTGTAGGAAAAAAAAAATGGCTGCAAACCCCACTAACCTTAGGATCATTTTATTTACGTTTAGTTAACGTTGTGACAGCCGTTACTTCCCCTCTAACAATTTTATTAATATCAATTTTGTCCTTTTCAGAACGGAATGCTTAAAACTGATGGTGGCTGTAACAATTCTAACCTGCACAGATGAAAATGAAAGGGCAGAAATGCTGAATAAATGGATAGAAGTCGCTATAGACACAAAAACAGCGCTTGGAAACTTATACGGTTTCTGTGGAATTATGTTAGGTCTCTGCATACCTCAGGTAAGACATTTATTTTCGTAAATATACACCAAACGTTTGTTGTATATTAAAATTTTATTTTTTTATAAATGTAAACCAGATTGAGAGATTGGATACCACGTGGCACATCCTACGCCAGAAACACACCGATTCCGCCTTCAATTTCGAAGCGAAACTAAGGCCTACGTTGAAAAACATGAATAGTTGCTCAAACCCTCAAGCACCCAACACCACGATACCGCATTTGATACCCTTCATATTACTCATCGAAAGAAACCTGGAGGACTTTATAAATACGAGCACGCAAAGTTCTCTAGTAACGAATTGCCTTGGCCTATGGGAAACCAACACTCAGGATTTCGGACTGAGTATCCTCTTAGCACACCTAGACACTGCCAGAAAATGTTTAAACTTAAACACAACATACCAAAGAAATGCTGAGATCGTCTTGAGCGAAGCCAGAATGGAAGATCTAACATTGGAGATGTTCAGAACTGAGTTCCAGTTGAAATTTTTATGGGGTAGTCGTGGAGCTTACGTTCCAGCTTACGAAAGATATAATAAGTTCGAACAGGTCCTTGATGTTCTAGTGGAGAAGTATTGTTGTATACGCGAAGGTATAGAAGTGTAATATATGAGATAATTGCTTATTTGACTACATATCAATGTTGGTGAAGATTTTCAAAAATTTGGAAAGATTGAAAAGAAAAAAACACCAAATTTTTACCGTATAATATTTAAGAGACGACAACAAAACAACTAACGACCTAAAAATTAGAAACAAGAATAAGCTTTAAATATATTGTAGTTATTATAAATATAATATAGCGAATTATAAGAAGAGGTGCTTGATTATCAGTTTGTTTGAAATTTGAAGTTCGTTATGTAATCCTTTCGGTCCCAGTTTTAATTTAGCACCAGCAGGTATTGTTTATATTCAAGGCGAAAATAATTTTATGCCAATTGATGATGTTAATGATGATGCTAATTGCAACTAGCCCAACAAAAAAATAAAGCGTTTATTATTTTGGGTTTTTATTCTTGTTTATTCAAAATAATCTCCTTCTGAGTTAATACAGCGCAAGAAACGTTCAACAAATTTTTCGAAACATTTTTTATGCTCATCGGCTGGAATAGACAGGAAATCGAAACGATTTCCTTTCATCGCAAATTTCAGTTTAGGAAATAGACGGATGGCTTTGTGTGATGGAGCATTGTCGTGCAACAAAAACCAACTTCCTGGCTTTCGATATTCCGGTCGAACTCGTCAAATTCTGGCCAACAATCGTTGTAGAACTCCCAGATAATATTCTGCGTTCACTGTCTGATCTGGGACGAATTCACTGTGAACAATTCCTTTTGAATAGAAGAAAACGGTGAGTATTGTCTTGATTTTGCTCTTCTGAAAGCGTAATGTTTTCTTTTTTGGTTCTTCTGGTAACTACTATGCCACACTCTGACGTTTTGTTCTTGGCTCATATTGAAAACACCACGTTTCATCACCAGTTACAATAGCTGGCATGCTTGCCGGATTCGTTTGAGTCATTTTTAACATGTACAGTACAACCTTGATAATCCGGACACATAAAGTTTATGGCTTGTCCAAATCATCGAAGTTAACCGGTTTGGCAGTTTATTTGTCAAACATATTAACTTCATTTAATTACATTTAATTAAAAAGGATTGAATTGTCGTCTGCTTTGATCTCGCATTCTGATTATATTGCGCCTTTTCTTTCATTCGTTTTAATAGGAGTACAAAGGGAAGTCATTTTCTTGGGCCTATGCAATGCAGTTTTCAAAAGACTTGATGACTTCAGTATGACGTATGATAAAATCGCTTGTATCATCTTCATCGTAGCTTTCGTCAACATTGGTAACCTCTTTCTATAATATGCTGTTCTGTTATAGTTGGTACATCTTCATGTTCTCCTAAAGCCCAATTCAATATCTCGTCATTACCCACGTTTGGATAAATATTCTTTACTATATTTTGTAATTGGTTGTAAATTTATACACAACTGTCTACACATTCGGAAAGCGCGAGTCGATCGTCTTGTTCTTCCCATTTAGGTAATAGCTGGCCCCAACTATTCACAATCAGTTTCTGTGTGACACGTTCCCAAGCGTCGTGTAAAGCTTCAACTGCATTTTTCAAGTTAAAGTTTTTCGAATGTTTGTTTTCTTGTACAAAATTTTGATATTTTGAATAACATGCTGATCTATCGGTTGTAAAATTGCTGTACAATTAGGTGACATTAGCAAAATGCAAAAATTGGAATCAACAGTCAATCATCAATTAATAATCATGCTTTTTGGGGTCTATCTATACTTTTTAAAAATTGTTTAACATTAGGAATGAAGTGATCATTAAACCATATGGAAAATATTTTCTTAGTCGTCCAACTCTTTTTGGATCCTTTATATATTACTGGTAACGATGCATTCTTAAATACACGGGGAGTTTCCGCTTTTCCAAGAACTAAAACTGGAAGTTTATGCGTTCCCGATGAATTACAGCAAGGCATAAAAGTTAAGCTATCTTTGGATATTTTTCTACCAGCAGCAGATTTTTCATCCTGATGGACCCAAGTCCCTAAGGGTAGTGCTCTACAAAAAAGGGCCGACTCATCAGCATTAAAACTTTGATCTTCATGTAGATCCAGTTCGTTAACTATTTTTGTAAACTCTTGTTTAAAAGGCTGTACGGCACTCTCATCATTGGACAGTCGTTCCCCACACACTTTTAATAACCTAATTCCGTGTCGTCTTTTAAATTTCTCGAGCCACCCACAGCTAGCCACAAAGTCAGTCTTTCCTGTAATTTGTTCGTAAAATAATTTTGCCTTTTCTCGTAGAATATCGGAAGAAATTTGAGCATAGAAGGCTCCTTGTTGTAGGAACCACGTACGTATACAGAGCTTTCTCTACTTCAAGGTTTTTAGCTTCTTTCGCAACACTCCTTTGTTCTGAAAAAATGTCACCTATAGTTTTTGGATTTTAATTACGTAGGTATATAAAATTTTTCTTACGTATCGTATAATATGATGATCTAACAAAGGTTTTTTATTTCTGTCTCTTTTCTCTTTATGTCCGATACTGTGGATTTTGCCATATTAAATTTCATAGCCACAAATCGTACACTTTTCCCACTTTCTAATTCTTTCAAAACCTCACATTTTTTTTGCCAAACTCGCAAGCTATACATTTATCTATTTATTTATTAAGATGCATATATTACGTATATGTATGGATGTTATACGAACTCACTGCCTGTGAATCCCCGAATATATGTGTGTTGTATTTTTGGACTTTCCCGACCCGAGGATCGTTGGACGTGTCCGCCTCCGGATTGAAGAGAGATTTAAACACAAAATGTCCGAATTGTGACGGTGTATTACGATGTATTACTGGAGTAGAGGTTGCACTGTATTTGCAATGCTGAGTCTCTCCAATCTTCTCCAAACTTTTTGGTCGTCTATTAGAGTTCTTTGACTTTCTCGATGTTTTCTTCATTGCGAGTGGTTTTTGGAGTCACTGCAAGGTCCTCACGATCATCAAGAAATTGGCCAAACCAACCGAAAAGCTGTGCACGAGACAAGCATTCAGTTTTGGAACTCTTCCCGATCTTTCGACTAATCAACATCTTCATCATCTTGATCATGTGGCAGAAACAACTCACATGTCTCGAAAATCATCATTCATACTATCAACAACTCATTTGGTAATTGATAAAAATTTCTACCTGACTGAAGTGAAGTCGCATAGCTATCAATTAATAGGCTATTTGGATTAATGCCATCGCAATCCCCATCGTATTGGATAAAAATTATGCAAAAAAATATTGCATTACCGGAGTACGATTTTGCAGAGCTGTAACTATTCTGTAAGGAGATAATTCGTCAAGGCATATGCTCCGTTTATCTAGTTTTGGATGCGCATTGCGAAGCTATTTATCCAACTTATACTTACCAACCTGTACAGCATTAAAATATCCCTTTATTTATGTTCAAAACCGTAAACTTATATTTAATATTAAAATTAGAATGCAGTATTTCGAACTTTATTTTTCAACCAAACTGTATATATGATACAACGTCTGTATTAAATATGTCCAAAAAGAAACATGTATTATATAATAAAAGTTAAAAAAATGATTTAAAAAACATGTAATTATATGTTTTAAAAAAATTATTTTAACGAACTTGTAAAACGACAATACACCCAAAGACTGCCGCTAATTATTTTGTTAATAAACAACACGGAAAATTATGTGTGCAATATTGTTTTGTAAAATTCTTCTTGGAAGTAGTAAGAAAACACGCAATAAGAAACAATGTTCACGTTTTAGTACATTTTACGCGTCGTATCTGTGACTGTTTTCGTACATCACAGTCTTGAATTTTATTTTTAAACCGTTCTATGATGAACGAAAAAGAAATTAAGTATGTACGAAATGTAAATTTTTGCTTGCATTTTTTACATTATATCTGAAGTAGAAAGTTCTGTCCTACTTTATTTTATTTATTCTAGTATATATTTAGTGAAGTGTTACTATTTTTTTAAGTGTACTGATAGATATTTTTATTATATTGTAAAAATATTGTAAATATTGTAATTATATACTATGGCTACCACTGAAGTGGTACATTAACAAAACTTTATATTATAAATCAAATATTAACGGGTTTTCATTGTCCTAGGAATATCTGTAGAGAAGCAATTATAATTTTAAATAATACAGAATTACTTATTGTTGTATATGTAATTCACAATGTGATCATGATTCCTATAATATATATATAAATATATATATACATTTAAAATAAATAAGTTATATAAATATATTTTGTGTGTTATTTCCTTTTAAGTTTTTAGTTTGTAATTGTAATTGATGCTGTTCAGAGAAAGGGATCTGATAGTGAGTGGTAAGAAACAGAACATGGACAATTCAAACGTTAGTAATCAACTAGAAAAGTAAAAGTAAAAGTTTCTGTTTTAGTCATCGTTAAGAAAAAATGGGAAAAGAAAACCCATCTGTGATAGGAATTGCATACGCAGCCTCGGATTTCCAGACAATTATAAGTACCAAATACACCACAATAAACATGTCAATGTGCAATTATTAAACATTCATAACTGTGACAAGATGGAACTATCCCCTGTTTTGGGATTGCACTCAAAGGAAATCACTAGTGGTGCGCTAGTAATGCTCTGATGAGAACCAAGCCATATAATTCATATACAGTACATCTGCATTTCGATGTTTACCATTGGCATCTCTGTTTTTAGAAGACATGTGTAGAGCAATGGTTAAATCGGAAAACTATATTGAAGTTTTCCGTGTGTTGTCGCGTAGATAGGTTTGCACATGATGTTTCACTAATCATGCTGTCAGCTTCTTCAGAAGGTTTCTAAACACAGTCTTTATGATGATCAGCGAAACGTCAAGTGCAAACTTATCTACGCGACATCAGGAAGACTTCAACATAGTAATCAATGGTCGTGAAAATCTACGCTCAACAAATTGGAAACATTTTGCAGAATTCCATACTCACCACAAATCTCACTTCGAATTTATCCTAACTTTTTTTAAACCAAAATTTGTCGATTTTGCTCAATTTTGCGCTTAATGTGACCGCTGCTAAAGTTTTAGATTGTTCATACATTTTTAAAGACTTTTTTTTTGTATAACCAAAAACGTTCGATTTTTATTTGTTTTCGGTTCATTGCCACTATCATTTTGTTTTACGGCAACTATCTTGGATTGTTATTTAATTAGATAGTCTTTAGAAAGAGCTTTTCAATGATGTTAATATACTTTATTTATACAGAAGACATCAACAAAAAAGTAAATTAAATTCTGAAATGAAATTAGTAGGCTACAAAATGATCGCATTAGTGCCTGATATTTCTTTAGAAATTCGTAGTAAATTACCGGTATCACTTAAATATTGTTGCCAGACCACACCAAAAAGGTACAAGTTGCACAATAAAAAACGTGACAACCTACATTAAATTTGAAGGAACTTTCAGTCGTACCGTGGTCTAAAAACACAAGAGACCTAACCTACGTTAACACAAATATAAACACTGTTATTGTACAAGGTGGCGCAGAGGAAACGCATGTTTATGGTTAATATTTCGCAAAGAGTAAGGTGATGACCTCACCGCACGACCACCAACAGAGAGCCCAAGTAATGCAGTTTTACGTGCCCTCGAGCAATTTTTTAAAAACGATGATTCTATAGTTACCATGCAACCTTTATTTCGTCGACAGTTCACTGTTGAACGCCGAGGGTCAATTCCAGATCGAAACACGATACTCCGATGGGTTGAAGCATTTCGAACACCGGGCGATATTAAAACAGTGAGAAGAGAGGTCCTTGATAGTCCTCAACGGCCCACTAGGCGCCGAGCTCCGGCTCTGCGTATGTCCCGTCAATCGCTACAACGCATTCTGCATGACGATTTGCGATTTCATCCCTACAAGATAATGATTGTGCATGAACTAACGGAAAGAGATTTTGCACAGTCCAGAGAGTTTTGTGCGATAATGCAAGCCATTTTTGCAGATAATCCTGATAACGTGATAATGATGAGTGACGAAGCACACTTCCATCTACTGGGCAGTCAGTACCATGTGGAGAATCCATGAGAACTACACCAAAAGCCCCTGCATAGTGAAAAATTGACTGTGTGGTGCGGAATTAGTAAATTAGGTACCGTTGGTCCTTACTTCTTTGAAAAGGGGGAAAGAGCAATAACAGTGACTCCTGCACGTTATGTTCAGATGTTACAAAATTTTCTGTTACCTGAACTTCAACTGCGACAAGTGAAGATGGGAGAACTGTAGTTCCAACAAGACGGTGCCACAGCTCCCACGGCGAGAGCTTCAATAGAATAATTGTTTCATCAACAAGTGATTTCCCGTTTCGTCTAGTATGTCAAAATAAGGGCAAAAGCCGTAATAAAAGCTAAAGGTGGTGCAATTAAATATATATACATATATTTTATTTACTACTACTTTTTTAAAATATAAATAAATTTTTTATTTTAGTTTATTGCGTTTACTTTTCTTATAATTGAAAATTAGCTACCTGGACTATAACATATGGCCATGGCTGTATATCATCCAGATTAACTTTTTAAGAGTGCTTCATTCTCTAATTACAAAAAGAGTGACTGTTTTTGAAGCACTAGATGAAGGCCGTTTAATTTGAAAATTTGTAGGAGTACTATTTGTTTGAATATTATTTATTTCAGATTCTGTCTGAACTAAATAAAATATCCTTTAACTACAGTTTCCCCAAATGGAGGCTGAATGATAGAATATTGCTTTCGCATTTTAGGACAGATGTGTCTGGAAGTTTACATAGGAAGCACGCTTACATTGTACAACAAGCTCATAATGGGCCCTATTAGTATATGTAATATGTATTGTACTATTTACCTACCACCCACAGTGAAATAGCACATAATTTAGTAAATTTTGCTTAGAATACCACCTTCAAAGAATTCCGAATTTGAAAAGTTGTTTAGTGAGTAATACCTACTGCTAACGCTAATTACAAATTTATTATAATCGATTTTGCTACTAATGGCGGAATATCTGAGTGCCTACTTCCGGTATACCTCCGGAGCGCCGCCATCTTGAAAACATTTTAGGCGAATGGTCCCCATAGACTTTAGTATAGTACCAAAATTTCAGATCATTCCTAACTACAGTTTTGCCACAATCGATCGATTTAGTTCTCGGTGAACCAATAACCTGTATGTGCTCATGTAAAAAGTAAATTATGTACTTTGAAAAAATCCGAATTAAAAAGTATACTTCAGTATTGTGTTGTACAAGTAGGCATTAGATATCCTGTATCTATAATATAATTACCAAACTGGAAACTCAAAAAATATTCTAAATTTTAGACCCCATTATTTTCCTCTGCAATCATTATTATAGACTGCAACCCAAATAACACACAAGCTTTACATGAAAATGGTAATATAAAAATTATAAATTGCTTCATTTCTGACTAACAAATTTAATACTCTGAGGCTTAAAATAATTTAAAAAAATATATATAAAATATCGACCGTTTATTAATAAAAATGTATGCGAGAAATAAATTCCAATTAGTAATAGAAAATACCTTTCGCATTAGGTTCAGATTTCATAATAATAGTCACATACCCGAAATTTAACTTACTTTTATCAAATTGAAATTGTTTCACAAACTAGGCAATTGAATCAAAGACCCTGGTATAATATACGAGTTAAGTAATTTATAATTTTGTTGGCAGACAACATTCTACGTTCATAATTCCAATAAGGCTAACTAGTGCCAACTTGAAATAAAAAATATTCTACTTCGACAAATTATAAAACGAAATTAAAAGTAAATTATAAGATGATATCAATCTAGATATAGTTCAAACGTAATAAAAACATTAATTGTTTTATTAATGAAGTTTCAGCAAATCCAATTTTAAATAAATATGCTACTTAGAAGAAAGGTGAAAATCTTATTTGTTTCCACCTTTGAATAGGGCGCCATCTTCTCGAATCTATTGGTTTATAATTACCTGCATATCGCTAAATACAAGCGCTTCTATTTCTTCTCAGTCAGCAAATGGCGTCTGGGTGGAAGTGTACGTAAATTTTCTACGTAAATCATGAATGAAAAGCATCGTCGTGTTTAAACGTCGTGTAAATCGCATAAAAATAAAGCTCAGACCCGGCGAATTCCACCTCTTAATAAAATATGTGCGTGCGAAGCGTTTACAATTAATGTTTTACCCATAGTAAATTATTCAAACTGTTATTTACAAACAACCAGATATAAACAATGAACGAAGAAGTTGATTTAAAAGTTTCGGAGGATAGACCGATGTGGCCACCAATGGACAATGTAAATTTAAGTCCTATAGTAACACAGCACACTAATATGACGATGTCTCCGACCCCCAAGGGATGCCAGCCGTAAATCAGAATAATTTTGCGGAATATGAATTACCTTTTGAATTGACGCAACAGGGATGGAAAAAATTTTGGTCCAAGCGCGAGAATAGGCCGTATTTTTGGAATAAATTAACTGGTGAAAGTTTATGGGAGATGCCGTTGATAAAACCACAATTCGATCCAATTACCGATCCTCTTGGGATATGTGCGGCTGTCCCACCAGCTGTTCCCATACAGAGTCCCTTACCGGTGGCTAAACGAAGACCGTCAGAGGAATTAGTTGGACCGCAAGCAAAGAAATTTGTACTAGCCGGTCCGTGGGATCTTGATGTACAGACGAATGTTATAATAATCGAACGACCACCTTGTAATTATATGCACTCCCATCCAGAAGTTGAAATGTATAGGTGTAGCTTGTTATCTAAGTTGCGGCAGTGTTATCAGGAGCTGTGTCATTCGCGGCAGTCAATTGATGCTCCTAAAGATTCGTTTAACCGTTGGATGATGGAACGTAGAGTTCTCGATACAGGTAGTTGTTACGGATTAATCAGAAATTTATAAGCGAATAACATGTGGTATAATGGTGAATTTTTTTAACAATTAAATTTTGTTATATATACTTATTTTTTGTTTATTTTTTCTTTCAATAATATGCTTTACGTAGTTACTTATTACTTGTTTTAATTATTTTACACAAGCACACAACATCAACAACATATCACGATTAATCCTGGAAAACAAGCACTAATCATTTACGCTTTGCACTAAATGTGTTATTGCAATTTGTTAGAATCTTCCATACACCTTTTCTCTTGTAATAGGCACGTAGAAAATTGCAATAGTTTAGTTAGCACAGACGTATGAATGCAATAGGTAGACTAAATTCTAATTAGATGTCAAATTTGACAGTCGAACTAAACGTCATAATTTAGGTTATGATGCTATTGCGCAAGTAGCTTGTTGATAATGTAGGTACCGATAAAAACTGAATTTATTTTTAAATTTTAAAAATTTGTTAAAAATGGAGCACAAAAAAGAAATAAAACGTAATTTTAAAAGCTTTTATTACTTTTTTAAGAACGCAAATTCCAAACACTAAACCTTATTAAATCCAAATAGTTTCCGATATTTTAAGAACAATTATATAATATTCCTTTTCAAATAAACGAAATAATTTCATCACGCAGGTTGTGATCCGTTACTTCCGAGTAATTGTTACCCGGAAATATCGATGTCCATGTACAAAGAAATCATGAACGATATACCCATAAAACTGGTACGACCCAAATTCACCGGAGACGCCAGGAAACAACTTTCGAGGTACGCGGAAGCTGCTAAAAAAATTATGGAATCGCGAAATGCCGAAGCTGAAAGTCGGAAAGTAGTCAAATGGAACGTGGATGAAACGTTTCAGTGGCTGAGGAGAACGGTGGGAGCCACCTATGACGACTTCCAGGATAGACTTGCCCATCTAAAACAGCAATGCCAACCACATTTAATGGAAACGGTTAGATTGTTGTATATTTTAAAAAAATGACAACAAAATATATCCCATTTATTTAGGTCAAATCATCTGTGGAAGGTATCTGTTTAAAAATCTATAATTTATCAGCCGAATATGCTCGAAAAGTACGAGAAAAATCGAATATAATCCTTAAAGAACATGGTCTAGAACTGCCGCCTGCTTTGCCAAATAATAGTACACGAAAAGTATGGTGCTACCCTATACAATTTCAAATTGGTTGTCCTCGACTTCCGGTTATCGAATACCTACCAGATAGAGATCAAGCGTTACTGAGGTTTCAAGGTGATACCTTGGCGATAAATGCTACACATTTACAAAAATTGGTAAGAGATTTTTGTTTAAATTTTTTGCTCTTTTAATAATTTTTTTTTTTTTTTTTTATTATTTTAGGAACATTTGTACAGGCATAGTTGTTTTGACGATAGGAAATTCGAATTCTTCATACCAAGAGTGTGGGTCTTGTTGAAACGTTACGCAACGTTTTTGGGCGTTAATCCTTCATCGAGTAACGCTACCATTGATGTTCATGACACGCAAGCATCTCTACCAGTTACGGTTTTTGAATGTTTGCATCGAATGTTTGGAGTGACTTTCGAATGTTTCGCATCGCCTTTGAACTGTTATTTTCGACAATATTGTTCGGCTTTTGCGGATTGTGACTCCTACTTTGGTAGTCGAGGGTAAGTAATATTTTTCTTGTAAAATACAAGATGTGATTAAATTGTTAAAACTGTTGCGAAACTACATTTTGATCAACTTCAACACAATTTTCACAATTGTGAGAGATCACTCCATATTCATAGTTTTTCTTCATATAGGAGCAGTAAGCCCATTTCTGGCATATGACTTGTGATACCAAACAATATACAGGATGT
The DNA here is from genome assembly GCA_023690525.1 of Holotrichia oblita. Taxonomy (NCBI): domain Eukaryota; kingdom Metazoa; phylum Arthropoda; class Insecta; order Coleoptera; family Scarabaeidae; genus Holotrichia; species Holotrichia oblita. Next base: position 23,178,538 of record CM043017.1, read on the forward strand.
TTTACCGATAACGGAGTGGTCCTTTACGTCTACACTTTTTAAACTCCTTTTAAGATTACTGTACATAAAAAGTATCTAAAACGCCATCGAATATTCCAATCATCAAAACATTTTTTAAACGCAGTTTTTGGAATCGATTTCAGTACTTGCTGAATTCTATTTTGTCATCTATCGACTGAAAACGGGTGCCCCGAAGAGGTAATTTGAGTTTTGGAAAAAGACAAAAGTCGGCCGGAGCCATATCAGGCGAATACGGTAGCTGTTCCATAAGATTTCTTGAATTTTTGGTCAGAAATTCGTCCTTGTGAGATAGCACGTTATCGTGCTGCAAAATTTATGAGTCTCGTCTTCTGGCAAGAATTCCAAGTCCACAACACCGCGGTAATCGAAAAAATTGTCAACATCACCTTCACTTTTGATCGACTTTGATGTGCTTTTTTCGGTTTCGGCTCAGTTGGAAAGCGCCATTCTGAAACCTGTTGATTGGTTTGCATGTCAAACTCATAAACCCATCTCATATTACCAGCTATACAATGCGTTTTATGAATGTGTGGTTGGAATTGACTGGTTCTAACAAGTCTTTACGCGATTGAGTTTTTGCAACGCGTTTCATGCCCAAACATATGAGACAAAAATTTTAGCCGCTATCTCTCTCAAACTTAAACGACGATTTTCAGTCACCATTTCCTTTACTTTAGCGATGTTAAGTTCAGTTGAAGACGTTGATGGCCGACCAGAGCGAGACAAATCTTCCATCACCGCTAAGAAACCGCTTCAAATGCATTGTACAACTCCTACGCTCACGTTTTTGATAAAGTCGATTCACCGTAAGCCTTATGTAACATTTTCAACGCTTCGGCACATGAAATTCCATTTGCATCGCAAAATTTAAGACTTGTAAAACACACTTGAAATAAACTGACAAAATGGCGCACGGTAAACAAACTAAGGACCGGTTGTACCAACGAAGTTCACCGTCAGTTCAACGTGAACTACAGGTCGAGAAAAAAAGCCGTTGTACCAACAGAGTTCAGACTTGAACTCTAAAAAGCCTAGTCAGCAAAACGGCGAGTTTAGACCGTTCAACGTCGGTTCAAGCAGTGTTTTTGTATGGAGCATGCATTACAATTGGATTTCGTTTTGGTAAATTAAATATAAGCGAACATAACCTAGTGTTCTTTACGTTTATTCACATTGCACGAGTTATCAGATGATGAAGACTTTCTAGAGTTAGTTAATATTGTAATGCACCCGACTCTCCCGACACTCTTTCGTCTTGATCCCATGTACTGTCTTAAGTCTTAATTGCTTGTTTTTCACTGTCCTTGTAAACTAAGTTTTTGGTTTTTATTTTGTTTGCTACTTATTATTTTCTTTTTGTTTTAGAATCAAAAAAGTGATTCCTTCAGTAACATTTGTGATTTATTTTTGTGCTGCAAAACTAGCACTAGAAAACAATCTCCATAACAGTAACACATTGGTCAATAGTTTCAGGTTTGGAGGATCCTTTTCTATCTGATTCCAACTGACCCCAAAATGAGAAGTTGCCTTAATATAACTTTGTTAATACTTGATCTGTTTTAAAGTTAAGTTTTCAAACACCTTGTGTCAGTCCCAAAAGTTTTACGGTTAACAGACCGTCGATTTATCGTGTTAAGGACAAAAGTTTTTCTGTTCTTCACAAACCCAGGTAGCACGAAAACGTTTTTAAAAGGTTAAATAAAGGTTACTTGCAACGTTCAACGTTTATAAACGTTAAAATAACGTTGCCTAAACGTTACTCACGAAACGTTAATGTAACGTTAAAAGATATTGTTATATTTGGTTACTTTGACGGTAAAAATATAACGTGTTTACACATGTTTGATACGTATAAACTTTTCAATAGATATTGAATAATGATACGGAGTTTACGTTGTAGAAATTAGAAAATTAACTTATTATTTTACATATGTACGTACGTTTATTTATCTTCCTATTTTTTTGATGGAGTATGAATTTACATCATATTCTTCACTGCTATTCATTTAATTCAATTAAGTGGCGTTAAAATTTAATGTATTGTATTCCTTTATAAAAATATTTTTGCATTTTCCAACGTTAATAAAATGTTTCTTTTGTAACGTTTATGGAACGTTAAATTATAACGTTTTATTTTTGTGACATTAAGACGTTTCCTAAATGTTATATAAACATTTTTGCTAATGCTTAGGAAATCTTTTTAAACCGTTTTACAAACGTTACATGCTACCTGGAAAGCTACACACCCAAAATGCTTATTTATTTTTCTTTGTCTATCCTCTGAGAATTTTAATCTATATTCAAGTTTGCAATATTTGCGAATGGTGTCCTTGCAGGATGGAATTGTTAACCTGTCTGTAATGTAATTTCTTTCCTAATGACAAAATCATATTTTTTCGTTTTCTTGGCTTTTCCTCTGTTGTAAACAGCAAGAAATGGATAAGGGCTATCAGAAAGTCACGGTAACTCCACGTATCAACCACAATAGAGGCGTAAACGTTCTGGTGGGTGCATTTTGCAATGATCTAAACAAGTGGTAGTCGGAAAGGGTAATGTCTGAATTATACGGCGGATGGAGTAAGACTTTACCTTGTTTTAGCAGCTCATACTACGCCACACCCTTCTGATCCCACCAAATACACAGCATCACCTTCGAACTATGGATATTCGACTTTGGAGTCGATGTACCGGGTTGGTCGAGCCTCACATATGATTTCCTCCGTTTAAGGTTGTCATAATGGATCAATTTTTCGTCTCCAGTAACGATATGATGCAGCAAAGATTTCCCTTTGTACCGTTGAAGCAGCATTTCAGACATGCTTGGTGTCAGTTCATATGGAACTATTTTTCCTATTTTCTAGATCATACCCATGCTGTTTCGACGCAACAAAATGGATTGTCGAGTCACTTTCCTAAACCATTTAGGGCTCCTTTTGAGTTTCACACGGGTCTTCGTCCAATAAAGCTTCGAATTCAGCGTCTTCGAACTTGGCTTATTGTCAAGTGCGTGATTTGCTAAATGCTTAGAGATTGTGTTGAGTGTATGGTATCTTGTGGGTAGCAATTTAAAAAGAAACTTCATAACCGTTAATCCATTAGTAAATAATAAATCTTTAAAATGTTGTTATTTATAACAACTGGTTTTAATTTTAAATTTAAAAAAATAATTTTAGAAAACCATCCTTTCAAGACTTTGGTAATTTTCATAAGTTTCGGATTTTACTATAATAATATGATTTGACACTCAAAGTTGCTCAAACACCAAAACCGCAGTCTGATCACTCATTTTAATTTTAGACCTTTTCTTCAATTGAAAGCTGTCTCCGGCTCGTTCGAAGTACATCCGCCATATTGCGAGGAACTAATGGAAGCGGCGGTAGATCATATCGAAAAATTACTCACAGATAGTCCGGAAGCACTCAGTTTCATCATCCTTTTACCGGATTACAGGGACCCAACACCGACTGCACTACAGAGAGCAGAAGCTAGCCAATTTAAGAGGAAACAAGTCACGATTCCTGCCTACGAACACGAATACAGGCACGGACTCCAACACGTATTAAATAGGTAAGAAATTCGCAAAATTTATTAAAAAAAAAATTGACAAATTTCTTAAAATTTTAAAGATCTGAACTGAATATAAAGTCAATATATGGTACCGTTATAATTTGGCTGCAAAATACAACCGGGAACACTCGCTGGGGACCAACTGAAGAAAGGGTCGAAGCTCTTCTGGAGGCATTCAGGCCTGGTCGCGAAAGGGAACGCGATAGACAAGAATTATTAAGCCCTACGAGGCAGGGCAGCACATCTGATAACAAAGACGTCCTGGTACATTGATTTTTTATTTCATGGAATCTTCGTTACACATACACATTTAAGACATCGTTTTTTTTTTTTTTCATTTCATTTAGCTTCATATTCATCTCATCCTACATCACTGGTTCATTTCGTTGGACGTATGTACCTGAAATTCTTTCATATTCACTCGCTTATAAGTTTTCGTATATTTATTTCTATTTTGAGTTGAAAATAAAAAAGGTTAAAAAATGCAATTGGGCAACGTGTGCAACACAAAAAAAAAGAATTATTATGTACGGGGTGGTTCAAAAAGGTTGAATTTAAATTTAACATCACTCATGTTGATTAGAGTAAATTATATAGGACCAGTTATGATAAGGACATTCTCCGTTTGTTGCCAACATTTTAGAAACAGCCTGTACATATATTTTATTTTTAAATTTTAATTTTTCTAATTAGCACTCACCTTCACGTATTTTATAAATTTTTTTATTCAGAGTGTCACGACGAGGTTTAATTAGAAGGATATGCAGAATTAATTAGATTAACGATCTTAAATTTTGTAAGTAATATTTTCATTTTAGGTTTTATCGAAAAAATACTCTTTGGGTTTTAAATCTGGTAAGAAACTAATTTGTTTAGAGCAGATGGAAGCTTGCTTTTGTCGCACCCTCCTACATAAATTCTTGTGCTGAGAAGTGAAAAGGGTGTCCATTTTCAAGTTTTCGATGAAGCAGATCACATTAAGGTTCTGTCATCTATTGTTGCTCGGGAGTTCTGACAGCTCCTATAGCCAGTTTTTATTTATTGCAAGTTGAGGATGCACCATCTCTTGACTATCCAAAAGATAGATTAAATTGTTTCTTGATGATATTAAACCATATTAATCAATAAAGAAACCAAAAAAATGCTTATATATGTATAATAATAGGCCATGGTATATTGTTGGAATTCACCCTGCGAATGAATGCAATGAAAATAGACCAAGCGTTAGAAGCGGACCGCGTGGTTTCGACCTTCTAGGTCTCGTCAGCGCAACTACGAATGCAAGATCTAATTTCATCGCCCTTCACATCACAACTTTAACTGTATAATACCTCCGACAATGGACTAATTCCAATCCAATGCCTTCTAGTGGGCAGGGTGGGGAGTAGTACCCTGCAAGGCACTACACAACACAAATTGGTACAGCAGACACTGATCTCGCTCGAGACCTAGAAGGTCGAAACCACGTGGTACACTTCTAATGCTTATTCTATTTTCATTGCAACAATATACTGTCAGCGCCTATTATAGGCAATTTATATACAGGTCTACAGTGAAAGCTCTCATAAGTGGACATCGACGGTTCCAAGTTTTTTGTCCGTTTGTGGGAGATGTCCTCTTATGGGATAGCTCAGTTTAAAAGAACAGAAAAAAATTGAAATAAAGATAACTTTACTGCTTTTTAATTGAAATTGCTTCAAAAACTAGAACAAAAAATACAAAACATAAAATATACAGTGGTGGCCATGTAATTAAGAACGATATATTTTCTACGGATTTGTTACGTTTGCTGGGAGTTATTGAAAAGTGGGTGTAATGTATACTGAATTAATTTATTAAAATAAGAACACATATTCAAATACAGTAAAAAAATGTTATTTATACGTCTAGAAATGACATCTTAGATAAAAACAAAGAATTAACGCTGGACATATAATTAGGAACGGCAGAACACAGTAACAAAAACAAAAATAATGTTCAACTAAAAAGGTTTTTGACATAATTATTTAATTGTTGTATTAATATTTAGTCGGATATCCTTTATTTTTAACACTGCCGCACATCTCCCATTGATTCAACAAGAGCTGCACAGCGTTCTTAAGGTATAGCTTGCCAGGCTATCATGACTTCTTCAAAAAGTTGATCCTTATTGGCTATTCTCTTGTGCCTTATACTTCGCTTTACATTATTCCACAGATGTTCAATAGGGTTTAGGTCCGGGCTACATGAAAGCCAGTCCAGAACTGTGATTGCGTTACGAGCAAGCCAATCTTTTACTGACTGGGCAGCATGCTTTGAGTTATTGTCATGCTGAAATTTCCAAACGGCCATCTGCATAAGGTAGCATAATTGTCTCTAAAATATTAATGTATATCTGCTGGTCCATAATTCGTTTAATATTGTGAATTGGACCAACTCCATGCATGAAGAAACATCCCCAAATCATGATTGAGTCACCTCCATGTTTCAATGTAATTTCTGTGAATTTGGGATCAAATTCTTTGCCTGGCGGCCGACCACCATATTGTCGATCATTACATCCTACACGATTTATCTTGGTTTTGTCCGACCAAACTACGTGTTTCCATTGATTTATCGTCCATTGCCTATGGTTTCTACGGCAAATTGTGTTCTACGTTTTCTGTTACGTAGATTGACTAATGGTTTCTTACGTGCAACTCTTCCAAATAACTGCACTTCATTGAGACGGCGTCTAACTGTTCTAGAGCCAGTGCTCAATTTTCCGAATATTTCGTGTTTTATTTCATTAGATCTCAAGAGCGGATTCTTTTTTGACGAACGTACCATTCTTGCATCTGATTTGGGAGTTGTTTTACGAGGTCTAGTTTTTCTTTTCACATTTTCTTCTTTTCGTTTTCGAACACTTTAAATGATCTGCTATCTGCTTATATGACCAGTTTTCTCGCGCAAGTTTAGTATACATTTTCTCATCGTTCAGTCACAGGGTTTACTTTTCTCCATATTTACTTATTCATAGTCAACATCAGTCAATGTGCGCATTGAACAATTCAACGCCAACTACTAATCTGTAACGGTTTTAATATATTGTCCATCGGTATCGTGGGCAAAGTAACGGTTTTATTATATTTCGTGGAAAATCGGATCCCACGCATCGAGTACAGATGTTCTAACAGAGAATTCTTGGTATTATTTATTTTTGATCTGACAAAATTACATATTCTCTGGCGTTAATTATATGGCCACCACTGTATATAAATACTTGATGTTTAAACATAGGTATATAAAAGTTTATTTTTTTAAATAATCGGATATTTTTGCTTGTTTTAACTTCTTCCACTCTTCTTGTAGAAAATAATGCTGAAAGTGTTCAAATGCAATAAAATCTTCTTTTGCAAACTTTTTTAAATCTTAGGTCTAGGTCCAGTATCTTTTTCTGCTTCTCCTTCTCCATCACTCATTTGTGCAACTGCTTTTTCTTCAACTACATTTTCGACTGTATTTTCATCAAATTGTTCCTCAGTTGAGAGTCTTTGTTCCAAATTAAGGAAGTCGTGTTCGTTGTGAATATTCTCAGATGGATGAATTTCATTAAACTTTCCCCAAAACTCTGCTACTGTTGCCAGGGGCAGATCATCTTCTGCACCATATTCCATGTTCACTTCTTGAACTTCAGATTTCTTAAAACCTGCTTTGGCAAAGCAGTTTTGAATGGTGTGGGAAGTTCCCTTATCCCAAACCTTTTTAAAGAAATAAAGAGCCTCCAAAATGTTAATTGATTTTGAAAGTTCCGAGGCGAAGGCATCGTCATCCGTTTTTGAAACGATATGCCTTAATATTAAATCAGGATAAAAGAATTTAAAATTTTGAATTATACCTTGGTCTAAAGGTTGGCACACAGACGTTGTGTTAGGAGGAAGAAAAAGAATTTCAATATTTTTTAAATTTAGCTCTTATGGATGTGACTCAGCATTGTCTAATAAAAGTAAAATTTTTCGTTTTTGAAATCCCATTCGTTTATCCAAATCGAGAAGCCAATTTGTCATTATGCTTCGTATCATCCAGGCTTTTTTATTCGAAGTCCACGTAATTAAGTGGAACATTTTTCAGAGCCCGTGGTCGAGCGACTTTTCCGATTAGCAAAAGCTTTTCTTTTTCTCCCGCAATGCTGGTACAAAACAATATAGTCAACCTCTCCTTCGACATTTTACTCCCTACACATTTTTCATATTTTAATACCAAAGTTTTGTCTGATAGAGCTCTAAAATACAAACCACTTTCATTAGCGTTATAAATGTCCTCTGGTTTGTATCCCAAAATCATCTTTGATAAGTTTTCTAAAAACTGGTTCACATCTATTTGACTAACATCCCCTGATTCTCCGGTAATACACTTGAAGCTAATGTTATGCCTTTTTCTCCATTTTTATAGCCATCCATCGGATGCACGAAGTTATTAGCCAGTTCTTTGGCTTTTGCTGTTTGATCCAGATTGTCACCCTATTGCCATTGCCCACGAATGGCTTCTTTTAGTGTCATAATTTGTGCAGCTTATGTTTTGCTTATGTTTAATCTAAAATTGTTACAATTAATTAATCGTTTGTTTAAATAAAAGTACTAAAATAAATAAACTATGGGGGGAGGGAGGAAGCTATGTAGCCTACTAATATTCTGGGTTGGGACTATCTGTCTCAGTAGTATTTTAACCATGATATGGTAAAAAACACTAATAGTAGACAAAACATGTTGATCATCATCTCCTTGTACCAAGTGCTCACTTACATTCAGTACCTTACCACTTTTGATGGCCATGTACAATATGTGTACGAATACGTATACACTAACATTTTGATCGGAAAAAGTATAGATCATTTCCCAGCTAATACCATCTATGTAACAGTACTCGGAAGTAAATGTTTCACGTTGACGTCTGAATCAATGGAACAGCATTCTGTGAGATTTAGAATCATTATTACCGCATATTGTGTTATCTCCATGTCCTTTCGGAATACAGATGTGGCCCGTTGGTAGCGTAAAGGTTAAGAAAGTTTTTAATTATTGAATTATACAGAATTGTCAGAAAAGCATTTACTTAAACTTGCTTAACCGGGAGAAAATTTGGGAAGAGTGTTGAAGAATGTTATTTAGTGTTTTCTGTTATGTAAATTTTGCATTAAAATGTCCCTTATAGGGGATACATTCATACATGATTGGGGCACTTGATCAATGCTGAAAAACACGATCATAATTTGCTTTGATTATAACATTTATTTATTTATTTATTCGGCAATTGTGTGTAATAAGTGCACCCAGATAGGACTATCAATTACAAAAGATTTTTATCTCCAAAAGAATGATAATATTTGGGGAAAGACAGGATCTCTTCTTGTAGTGTCCTTGTCGATTACTGGATCTGACAATCTTAGTACAGTCACTAAATGGTTTGAGCTTCAAAGAAGAAGTTTGAGAGTAATTTCCTTTCATAATTGAATAGAATTTTCTCAGCAAAATCGACTAGTTTTATTCTAACAAGGCACCTTCGTTAAGATCTTCTAATTTAGGTGGTGCAGTGCTCATTGACACTCGATGAATTTCACTGTAACAGCTTATAAAGAGTTAGATTTCTTTATTATATACTTGGAAGTTTGATTCTTGTTTTCACTGGTGTTTGAATAAAACCCAATAAATTATGTTTTATTCTTCGGATATCTTGCACGTTTTCTTTATTTTCTGTTTAGGTTTTTTTGAGGTATATTACTATGCAGTTTATTTTTCTTAAGAGTCGGTGTTGATCTTTGACTTACGTTTCTCCTTTCTTAGGACTCAGAAGTTATGCATGTTTTTGAAGTTGATACTAATGGTTGCTTTACTTTTGATGATGATTCGGAAGTTTATAATGTTGGAAGTCACAGTTCGACTTACAGAATTATGTGTAGCTTTAATTTGATCCGTCTGAAGTGTTTTTTCATTTTGCACATTTCTAATTCAACGTTTCTGTCTGAAGAATATTCATTGGTATCTTATAATTCTCAGTAAATCTCACAAGATGCAAAGTTTTCATCGGACAATGCCAATTTATTAGTTGCTAAGCTTAACAAATGCACTCCTAATATATTTGGTTGTAAACGATTCAAAATAGGCTAATTTAGCGAGACTCAGAATGTTAATATATGATTAACGGTTTTCCTGGATGATTCACCTGCCAATCACTGAAAATCACCTTTAGCTAGACCGAAGAGCACAATATCAAGAGACTGGAGTTTGTGAGATGTGTGCGAGGAAAATGCCAAAATCATATTCTCCACCATAAGTAATTTTTGGTAAATCGCGAAAAACCTGTAGCTTGAAATTGTTAGATATTTTGTACCTAACAAAACCCACCGATTGGCCGCTTCCTAGTCAAAATGTGGAGGGGGAAGGGGGGAGAGGGCAATTCCGTCCTAAATTTTCGATTATTGCATGATGAACAAACATTTCGTCTTATTGTTTTCCTTTAAACTTGTGGTAATAATAACTGTAACACGTACTATTTGCCGGAAATGTTCTAATCCTCTAGTGCAGCTACGTATCATTACCATGACCATTAGAAATATTCGTTTTTAATAACATTTCATCTAGACAAATAATACATTATTTATCCTCCATTTTATCAGCGTTAATGATAAAACTAATCAAATAAAATTGTATTAAATCTTTCGTTAAAATTTGTTTGTTGAGAACAAGTTGAGTGTTGATGTTGTTTCAGATAAAAGCAACATATTCTTGAATATTTTGCACATATTTTTCGACAGTTAATCGAAGTCAGTATGTCAGTGCACTCACCATCGCTGACGTCGAAGATATTAATTTTTTAAATGACTACCTGGCTAATGATTATTAGCAAAATTTCAAATTGCTATCCTTTTTAACTTTTCGTATTCTTGTAATTGAATATTGTCGTGGCACGCCCTGTATAGATATACTCTTGTACATAGAACATGAAAGATATATAAGAGATATATATAGAGAGAGATTTTATTTAGTACTAAAAGAAAACAGATTGTAATATAGTTTTATTATATTTTATTTTATATTTCTTATATATATATATATTATACATACACACATTTTTTTGTAGAATTTATACTATTGCTAAATAGATGTATAGGATTTTTTTTATTTACATTTCAAATGCTACTAAATATAAATATATATATGTAAGTTGTAACATATTTGTAAAATTTATTAAAATTATGTTGAAGAAAATCGTGTGTTATTTTTTAATTTTCCAAAGTGTTCTCCAACATTGTCTGATGATATATTTCCTTCTGTACTGATATCGTGGAACTTAGCAGGTAAAACGTGGGGTTGCAACTCAAACATACTGTGATGGCTGTGCATCAGTATAGTAAGACCTATATAGTAACGCACGGGGCGATAACCTAGTTCCAGAAGGTCACACAAGTCAACCAGGAATGCCCTTGACAAGTTGGGACAGTTAGCATGCGTATGCATCACTGGAGCTAAGTGACACATGCCCAACCGTGGTCCTTGAGATTATATATTCTAGACCTCACATACCTACACATCATGGTGGAGGGAGTGGTTCTTGCGACAATCCACGGATTAACCAGGGCGGAGACTGGAAGGGGCGAAACTCCGTATCAGAGAGTTTTGTCATCTCGCACGGGACTCTCCTCACTTCTAAGTCTATCAAACGATAAAATGGTTGGGAAAGATAGCTTAGAAAAAGAACTTTCTTACGAAGTTAAGTAATAAGAGGGAATTGAAGGGAGAATTCTCCAAAACACCATTAAATAGTATGTGGACGGTTTCAAAGCCCACAAAGTAACGGGTGCAAGTTTAGCTATGAAGCACTATAGCGATTGCGGGTTCTCTGGGGCGGAGGGTGAAAATCCGCAACCATCTCGGCAAAAACCTCATAGACGAAGAAGAAGTACTTTCTTTGAAACTATCATAGCTATTGCAGTTTATTAAAGCTTTTAGACTGGATTGAGAGTTTTAAGAGTAAGCAAACCCCAGCAACTTGCAGCGCATGCAAAGGGGCACAATAGATCTATTTTTCGAAAGTGAAATCAGTTTATTTTATTCGACGTTTCGATGATATCTATCATCTTTCTCCGTAATATCAATATATATTGTATCGGTGCATAATTATTGTGGCAAAAACAATAACAACATTTAACAAAAACATCTTTAAGTGATTATTCCGGAGCATATTCACCATCTACTTCAATTACTGCTTCCCATTTGCTTGGTAACCGGTCGATTCCACGAGTGAAGAAGTTGCTGTTCTTAGAGGCAATCCAGTCTTTGATGGCGACCACCAAGTCATCCAAGTGGTCGTAAACTTCGTTCGCGAACCAATTTTTCAGCGATCGTTTGACGTGATAGTCTGTAGGCGCTTTTGAGGGAGAATATGGCGGATGAGGAAGCAGTTGCCAGCCCTCATTGGCGATAGATTCGACGACACGACGTTCAAGATGGGGACGCGCATTATCGTGGTGGAAGACGATATGGTTCTTTTTGCGCTGTCTTTTTGTTTCGATTGCAGCACAGAGGCGGTCAAGTTGAGCCAGATAAACGTCGCTGATGATATTTAATTGTTGACGCTCATCGTCATTCCACCAATAACAAATTCCGTTTCAGATGATTTTCCATTGGATAATTCCGCTTCTGTCGCATCAAACACACCAGATTGCCTTCTTACAGTGGACGTCTCTCGATATTCCTTTGGGTGACACACCTGGCAAAACGCAAACCTTCTTTCTTTTCACATTTTTGAAGAGAAGCCACGATTCATCCCCAGCGACGAGATTCTTCAGGAACGGAGTTTGCTCATTTTGCTGTAGCAAATCGGTGAAAATTCGGACACGTTCGGCTGTGTTGTTGTCGGAGAGTTCGTGGGGAACCCATCCAGCCAATTTCCATTCTTTTCTGAGATTTTTAAGACGACGACACAAAGTCCACATTGAAGTCTTTGGTCAATTTTCTCGTTGTCAAGTTTTCGTCCTCTTCCACGGCTGCCCAAAGTGCCTGGTCGTTGAAATTTTAAGGTCGACCTCTTCCTTCTTCATCTGCGAGGTTTGTATCGCTCGATTTGAACTTCTTGAACTATCTTTCAACTTGGCTTTTGCTAATTGTTTCTTCGCCAAAAAGGTCGTTGACATCACGGAATGACTGTGCTGCATTCCAATTTTTTTCGAAGTGGTAGATAATAATATGGCGAATACGAATATGATTTTCGATACGCATCTTCACTAACTGAATATAGAGGATTATTTTAATGGAAACAAATTAAGAAACGCCAATTTTTATAGACAAAAATCGCAACGAAAAAGCTGCAATAATTATGCACCGACCCACATGATATTTAATAAGTGCCTATATTGAGATCCTTAAGATTTTTCCAATATCGAATTTTGCTACCTTATATTGAGTGATAGGAACACTGTATTGGTCGTTTTTTTTTATGAAATGTGATTTAATTTATTTTGAATAATGTAAATTTAATATTATTTCCATTGATTGAGAGGAATGAATCATATCAGCAAAATGGAATTATATCTTGCAATACACAAGCTCTTTTGGAGTGCAAGCGTTTTAGCAGACAGCAAACATTGAACAATCAATAGAATACTTTTCAAACAAGTTTTGAAAATCTAGTATGCTATTGGTTGTTCGATGTCCGCTGTCTGCTAAAACGCTTGTATGTGAAACGACCTTTAGACTGGCTTTCTAGACTATCCCAGAATATATTTAGCAAGTTACAAGCATAATATAACAGTAGAGAGAGCAATAAAGTGACTGAAGCAGGAGGCAGACGTCTTTATTTTTTATAATGCACTATTACAATTTGTCCAATATTACATACATTTTAAAATTGCATTTGTTTATTTGATTGTTTATAATTTGTTATACTTATTTTGGTCATAATTAGCTACTACAACAATGAAACAATTGGCGTGTAAACAAACAAGTTTTTATACAATTTTCCAATAATACCAACACTTGAGTTAAGTTACCACCCATTAACTCATTCTAACACTGCAGTGTTTGGCTTCGATAAAGAATATGTAGCCTCTAAGAAGTGGCTGCAGCTGTACTCACAACAAAAAGAATTAATATACCGCGATTTCGCTGCAACTCTTGGCATTTCATTGCACAACTTTCCAATCTTGAGAAGAATTTTAGTGCTGACCAGCTAGTACCTTAAAATAACTGAATTTTGTTAAAATTCGCTAAATTAATTTTTCTTCAAATATATTCTCATTTTAACACGTCAATAAGAAACCAAAAAATTCCAAAATTGATAAAAGAACACAAATAAGATGTAAAGGCAATGTTAAAAAAATAATTTCCTATTATAGAATTGTTTCAAAATCTTTTAACTTTATATTCTTTATAAATTCATAGAAAGCCATCTATGTTCTGGAATAAAAATGATTATCTGATCACTATAAATTAGTTATCTACATACTCAGGGCAACTTTACTTTCTATATTGTACTAAAGATGGCGCATGTGAGAATAAAATCTATCAAATTGCATATATTTTTTTAAGAATTATTTTACATTAAATCAATATATTTGCGCAGGATCTGCACCTTTTCCTGTGATTTTAATGCTCGGTCATTTTTTAAAAACTGCATTTGAAAAGAATAGCAATATGAATATAATTAAAATCACAACAAATCTGCAAAGAGACTAAAACACAGGAATAAGTAAGGCCAAAAGAAATTTATTACATTTTTTTTTAATATTTGCAGAATTATAATTTAAAACTTTCTAGAAGGTTCTAGAGGTTAATTAACGTAAAATGAACGAATAAACTAAAAATTAATAATCTAACCTTAACTTGTTCTTCATACTGCCTACCGGCTCGGTCAATGTGGATTCAGAACACTTTCCTTTTGAATCCTCATCGGTTTTGTAACATACATTATATGCCGCAATAATATTTAAAAATATGACGTTTTTGTCCTGTTTATTTTTGTTGCTTTCGTCTGTTATCGGAAAATGCGAATCAGATTTTATTTGACAACAAATTGATTGAATCAATTTAGAATCGTTGAACAAAAACAGTTCACTGAGATCCAAACACAACATTAGAATCCATGGTTCTTCAGCTGGGAAGCCATTGCCACCTTATTTTGAGGGCAAACACCAATCATTGATATTCAATAAATTCCTCAGAAGCTAATAGACACGAAAAATTCTTTGTGATAATTTAATATTTGATAGTCCAATCAAGAAAGAATTTTTAGCCGTTAATAGCTTATGTAGCAGAATTTTGGGTTTCGGCTTTTCGTAATATCCCTTTCAAATAAGTCCTAAGAAAGCAAGTGTACTACCAAGCCATATAAGCAAAACTAGTCAGTACGTATTGGTCATCTTAGTTCTACAAACAGCAAATCTTCTGGTGTTACTTTTCGGCTGATGCGCTGATGTACTTAATCAAACATTTTCAGGCATAATTGGTTGGAGCTAACATTTTTTTTGATCCGGAACAACTTCATCTATAACAGGTTTTCTAAAATCTCTAACCTTAGTGCAAAATAAATCCAATAGTTCATATAAACATTGGGCATTGACGACAGAAGCACCCAGAAGAATGGGTTTAATTGGCTTTTTAGGGATGTATTGCTTTAGCACACCCCTGTCCTTAAACTTGAACATAGATTCATCTAAAGCAGTACCTAACTTGTCAAAAGGCAATTCTTGAATGCCATTTGAAGATGCCCATTAACAACTCAAATCTTTTTTGAGCAATTAATGAACTGATATATGCATCATGTACGTTGGTCTCGATCAATAGGTTAATAGTCTTTATAATTCGGTAATCATTCGATGCCCATCAATAGATTAACTCCCAAAACAGCATTAATTTCCTCAGAAATGCTTCTAATATATGCTTTTCCAGTTTATATTTGTTTTTGCTCCGCATATACATACATAAATTACTATGGAATATTAAATCATCAATGAATTGTTGGTCAAAAAACAAAGAAAAGAGCGAATCTGATGGCGATGTATTGTAGCTCTATCAACTTTACCTTAATCAAATAGGAGGATTGATTTCCAGTATGCTTGTGATTATTCTTATCTCGCAATATCATCAAAATTCGAATTGCTGTTGCATGTTTCTAGAAGGACATTAGAAATATAAGTAGAAAGTGCAAGTATACTGTCATCTGAATTCTGTAGAGTCGTCGCTAGATAGTAAAGACTGTACAAGGAAAACTATTCTCTTTCAATGTATTTCCAGGTAATTTTTATAAGCCGAAACAGCAATTCATTTGTCATTTCCTACAATAAAACCAGAAACATTTGAGGCAGTTTCCAAAAACATGAAATTTACATGTTATTATCGAGCAATAATGTGGCAATATATTATTAAATAAATTACGCGAATGAGGGTGGTGGCCAAAAACGAACAAGTCTGAATCAGCGCTTACAACTGATATAAAAAGATTGCATTTGATTGTTTCCAGTTGGCACTTGTATTTCATAAATTAATTTAATAAAACTACATCACTAGCAAACAGAGATGCGGTGGTTGATAATTTGTGCTGCCGATACAATGAATAAATACTTGTGAATGGGTGGACTACAATTGGTACCACCACTGCGATTGGGTAAATAATAGGGTGGCTTATTTAGCCGACTGCTGCTGCTGTAAGTAACATAAGCGGTAAATCTTCCATAAGCGATAGTGTATATATATACATACATAAATGTATATGTCATCTCTCAACACGTGTATTACCAATAAACACGCTTATCCAAGTAAGTACATAAACATTTTTATTTGTTACCAACACACAGCAATAGTATAAAGTAGGTACTACGTATAATTTCATAAAAGGTCAACTTGTTTGTTTGTTATCGTTATAAGCCGTATGTGTGTGTGCCGTTGGGGTTTATTTAAAACAATTTAAGCATATAACACGTGTAAAGAAGGTCGTATGCAGCGTTTTTCTGATCGAAGTATACATGCATATGATATACGACACCGAATATGCGTGCACGATGATTAGAAAGAACGAATGCGCATTCATTGTTCGGGTATCTATTATTGGCGTTTATAAAAGCCTGCTACAAAGTAGGCAGAATGTTTAAATAGATTTAATTTGCGATATGTATGTACTTAGAACGTGTATCAATATAATCGTGCATGTGCCGGCGGTATTGAATAACGCAGTTAATAATTATGCCCGACACGGGAATCCTTGTTCTACGCTGAGAAAGTCACGATGATTGACCAAGACATGACCACAGAAAATAATTTATTTAAAGATAGCAATGTCAAATGTATTTGTGTTTGTATTTGTAGCGCGTGTTACAACATTAAAAAAAATTAAAATAAACTTGACTTGTGTCTATAAATCAAGTTAATAATAATTGTCAAGGCTGAGCTTTATTTTTATTATCTATTTTTGTCGGGAAATGGAAACGTATTTTCTGAAAACGCGTTTCTCTTAAAATCCCTATTTTAACTCTAACTGGACAGCGCAACCAAATCAAAATGCATCATTTAGATTATTTAAAATTTAGTTCATTCTATAAACATTTGTTTAAAACATAGATAGATAAAATTGACGCAACATCTTTGATAGCGTTAATGGAAAATATAAGAAAAAATTAACACACTTTTGTTGAACGAGATTAAAGATTAAACTCCCATTGTTGTCAAATACGAATCAGTACATATTTCGAAAAATAAGTGTTGGAACTTACTTGAGCGACTTAGTTAAAATTGGTGAATTTAATTGGAATGCTAATCTATTGAGAAATGTTTTCCTATTTATTTTGACATCATTCGGAGCGAAATCACACAGAACTGCAGCATTTATGACACTGTGATCAAATATATAAATGAACGAAAGTTTTGGCGTCATTAAATATAATTTTGATGAATCCTAGAAAGGAAGGAGGTAATTCTTTATTGGTCTTTTTCTAATAGTATCAGAGCAATATTGTACTCTTTTAGCTTTTTATTGAACAGCTCTACAGAGAAATATTTCCTCCATGAATAAGCTCAGAAAGTTTTTCCTTCAAACTGTATCATTTCTTTTGGTCTGTATCTTTCCAAAGTATGGTATAGCATTGACAATATACCAGATTCTAGTGTTATTTAGCATAATAATTTTTATCTCATAGCATATCCTTGTACTACTAATAAATAATCCATCCAATCAGCGCATGAATTTATTCTATATATGTACCTACATACATACAGAGTGGCCATTCGAAAACGAAACGGCATTGATTTTGAGCATTTAATGTCATATAAAAATAAAATGCTCAGACACGTCAACTTTGTTTTTGAGGGGGATATTTATTAGGCGTACAAGCAAACGCTCATCTGCAATTCCTTGGGCAGAGTGGAACTGACCACAAAAATATTAAATGGAAAGGGGGTTGAGTTGTACCTCGATTGAAAGATCTTTCGATTCTCTTTACAATGATACCTAGTTTATGGTATTACATTTCATTATGAAGAAGCGATTTACAGTATCAAAGAGATAACAAACTTACATGTATTAGTCAAGTTGAAAGTGCTAAATTACTTGGAAGCCTACGCTTTGAGTTTTTATCTTAATTTAGCACTTTCAGCATCTACTTGACTAATACATGTAAGTTTGCATTTAAGATTTTTGGGGTCAGTTCCATCCTGCCCAAGAGATTGCAGATGAGGGTTTGTTTGTACGCCTAATAAATGTCCCCCTCAAAAATAAAGTTGGAGTGCCTGAGCATTTTATTTTTATATGACATTAAATGCCCATTAGCACCCTGTATATCTGTGCTACGGTGGCAAGAATGTTTATGAAGAATAACTTTATCTAACATCTCTTGCAGATAAAATTCGCGCATGGACTCTCGAAACACGTGTCCCGATTAATCAAACGTTGTGGTGTTGGTGTTACCGATGTTTTATCTGTAATTTAGGAGCCCACAGTCCTTGAAATCACATTAAAATCTCTTGCTCTAATGAAAGTGACCATGCTTCCAGTGGAGTTCTCATATTCTTGCCATCACCTTTCTGTCTTGGCATAAAGGAAGCTATATTTTTTCCGAGGCTTTTCTCTTATTCTCAGACCATTGAGACTTGTAGACGGCTGTATATCTTCTGGCTGATCTTCATCGTTTTATCCACTTCCATATTTCTAAATAATCAAAACCATCATCCAGTTTCATCCCCGAAATGAATTTCCTCATCTTCTTCTAAAAATAGCTCATTTACTTGGTCTTGTGAGTTCTGCTCAGTCACAGGATGTTGCTAATAATTACAATTTTCAGCCATATTATAGTTATTAAGCTAAAATATTACGCATATGTTAAATATGCGCTGAGATAAATATAATTGGTGGATCTGTTAACTTAAATTTACACCAAAAGACATCGCAATATGTACCTTAATTTTAAAGTAACCAATATTTAATAAAGGTGCTGGGCCTGCAGCACTCCACAATGCTCCTTCCCCCAATTTTGTCTTCCAGTACCATTTTAATTCATATTCCTATTAGTACAACAAAAAGGGAACGTCAATTTATTACTTACAAAAAATGGAAGAAACTTCGACGTGGAAACCTAACAAAATGACAATTCCATTTTTTTTTTATTACCAATAAGATGAAGACAACTTTTTGGAATAAATAAATTTGACTGGATCGCTAGTGTAGTAGCAACATTTTTAGAGATACCTGACGCTACTTGTTAGACTGACCATTGTTTAAGAAAGTCCTTAACGAAAATCTCTTTGCTAAAATGTTTCTAATGTGCCTACTAATGTGCCCTGCGCCTATATTTCCTTATCCTAGCAAAAAAAAATTATTGTACTACAATCCCTTGTCATACAGTTGAACTAGCTCAATTTGGTTCTTATTGCAGATTTAAACGAAATTTGATTGAAGTACACGACTGTAATTGTGAATTAATATTAATATAATAATAAATAGAATTGGACAAAACTGATAACTAACTATGCAAGGCTATTTGTTATAAATATTCAATAATACCACATTTGTTTAAAAGTAAATAGAACAAATCATGTTTTATTATTTGAAAACTGATAATAAATGTATTATTGTTTTCAAGGGCATAACTAGTGTAGTATAAGTAATTTTTGTTCAACTCAATACTATCATTATTTACTACAAAAATTTATTCTAACAGCAAGCTACAGATAAACAAATATAATTGACTGATAATGACATTGTGGTAATACAAAATACAAATATATTTAACAAACTCAAAACTAATCAGAAATCGTATATAAAGTGGGTGTTGTAAGTTTCCAACACAGCACATTATTAATGCAGCCGTTTCATATTGCTGAAAATCAACAAAATCGAAAATCTGTAAATATTTATTTATTTATTTATCCTACAGAGGTATTAACAAATATCTGTACATAGGTCCGGTTGTATATAACTAATAAAACTTATAATATACATATTTCCGAAAGATGAAATTAAATAACAACAGTAAAATACAACAAAAAAACCTAAAAGTAAAAAGAAAACAATAGTAATTTGATGTAATGAATCTAAATATTAATTCTAATTCAATTTTTAATTTGTTATGGATTGTAACCCTGTTACAATATAAGTCTTTTAATTGTTTTGGTAAGAAGTTATATGCACATATTGCCACATAAATGCAATTTTTTTGCCAACATCCAAATTGATTTTGGCAATATCAGGGATTTACTTCAAATATTATTAACGGGTCGATGGCCGCAGTGGTAAGGCGGCTGACTATCGTTGTGAGAGAACGATAGGCGCCGGGGTTCAATTCTCTGGAGGGTCGGTGACATTTTTTCAGAGAGTTTAATCCCGGATCGACTTGCCATTCGCTGTTGGGAGCAAAGTGATTTACAGCGCGGCATCATAAAAGGCGATATGATGCTGTCACAAAACCAATTGAACACAACATACACACACAAAACTACACCGCGAGAGTTGCAGTGATAGCCAGACAAGCGATACAGCTTACGGAGTCACTGCAACTAAGCACCCACCACATTAAAAAAAAAAACTTTTGGAATGCACAAAGAATCCCCTTAGATAGTCATAGTAGTGCTTGATCGACTGCAGATTGAATGCTTGTACAATATTTAACAGCATCTTGATGATTTCCTTATCTTTCAGACTGTTAAAGATTTTCAAAATTTTATCTTGTAGTCTTTGCAATATAGACAGAATATTATATGCACCATGCCAAGCCAGTATGCCATAGGTAGCATAACTGTGAAATAATGTATAGAGTCTTCCAGTAAGACGTTTTATTTTCAATAGCCCGCCATTTTAACAGTTGTCATGACTCAACCGGTAACTAGTTGACAGATGACAAGTAAAAATTACGCCATTAATAAAAATTGAACGATATACGCTTCAACAACGCATTGAATTCATTAAAATTAACTACAAAAATGTGAAAATTCCGCGGTCACAGTTTGCAAAACTAAAGCATTTTTCAGTCGTCGTGAAGCACCTTCTCGGCCAACAATTGTGAAACTGGTGGAAAAATTTAAGCTGCTGGTACAAGTTAGTGATGTGAAGAATCGAACTCGTGCACGTCGCTCAAGAACAAATGAGAATATTGCTGTTGTAGCCCATAATGTTGAGGAGAAACCAAGTTTGTCCATTTCTCGTCCATCTTTGGAATTGGGGATTCCAGAACGACATTACACCGTATTTTGCATAGAGACTTAGGTCCTAGGGCTTTTAAAGTTCAGTTAACACAACAATTCACGCCTATACCGACCATCAACAACGTCATTCTTTGCTGATTGGGTCTTTGAAATGCATCAAACTGATCCGGAATTTCATCGAAAAATCATCTTGAGTGATGAGGCCATTTTCACCTTGGAGGCTACGTAAACAAGCAGAATTGTCGCATTTGGGGCGGTTTCTGGTCTGGGTGAGAAACTGTTATAGTGAATGGATTGCACTATCGAACGATGGTTAATGATTTTGTATGGCCCGAATTGGAAGAAGAGATGGGACTACCTACGTGAAAGGTAAAGTCTATGCCAATGACCCACAATTGATTCACGACCTCAAAGATAGAATTCGTAACGTTATCCAGGACATACAGCTGCAAATGTGCGAATTTGTGATGAAAGATTTCATGAAGAGAATATGGTTCTGCAGACGGAGCCGTGGCGGCCATTTGGCTGATATTGTTTTCCATTATTAATGGCATACCCTCCTCTTTACAATTAAATAAACATCCGAAGATTTCGCTTAAAAATACTAGTTTTTTTCTCTTATTGGAAGAGAAAAATTTAGAGAAAGTTTAGCAAAAACAAAGGCTAAGTGTTTTTTGTTCTTTTTATTATATGTATTTTCAATTAGTGCTTTTCCCATCTCAAATTGAAGTCGAACACCACCCCCAGATATTTACACTGTTCTACTCTATCTCCTATTTTTATCCGATCCCCAAAGCCATGGACACAGTCTTACTTATGTACATTCAAGAGATAATTTGTTTAAAGAGAGCTAAGTTGCGACCCTTTCAAGGTTATTATTCATAAAGTCTGGCATCGAGGATCATGTATCCTCAATAGAGAGCGGGACTGTGTCGTCAGCATAAGCAATTGAGTTATCAGGCATGTCATCTAGTAAATCATTCACGTATAGCAGGGAGAGAAGTGGACTCAATATTGTGCCTTGCGGCACACCTGAAGTAAAGGACTATAGTAGTCATTTACTTTTACCCTTTGCTGTTTATTTGTTAAGTAACTTTGCAATAGTTTATGGGCACTACCTCTTATACCATACTCAAATAGTTTATCAAGTAATATTCCATAATTTAGGGTAGGTTTATCAATGTGAGGATAAATAACTTGCAGATAAAATTTTATTCGTAAGATAATTACAATGAAACGTTTATTGAGTGTTAAATAGAAGTTATCTGCAAGATAAAGCATTGTAATTGCTAAATTTTATCTGTCAGTTTGCAATATCTGTCAGTTTCTTACCTAACACTTTTATCCTCACATTGATAAACCTAACTGTATCAAAAGCTCTTGTTAAATCCAGGAAAGCTGCAACCATTCGTTTTCCACAGTCTAAATTTCTATAACAATATAAGGTCTGAATTTGACAACCAATAACCTTTCCTTGTTAGTCACCTAAAGACCTAAAAGGGCAACATTTTATTTTTTCACCATATTTTGTAAACTATGTATTTAGGTAAGGTTTAATTTTGAAAAATAATAGGAGAGACTAGAACAATCTCGAATGACTTTTAAAGTTTATAATTTTGAAACACATCAAAGTTGTTTGTTCTCGGTGATTGGTCAAAATCAATTATTGCAGAAATAAAATGTGCCTGTGAATTCGGAAAAATCATAAATTTGCATTTCAATTGATATTATTGTGTTCTCTCTACCACATTAGTGTAGATTTAAAATACCTAGTCGTATATTAGAAGATTACAAAATCAAAAACACATTTCGCCAATATACTAATTTTGTCTTGATTCAATCAATTTATTAAGTTAATTCAACACAAAGAGACAAACAAAATCTAGCACTCAAATAAATGAAACTTTAAACATTGAAATAATCTTTTTTTTTTAATAATTTTTTCAAATTAAATCTTAAATATTCTCTCAAATATTAAAATCAATCTTATTAAACTAATTCGAAAAATTGGAAACAATATTCAACCAGAACACGCGTTCGATGCATCGTATGCATTTCTCGAACAAACCGATGATAGCAATTCGAACGATTTTCCTCAGAATACCCGCACCGAAATTTCGTAATGGTCCCCTTGCGAGTGCAGCACGATGGCAACCGTTTTTGTCAGGTTATTGACTTTTTCCTTCTGTAGAATTTTACTATACGTATATATTCCCGCCGCGAACACAAACTTCTTGGCGTTAAAACGTCGTCGCCGGATTGCTCAACGTTCAACGCCGAAAGCTGCTGCTGCTGCTGCTGGCTGGTCGGAGCCCCGTGTCTGTTGTAGATGCGGAGTCATTGCACCCTACGGGTTCGAGAGATCTGTCGTGTTGTTTCCCAAATTAGAAGGAGCATTTTCGGAGTTTTTCGATACTTATCGTTAAGTCCACACGGTAGACGCAATGTGGCAGGCAGGACACGGCTTGAATGCCGGACAATTCCCCCCTTATAGCTGTATTGTTCAAGGAATAAATCATACATTGGCGAACATTTTTCCAATAATTCCATTTTAGCGAACATTTCTTGAGTTATTCTTTATCATTAATTATTACACTACTATCGTACATTTTCTTTCACGCATTGTTTTATCCACCAAAACGTGAATTGAACCTTTGTGTGATTCTAACTTCATAACTTACTACTTTTATTTGAATCTGATTTTTTTATAATAATAATATGATTTATTTCAGAGATAGTTACAATTATGTGAAAAATTACGAAATAAATCATGGTGTAAACCTATACTTAAATTCAATCTTAAAATGCTAGACAGACAATTTGCAGTTTATCAATAAAAAAAAAAAAGAAAAATCAGTGAAGTTATAGAATACAATAAACTCTAGAAAATCTTTAAATTTTCTTTCAAAATGCAGTAATTGGTGTAAATTTGTAATTGATACAGGCAAAGAATTAAAAACCTTAACATTTAAATAATTTGATATTATATGACATCTTAAAACTAATCAAAAATGGAGAACATGATTACCTCATGATAACCTCCTCTTCCTCATTTTACCGTGGGTAAATTGGAAAGACCACATACTTTAAGGTACACCACCAAATTCTACAGGGGCCACCCATCCGTCTGGATAGATGACAAAAGCTTATTCCAAAGCTTTCTCTCCAGCGAACATTCCAAGTAGATTTTTAGGATTTAGGAAGAAATACTTGACGCTAAGCTTTCAGATTGTCTCTAGCGCTGTATAATTTTTAGACAGTCGGCTAGTCAACTTAGTCTTTTTTAGTAACCGAAGTTTCTGAACTGGAGAAAAATAATTTTTTGAGCTGTGCAATGGCAAAATCTAGGACTTCGTATTTTTTTAGTTTAGTGAAAAGACATAGAAAACTTATTTGGTGTGTGAAGCGACTGAAGTTTACCCAAGGACTTTCTAAGAAATGACAGAGTGCGATTTCACTTTCAGCAACTAAAGACGAAGGAATTATGCCAAGCGAAAATGTAATAAAAGTTTTGGCAATACCTTACATCAGACGCTATTTAAATAAGAGTTATTGGAGAAATTTCTCAAACAAATAACTCATTGGAGGGGATTTCTTAAAATATTCGTATTATAGAATGAGTAATCATTCGTGCAGTAATCTGTGTTTGTTAAGAATTCAAGTTCATCTCCGCAAATCGTGCATTATTTTAACGTCAGGTTCTATTTTTGAGTTTGTTGTATATTTGTGTGTAATAAAACATGCCGAAAACGCGCGAACTTAGTGCGTTTGAACGTGCAAAATTTAAATGTCCGCGTTGTGCTGTACAGACAACAATAAAACGGTACAATGAGACTAGGGAAGTAAGATCAAGACCAGGAAGAGGACCCAAACGGAAAACGACCGCAAGAGAAGATCGTTGGTTACAACGACAATCCTTAAAAAATTGACGTCCTTCAGCGAAGGAATTGGCAAGTGACTTAAATTTCCAATATGGATTGTCGATTTCATCGAAGACGATTAGTAGACGACTAAGGGAAGCTGGCTTATCAGCCAGAAAAGCCAGAAAAAAAAACTTGTTATCTGACAGTAATAAAAAAGGGATTTCAGTGGGCGAGAAAACATCAGTCCTGGACAAAAGCAGATTGGGCTAACGTCATCTGGTCTGATGAAAGTAACAGTGAGGTAAGTTATACAGCAATATTATATTAGAAACATATATAATTAATAGACCAAAACGATTGAAGTATCAGTTTACAAAAATTAAAAAAAAATAGACAATGATCTTAAATATTAATTTAGACTTCTCTTAGATTTTTGGCACATGTGGGACTGTGTATGTGCGTCGGAGACCTGGCGAAGAATATCGGGAGGAGTGCATGGTATCTACAGTGAAACATGGAGGAGGTAGCATCAAATATGAATACCGAAGGGGTCTTGTTCCAGTAGGATAACGCCCCCTGTCATACTGCCTCCTCTAGCAAGGCATGGTTTGAGGAGAATGGGGTTAAGCTTCTGGAGTGGCCACCGCGAAGCCCAAATCTTAACTCCACTGAACATTTGTGGGCTATTGTGAAGAAGAAAGTAACAATACACAAATGCAAATCAAAACCAGAACTGGAAGCAGCAATTTGACAAATCTGGAGCGAGATATCAGAAACTACACGTCGGAAATTAATATCAAATTTACCAAAACGTGTAAATGCAGTTATCAAAGCACATGGAGGTGCAATAAAATATTAATATGATTATTATTGTTAATAAAATTTTGCATGTATTCAGTTGTTTTTATTTTGCCATTATTCAGATTTTATAAAACTCCAATTTTGAGGGTGCCTAATAATTTTGTCACCGACTGTATGTTGCGAACGCTATATTTTTACGTCACTAGTCTAAAACCATGGGAATATTTTACTATTAACAGTGTGGGGACAGTGTGGTTAGCTATACCGAGTGTTAGAATTTGTTAAGTGGATCAATATTAAAGACTTTTACCATTGTTTATATAATTATATCTATAAGCAAGGCTTTTACCATGTCAAATTTTTGACACACTTGAATTTAAAAATCAGACATGTCAACATAAAGTTTCAAAGTATTTTCTTTAGGAAGATTGACGACATTGCGATAGCTTTAAATTGTACTTCAAATTGTGACAGCTGTCAGTGACAAACAAAGCTTACATTTGATTATTTATACAACATATTGGAGTTACAACGCAAAAGTTACTTTTTGTACTCGCTTATCAAAACCTGTCATTTCACGATTCGATTTGCGTGCGTAAAAAGTCACTTTAAACACGAGTGCGTAAAAGTAAAGTTAGTACTTCCTGGAAGTTGATTAATTTAGTGACATTTGAAAATCATAAATCCCTAACCTTAATAATATGGTCATGAACGAAAACGTATTTAACAATATGTATTATTATTATAGTTCTCGTACAAAAAATATTGTACAAACTTCGTGCGTGAAACATTTCGCGAATTCGTGCCCATAAAGCGCTCGCCTCCGGCTCGCGCTTTAAACTAGTCACTCATTCGCGAAATATGATTTCACGCACTTGGTTCGTAAATAACTATTACTTGGTCAACATTTGCAAAAATTACGTCATCATTGATTGTCGCGTCAGATATACTTTCATGGAAGCCAATAACTGAAAAAGAAATACCTATACAGCGAAATTGCAATCAAGCAAAAGGCGATGAAAAACGAAACTTTAAACATTTATATCTCAATAAATAATAAAGATATAGCAAAATAAAAAAAATACGAGTCCACTCTTTTCATATATAAGTTCATATATATAATTTGAAAAATGTTCCTGTTCCCCATTCCGAAGATATTTTTTTTTACTTAAAAACAAAGAAAATGTCAATGGTACCTACAATAGCAGCTTCGATTGTGTGTCAACGAAAAAACACTTGGCGGGAGATGTGTAGTGGATTGGAGCTTGCAATGAAATTGCCTCGAACAGGTACTACTGTTAATGGTTTTAAAACCAGCAGAATCTGGTTCGACAAATTTAAGAATCGAACTACCATACATAGTGTGACAAGTCATGGTGAGGCTGCAAATTCGGATAAACGTCACAAATAATTATCGTATATTTAATATCAAAAATAGCATAAATAATAAATATCAAAGTTCTTGTTTAATGTATGTATAAGGTGGTATGTAGCGAAGTGCTAATTTTAAACATTAATTGTTTATTGTGAATGTAATACTCCATAATTCAATAATTTTATCCAAAAAGGCGCTGACATCCAGGTTAATATCAGGAAAACAATAGTGCATATTTTTGTGTATTTTTGCACATTTATATCTTCAAGAGTGTATAGGAAATGTCAGATGGCAAGCTAATAGATGTCAGAATAGAATATTATTGGAATCCAGTACCAAATCTAATTTCAGCAATTCTAATCTAAGACTTATAGAGCCAGTTTTAATTGCTTTAAATTATAGTATTAATATTAATATGTAATTGCAATATTAATGCTTTATTTATGTATACACTACAAATATACGTCAAACATCACATTGTAGTCCTGGAAGCTCTAGCTTGTATTACAAAATGTGTTGTGGCTGGAATCAGACCATTCTTCATTCAACCATTTGTTATACTCGTACTTCCCATTTTCTGACTCACTTTATAGGAAATAAAAGTTTGAGTTTTTCAAATGCATTAGCACTGACAGTTGTCAACGACACCATACAACGAACCTAACCTAATCCGGTTAGACACGCTTAAAATTAATTAGTCAACGTTTTCTTCAATTATTGTTTTCTATTTTTTTTGAAAAACTAGAAAAGCTGAACGAAATATAAATTTGTACGCTGGCTGCTTAATAATAAAATTGAGACGACAGTAGCTAAATATGTAATTGAAGTATGTACAAGGTAAACAGTAGTGGATCCGCTATAGAACCTTGTGGCATACCAGCAATAATTTTATAAAATTTGAATTTAATCATTTGAATACTATCTGATAAGTAGAATTGAATTAAGTTCATTGCGAAATCACTCAAGTCAAAAAACTCATGGTCAACTGTACCAAAAGGCCTTGCTAAAGTCTAGCAACACCTATAGACTTCCATTGTCAATAGCTTTTAATATATTAGACTCGCTAACACTGCTCAAAGATAATAAACCACTGAGAATATGGAATTTCCCTGTTTGAGATTGATGTTAGCGATCAAATTAGAAACTAATTGGCACCCAACGTGGGGCTAAGCACCGCAAAGCCTTACTACACAGTATAAAAGTAGACTTTTTACCTGAGATAGATCAAATTTAACTCTTACATAATATCAACATTTCCATTTAGAAATTTACTGAATTTTAACATATTTCTATTTTTCATAAAATTTGGCTCCCAACGTGTGGGGTTCAATAATGTGGAATGAGATAGCAAAAGAGAATATGGTAGATTGGTAAATAGCATGTACAAATAAACTAATAAAGGAAACCCAAATATCCAGAATCATAATAAGGTTGCCATTAGAAAACATAATCTTATCTTCTTTTATTATAAAAATACCAACAAATCCATTTCATCGTTTGACAAATAGCATTTATGCAGAATGTTGTTCTAAACGAACTTATTTCTGCAGGACTAATCAAATCTGAACAGTAATTGTCCGATAACACGCTTCGTTAAAGATCAATACCGAAGTAAAAAGCCAAACAAAACCCTAATACATATTAACAAATGACCTGAAAGGAACCGAACAACCTCGTTTAGGGGTTGTTTACCCCTTTTCCGGCAGGTAGCCCAATTCCGAGCAACATTTAATTAGGTAAATTGACGGAATTCTTTCGGGGTGATATCCCTCTCATAAAGAATCCATTTCATAAGCGTACATTCTTTTATCTCTTATTTCGAATCAACATCTTCATCATCGGAGAGGCGTTCTCGTCTATTTACTGTATACACCGTCGAAATTGATCCCTTGCGATGCGGGGGTGAGTAACAGTACAGTATTGAACGGAGCTTTCGCTCTGTCTTTGTTGTTTGTTGGTACCACCTCCCGTGGGTTCCACCCGCTAACATAGGCTTAGTGTGTATACGGGAGAAAGATTTCAATCCATATACGCATAGTTTGAGAGGTTATATTATGTTTTATGGACTTAAGTAAAACGTCAATGGACACAAAATATCTAATTCCTTCTAAATCTTATCTATTGTTTATTTACAGCATATTAGAATGTCCATGAATCCACACCCGTTTAGCAGTGCTTGTCATGATGAAAAGTCTTCTCGTGATATGATTCCTCTCCAATAGTAATATGCCAACCTACTACTTCAGCCCAGAGTCCTTAAACCCTATTACTAGAAGAGCTAGTTAGCAAATTTAGAATTAGTTTAGAATCTCTATCATTGCCTCAGAACCGCCACCCTTTCCTATTTAGGGTAACGACTTCAAAAGGTTTCATAAAGCAAAACATTTTTTATTATCTATTATCTAATATGTCGTTATCTACAAAATATGAGCAAGAGGTAACTTCAAGAATTGGGAAGTATAGTTTGCGTGTTGGTTCCACCCCTCCATTTATCTTTAATCTGAGTCCTGATTTCAATTCCTCTACTTTTCTTTTAATCTTTCCACTTGTAGACCTAGAAATGAAAAGGAAGATATCTACGACTGATAAATAAGCATTTAACCTGTAAGTGCTTATTTATTGAAAAGTAAAGTCACAAAGGGCAATAACTACACTAGTTATTCTTGAGATCTTTTGAGAGAGAGAGAGAGTCCTTCAAAGACAATAAAGAGCAATACTTGAAGGGCGGGTCTAATCCAATTAGGTGCGGTTCATTTTATGATGACGTTGACAACTGCCATTGTCAACGCATTTGAAAAATTCCGGAGAAAATGCTATAAAAATAAGTCAGAAAATGAAAGGAAATGGCAAGTATAATCAATGATTGAATGAAGAATGGTCAGAAATGAATTCCAGCAATAACGCGTTTTTCTTATACAAGCTGGAGCTTCCAGGACTTCAATATGACATTTGACGTATCTCTCTCTCTCTATATAGTACGACCAAGTGAATTTGACCCTCTCCCCCTCCCCTGAAAACATTTGAACTAATTTAACAATGTCTTGCTCGGCACTCCTTCTAGGCCACACTTGTCATGAAGTATAGTTTGCGTGTTCGCCCCACCCCTCCTTTCATCTTTAATCTGAGTCCTTATTTTAATTTTTTTTTTAATCTTTCCACTTGTACACCTTCTAGACTCTTGTAGACTTCTAGACTTCTGAAAAATAAGCAGTCGCAAGTTATAACTCTACTAAGGGATGAAGAAGGAATATATCCAGTAGTACCTCCACAGCAATGGTTGGCGTTCTACTCACCGTTCATGTCATATCAAGTTAGGGCAGTCTTTGCACCTTGCTAAATACTTTTTAGGTTTAAGTATAAGCTTACAGGTGTATAAACACGGATGGATACAAGTATTATCTTATATATCCAATAGGACATACTCGATGAGAGTCCCCAGATTCATCCAAATGTTCTCCTGCTCATCTATGGGGCTCTGATAGCTTTTTCGACTATGTTAGTTAGAGTTTCTGCTGCAACAAGTACAAATCATTCGTCTTCGAGTAAATACTACTAGGTTGGTTTTGAAAAGGTGCATGAGCTAGTTTCTACATTAATAAATTGTTGTTACCAATTTGTCGGTTTTTGGCTTCATCTGTCAATGACTACAGATCAAATTGACAAGCTAATTCTTTGATTACATCGACAAAGCTACTTCATGCAGTGTTGTGTAGAAGCTGTTATACAGTTGAAAAATAATCGTCTAACAACTGCTGAAGATTCTCCAATTTCAAAGCAAAACTGTTTATCGATGGTCGTTCTAAAAATGTTCCAAATCATTCTGCATGGAACAAATGAAGCTCTCTATTTAAATTCTAAGTCGCGATAAGACGCAGCCCATTTAATTTGTAGTTATTTAAGAGCATGCTTCTTTTTTGGACTCTTTTGTGATATTATGTAGTGCTGAAAACGAATCAATCATGTTGGTTCATTCTTCTCATTTCGAAACATTTGTAGCAGACCAATGTAATGCCAGGTAATAATGGCCCGATTTGCAAAAATTATGATCTAACTGAGTAATCTTTGAAATATTCATAAAAAAATGAGTTGTGTTTCTTTTTAAGGTAGAGTTTTGTAACTCATCGCAAGTATTGAATTGGATCTGTAGAAGCTAAAGTTGAAATGTGTCTTGAAATCCTAACAACTTGGCTCTTTAATAGGTGGCGTAGACCATTCGTTACACCCCTCCATCTAAATCCAAAGATAGGTACCTTGTGTTCGGCTTGTGATTTTTGCAGCGTAAGCAAGGCTTTAGAATTGAATATCTGGAACATGCTTTCATTATCAATACTTTACAAAAAAAAACCTTAAATCTTTATTAGTGTGTTATAATTCCGTTTGCCATTTCTTGTTAACCTTGGCATGATGGCAAGCTGCACAATTTTGAAAAAGTCTCTGTGTTGCTTCTTCGGAAAACTGTATTCATATCCACAGTGCAAATTTCGTGGGTTCTTTTTTGGAATAAACTCGTTCCTTCTTTTATTAGTTTTAACATTTTTCGCTCACTTGTGAAACCTATGAGCCTTAAGTCCAATAGAGCATTACTGTTGGTTTATATATTAGCATAGCTACCTTGTGATTCAGATGGTGAAAAAATATTGTCATATGGTTCAGATTTTGAAGGATTTTCAAGGTTCTCTTTTGATTCTGAAAAGCTTCCACTACCTAGAAGCTTGTTTTCTAATAATCCAGGAAAGTAAGTCTCCATCGATTTGAGACGTTTCGGTTTTAAAAGGCTTTCAATTCCATTAAAGTTAACCTCAATAATTAATCCATTAATACATACTAACCACAACCAAATTTTTATTGGGACAATTTTATTTCCAAACAATATAGACATGTGATAAGTGAGTTTTGGTTGTTTCTTATTTCTACCACAGAATTTGTAATAATTATGAATTGGCATGAAACTACTGACATCTTTAACACTTCTGCCCAAACTTGAACTTGTGTTTATACCTTGTTTTAAACTAAACTTTTGGCATTTCTTATCTGTATACATGCATCTTAAGTTTGTGTTCGTCTATTATATCTATCGGAAATCAGACCCGCCATTTTCAAACTTACTCGACTGTGGTCACTGCCATATATCACGCAAACCATAATAACAGAGTTATGTTCTCTACCTGTTCCCACCGTTGTGTGTAAGCGTTCTTCGTCTGTTCGAAAACAACTATGTATACGTACTTATATACCAACAGGAGAACAGACATCAAACGCGTTTAAAGCACGCATAGACGCATCTTCCGGTATCCTACACGTGTCGGTAGGTCCTCGACCCAACGACCTACAAATGAGGTTGCGCACACACGCACAAAACTCTGACTGCTATTGCCATGTCCACGTCCAAGTCATCCAGCGCATACCGCTGAAAAGAAATAGAAAATGCGCTTCCAGTGTTTCGTGGCGTCTCTTTTATTTACCGAGGGGGAGCTTTTATGTAATTTAGCCACAAATTAGATGTTGAAATTTATATATTCCTTGATCTCATATAAAGATCTAAAAATTTCCTCCAAACCACAGTACTCTATGCGAATAGGACATATCATTCTTATAAGACAACTCGTATGACGAAATCTTACATCAATCTAGGATTAAGGGGAGAGCTTTAGGTACTACAGCTCCGCACTTAGCAGTTAGAAAAGCTTCATAACTATAGAGAACAAAATGATGTCCAATATGTTTTGAAAACGTATTATATTCTTAATTTTGAGCGCAAGTCTAAATGGGATGTCTTCAGATGACTTATGGTACTCTAGTATGGTAGCCAAAAACCAAAGAAAAAACGACACAAATCAAGTATCTCAAATTGAATCATAGCGAGTCATTGAGAATTGACTTTTTCCAAATCGTAAGGAATGGAGTTTTAGTGGACCAAAATTTGAAAATTGAGTTGAAAGTTCACGATCTAGTAAACACTAATCGCTTAAACGCCTTAAAGTTATCCCCAGCGATTTTTTAGGTAGACATACACAGTATCGGTCATAATACATGGAAATGTTTGAATAAATGTCTTTGATATGAGTTCCAATGCGCTCCAATAAAATAAATTTGTAAAACAAGAAGGCGTTGGACTGGAACCTTCCTTTGGGTTCGTAAAAGCCCATTTAGGAAACAAGTCCATCAATGGGAGGTTAAGGTTTCAACCACTTGAGCTATCATCGGTATAGCATCTAAAGCATTCTTAGAATTTGGTAAGGATATTGTAATGGAATTGAGTTATCATAATAGATCTCTACGTCACAGTGAAGAAGTGCTAAAGCTGATTGGTTCGTCTACAATACAATACAATCCATTTTGTTACATCAGCTGTGGTTGGTAGAGGAGTGTGGATAATGCGAGTGAAAATTGTCCATGATGGTTCTAAATGTCCTTCACTTTTCACTCCATATTGCTTTAATCTGACGCTGTCTTACGCGACCATTTCTTCAGATTCTCGAGCTTTCAGCAAGGAGATGGACTGGAGTTTCCTCTGCACAGTTTCCCACAGTTCTACATAGTTTTCCTAGGCTCATGCTATGCATGTGTTTATTCAATGCACAGTGACCGGTTAAGATCCATGTGAGTAACCTCAGCCTCTCTCTGCTCATAAAGACTACCTCGCGAAGTCTTCTCTCCCGAAAGTTTTTACAATATCTTATGGCAGCAAGTGCATTCCAGTAGGAGAAATGCCTAGTAGCCCAGTTCAGTTCTGACAAAAGCTTTTATGCTGCCGTAACAATTCCCAGACGTCGGTTCTGGTCATTCGCTGGCACTTCTTGCTAACTTCTCAGCTATTCCGTTGCTTCTGATTTCCGAGTGGCTGGGCGTCCATATCAGCGTAATGCTATGATTTTGCTCTAGATTTTCAAACTCGGTATCGCAGTCAAGTACCAGCTCGAAATCAAACCTGACAGACTCTAGTGCTCTAAGGACAAGCTGGCTCTGGATGGTAATTATTTCAGCTTGGAAGATGGACGGGGATCTCTCCAAGCTGACAGTTTCGCCATCAGGTTCTCTATCTCTCTAAATTTCAATTACTAGGGCTGTTCGACGTTTTAGAATCATCCACAAACCAGCGGGAGAATACTCGCATCGATTTGCGAACAAAGGCCTTTGCAGCCTTTCTGTTCAAGATGTCTACACTGTATCCCCCACTGGAGCTCACAACTGTTTAAGAACGTTCTTTATGTACCAGAAGATATCGAATGTCCTCTCTAATACGCTGCTTTCAAAGATTCCCATTAATTAATTAATTGTCAGAGGAACATCATAGATCTTAAGCAAACATCTCCTCTTTGATACAAATCTCATTTCATCCTCAGGCGACTACAGATAACACTTCGCCGGTTCCAAAAACACTTGCCCATCACAACAACGTCAGATTTACGACAAGCACATTGTCTCATCAAGCCACGAGATTCTCTAAAAAGACAAGTTCAAAGACCTCTAGACGTATATGTACTACGGTAATCAGGTATAGTATAAAAGAAATCAGACAGTGGCATCTGTATTTCGGAGGACCGGCCATTATACGCCCGAAAGAACGTATACGTTTCGAGAAGATTGCGTATAGCCTTCATTGTTATTCTAGTGAGGAAGTCCGTACATGATGTCCACATTATTCGTGGACGAGTCGTGCTTAAGTAATGTTAAGATGTCTGCTTTTTCGGTAGAGGTGCACTGTCCTGTCGTTGTATGTAATGTGACGGCCGGCTCAGTAGTAGCGTGTAAATTTCTTGGAAAATAACTTATTAAATGTACTCAACATACATGGTTAGTACGAGTACTTCAGTTCATATACCTAGATTGGTATCCGAATGGAATGATACTGTTTCTATTATATTTGATATATAACCTCTTGTAAGTTTACTATGAGAGTAATAAAAATGTTAAAATGATGACCTTCTTCAATATCTTTATGTAGTAATCTCTCTAAGTATTCTATTCTCAGAGATAATACATTTATCGTTTGCAACATTACATCATTGCAAATAGGAGTTAAATAAATGATTATTACGACATGCAAAAGTAAGACTCATACTAACAAGATTGTTGCATAATTTTCTTAGTAAACTGTAACTGTAAGTTTTCAAAACTAAAAAATGTATGCTCGCATCTTACTACTCCCCTAAGTGCCTATTTTCTAAACGGTAGTAACTATAAAACATGGAACATGGAAATATTCTTGGGAACTGTCAATCTATAAAAATTGTGTGTGTGTGGCGTGTTTTGGTGAAATTATCAAAACATTTTGAAGCCATCAAATTAGAAAAACAAACTTTTTCAAATTTGACAACTGACGAATGTCGTCAAAATTTTTATGACAGTTACAAAATAAAATAAGTTTATTTTTATAGTTAATACAATTTCTTGACAAACTATAACAACACTTTCCTTGTTACTATTTTGGATGGTGTAATAGTTAAAATAAATTATAGGTTGTCAAACCATAGAAGCTGTCGTTTTTTACAGTTTTAAAGTTTTGACAGCTGTGGACCCATGAAAACTCTGCCTTCTGTCAAACATTTACATCGATCAATACCTTTAGACAGCTGGAAAATAGTACAAGTGACCATATTCCCTTTACCGTTTTGGCACGTAACCGTTTTTGGGTGTAACTATTAAAACATTTCTTACAACTATCAAATTTGACAATTGTAATCGCCAGAATTCTTATGACTGCTTCAAAATAAATGTCGAATTTAAAAAATACGCTTGTCTTCTTACTATTTCTGCAGAAGAGAACTGTCAAATTGTAAAAGCTGTTGTTTTTCTGTCAAATGATACTTTTCTCATATTTGAAGTTGTAACCATCAAACTACTTCTGACACCTATAAAATTTAATATCTTTTTAGCTGCAATATGTACTGTCATTATTGCCTTACAATGTTTCTGACTTCCATGAAGCTGTTGTTATTTTCACTGTTTTACCTGCTGTAGCTGTTAAAATATTTCTGACAACTGTCAAACTAAAACAAAAACTTCTGATTGGGTTATTTGGTAATGAGTATTATAAAAACGAGCAGCATTTTTGTTAGCTTCAACAAGTGTTAACTGACACACAACTTGCAACTGCTATAAAATTAATAACTTTGTAGTCTCAAAATGTGTCAGCCTCGCATTTTTTTTACTGTCAAACTGCAATTGCAGAAAGCAGTTTAAAATACTTCTGATCTATTAGATGTCAAACCGTAAATGCTGTTCTTTTCCTATCAAATTATATTCAAACAATTTTTTCAAATTTGACAATTACAACCACCAAAGTGCTTTTGCTTACAGTTTTAAAATTGTGAAATCAGTTTTAATATTTGCTCTCGGTAAGTATATATTCTTTTGTAAACGATCAAACTATAAAAGAAATGTATCTTTTGAATTGTTTTACTTGATATAACCGTCCCATAGGGAAGCGAAGTCATACCAACCCATCCGTCTTACCTCATTTCTTTTCAAAACTTTAGAAAAGATTGGGCTATAGCAAGGCTCCCTTTACACGAGAACCAATATACCAATCAAATTAAAAAATCCTGCGAGCAGGTTATTCATGAGCTTGCCCGATCAGCAGAAATTCCCTTTGGCAACAAGGAGATTGCACCTGCCATCTTCCTGAACATTGAGGGCGTCCTTTCTATCGATGGAAAAGACGCTGCAAAAACGTGAAGTCGAACCAATAGTAACGAGGTGGATCGACGCCATGTTAGGAAGCAGAAGGATTCGTGTATTGCAGAACTTGTGTACTACAATGCCTACTTTCGGCCTATTTTCTGACCTTCAAACGACGGGCATGATCTGCGGCAAGTTCGAAAGCATGATACCTGAAAAGATACAAGTTGCACTCGGACTCGTGGAGAGAACGGTTAAGCGTTAACTCTTGAAAAAATGACTATGGTTCCGTTCTCTTGGAGGAGGAAGCTCTTCAAACTCCAGTATCCAACCATTTCCGGCTCTAAGATACTTGTAACAACTGAAATCAAATACCTAAGGATGACCGTAGACGCTAAATTGATATACAAATCACACGTGGAACGTGTGACAAATAAAGCCACGAAGACCTTTTGGGCCTGTAGAGGAATGTTTGGTAAAACGGTTTGGTAACCTTCTATAACTTATGCGTCGCTGGTCTGGTGGCACAAAGCCGGTTTGGGCTATACGACCAACACACTTAGCAAAGTCCAGATGATTGCCTGTCTAGGGTGCCTTGTCCTTAACTCCAACTGCAGCAATGTGGACGATCCGTGTGCTGCCTTCGCTGTAGTTTATAGTCTATAGAGCAAAATGTTGTGGGTGCATCTTCAACTACATCAAACAGACGGTACCACTGTCTATAAGAGCGGGTAAGATCTCGCCTGTTTTCAGTTGCAGTGAGCGATACAATGTATATATCTCCAGCAACCTGGTTGAGAAGACTAAAACAGCATGGGGGAACAATAGGTCTTTATTTTGGCTGAGTTTGCCTTTCGAGGTCGTTCCACCCGTGCAATCGTAAAAGAACCGTTAAAATGCTCTTGAGAGTTGTCAAATTGTAAACATTTTTTTCGATGATTCAAATTTTCGGCTAACTGTTGTCAAACTGTTAAAAGTGTTACTTTTACGATTTTAACAGGTGTAATATAGTTGGCAGCTGTCAAACCATAAAAGTAGCAGTTTTCAGATTTGACAAGTGTCACTGTCAAAATTCTTATATATTTTATGGGGTTCAATGTAATTGAACTTACATTTATATTGAGTATAATATATTTGTAACAAAAAGGATTCCCTAGGGTTTAGTATTGGGGCCATTCTCATTTTTAATACATTTTATAGATCTGTTAACGTAAATTTCCCAGTTTTATAAAAAATCCACGAGTTCAAACAGTATTACTAGTTCAATCAACATTTTACGTTACAAGGTACAGTTACTATTTGATCATTGAAATCACTAGAAGGGTTGAATAAATCTCCCCACAGAGATTCTATTTTAAATCGCAAATATTCCGCGAAAACGATAAAAAACTACGAGCAACGCCCTTCGGAGTTTATCAAAGCAAAATAAACGTAACTGGCGAAAATTTTTGAATGAAAACTCGTTTCTCGTCGCATATACTCAGCAGATCTTCGCAGTACGTTAAGTATCACCAACATAACAGTTATGCATATCGCGATCATCAAAGGTAGAATCTGCATAGTCGTTATAAAAGTAAAAACACACCGATTCGTACGTCCCACGTCTTCACAAATGGTTTCGCCGCGGTATCTACGGGTGCGTAGCGGTGTGGAGGGGGAACTGACGCGTACTGTGCGTGTAAAGGACAACATTATTTCTTAGAGGCCTGCTGTCTGTTGCCGCGCCGCATCGGCGGGAGGTTACAGAAGTTCAAGTAACGAAACTAGGGTAAGCCGTAGAGCTATGGCCGGGTTCGGCACGTGGCCGTCCTGGCAACACGTGCAAGTTCATTGAACTTTCGCCTTCTTCACTCACTGTATTATATACACACAACGCTGAGTGGAATCATCTGATCAATACTTTGGCCCAGCAGCGGCGTCCAAAAATCGTTGACGACGCCGCCATGTGTACGTTGCCGAAAATATGTTCGGGTATTACTCATCTTAGAACAAAACTTATAGCAAATTAATGATGATTATATTTGACATTTTGATCAAAATTGAGATAATTTGTCATAATTTGAATGAAGGTAAAGGAGAATTTCGCCTTACACTTGACAAATTACCTTAATTTAATCCTTATCCTGAATAATTTGGCTTGAAATATCTTTAATAATTTTGATTTTTTTATTTCCTACACAAAAGGTCTCTCTCGTCCAAGGAGTTCTAGATTCTAAATTGGAAACATTTTATTTGGTTTATTATGGAAGGATAACTTTCTCTAAAACCAAACTGGTGTTTCAAAATAACGTCTTCTTTTCTTTGCTAGACTACATTGTGTTTACCAATCATGAAACAATGGAGTGACAACATGGCCATAAGCCATCTTGAAAAGAAATAAAAAAAATGTACTGTGCCAAATATCTGAAGATCTGCACCTATTTACAAAGAGATCCTTTAAAAAGGAAGTAACAACGCAGCTCTTACTTTTTTTAGTCCGTTTATCCATTGTCAAGCAAAGACATCAAAAGCATTGTAAATATAATGAAACGAAATTAGTTAACTCAAATGATACTATCACACCTGTTGTACAAGTCCAAATATGTATAAACATGTGCAACCGTCATCTCATTCATCAAAACAATGCCCATTTTGAGAGCACTGAATCACTAAACACATCATTATGAGTGCTTAGTATGTCTGAATTATTGTGCATTACGTATTTACAAACTTATTTCTTTTAATCGCAGCCATTAGTTACAAAATGTCATAGAGTTTATTTAATTAAATCTTCCTAACAACTGTTGTGAAGTGATACTCAAGTTGCAACTCTTTGCTATCTCTATGATTTAGAGGGAACCCAAAAACATCTCTCTTCTAACAGTTGTTCCTATTTGACTTAAATTAAAGAGATTTAAAACTTACAGTGGTGTACTCTAACATGATATCTGGAACGCGACCACTTCTACTTTGAAAAAAACTGCCCGTGCCAAAACCTCCGAAGGAAAACTGTCACTCTGTCTTGTTTATTGATCCAATAAGATCCTAACAATTTCATGCAAGACTTAAAGTTACCCAAAAGCAGTCTAAAACACTAGGTTTAAAGACTATCTTTCTGAAAAAATTGATTAGTATTTTCTAATTACAACCCAACAGATTGATTCCTCGAAAGTTAGTTATGCTTCTGCATAATGGTAATAAATTCCCATCAGTACCTGTAGTCTGTTAGTACGAAAGAAACATGAAAATATTAAATTTATATTGAAAAAGCTTCAATATATAGTGTATGAATAAAACCTTTGAGGTAATTTAAAAGTCATTGCACTTATTCCAAGTTTGCTACTTGGCTATATCAACTGCAATTGTTTTTTATGTAAATGGGATAATAGGGATAGAAATCCAAAACACGAATCGTTTATTCTTAAGCAGAAAATATGAACCATGATGGCATTATGTAGTCCTAAAATGTGCCTCTATCTCCATTACATGTTAAACTAGGATTAATGAAGAACTTCAACAAAGATATACACAATACTTCTGGTATTATATACTTAAAATACAAGTTGACTAAAATTAGCGATGCAAAAACTAAAGAAGGAATGATATCGAAGGCTTCCACGGTCCGAGTTTTGACTGTGTCAGGGTAAAGTACATATATACAATACAAAACAAAACAAAATTGAAATTAAAATACAAAAAATATATATACTTACTCAAACTCGACGTTTCGCCAGTGTAAGTGGCTTCTTCAGGAGTAAAACTAGGTAAGGGGTCTAATACTAGAATTTCTGCTGCCTACAGAGGGTGCGATGATAGATTTTTGACCGTTTTTGATGATGAATGGGTTATGGATTTCTTTGGGGCAAGCAATTGAAATTTTCGAATATGATTTTCTTTTGAAGATTCTCAGGATCTTTGAAGTTGGATAGAAGAAATATGATCTAATAGGAACCAATTATCTTCAGACAAAGTGTTGGAAAGTTCTACATGAAGGGAATGTTTATGGGGCTACAAATACGATCACTGAAGAAAGCTGTTTGAGAAAGCTTTTAAAAATATTACTCAGTTTTTTTGGGAACGGGAGAAAATTACCATGAAATTGTTAACAATTCTAGAACATCTTTTAAAAATCTGGGTTTTAATATATCTTTCCTGTATTCGCACCTATATAGAAAATCCTCGAAACATCTTGACATAGTAAGTGATGGGTGTAGGAAGCATTTTCATCAGGAGATTTATGCTAAAGAAGAGGCGTCCATTAAAACAATCAAGAGAAATGCTCCACAGACAAAATGTGTTAGATAATCGTTCTTACTTACCGGGTGAATCAGAATGTTTGAACATTGTATAGTTAAAAACGTAGAAAGCACTAAATTGTTTAAAATTATAAATACCTATGTCTCGAACACCTTGCATGATGGAGGAAAACCGAGATCATATTTGAACTAAAGATAAAGAAAACCATCAAAATCACATATTTTGCTTTCTGCGACAAAGATGTTGAATTATTGGTAACCTTTAATTTTAACTGATTTTAAAAGATAGTGTTGTGGTAAAAATAAGAATAAAAATAAATCATTTAGAGAGGACCAGAACCATCTCAAATATGACAAAAAGAGGAGACGGGTAACAGCATGGAATACACCAAGAATGAACAATATATACCAATAATATTGTTTATAATAATTGTGTATTTAATATTTCCAACAATTATAAGAATTCAAACAATACTTATTAGATAAAATTTACATTTTATTAATTTATCTACTTATTGTCGTTATTTTTTGTCTATAAAATTTAATAAATCTAGAGGCATTCATTTATTTTTTTCCATTACTTTCCTCACATTCTACTAAAATAAGGTTTAAATAATTACCTAACGATGGTAAAAAATATAATATTGATTATAGTGGGATATGCATAGGATGCGATAATGAGAATGCTCAAAAATTAAGATAAGTATACTCATTTTTGATACTCCCTAATCTCTAGAAAATAATGCAATTCGCAACATGTCATTATTTATTGTGATTAAAGTTGTGATAAATACGCGCGTTCAGAAAAAAATCTTTCTCTAAGTTATCCATCAAATGCATATGTGACTAAGCGTACAAAAGGTACTAGGAAAGTTTTGCAGTACAGGGTTGTTTATTTAATTTTTTTCCAAGTAATTTCCGTTGCACTCAATACACCTCTTCATCCTGCGAAATCAATCCTTAAACCAGCTCAACCAAGTTTCACTAAGGAATAAGGCGCACTAACTATCCCAAGCCCTCAGACGTTCCTCATCACTGAAAAACCGCTTCCCTTTCCGTTTTATTTTCACCTTTCAAAGCAGTGCAAAGCTGCAGAGAGCAAGGTCTGGACTGTAGGGGAGGCGAGGGAGAGAGATGTTGAAGAAGTTCCAGTCCTGTAGTGGTCAAATATTCGTTGCAAGCTTTGGTGCGGTGAACTGGAGCGTTTTCATAATAGAGAAATCAGATGTCCATCCTTAACTTTGGCTTTGATTGCGATCTTTTCACAGCCACAGGAGTGTTCTCATCATCAAACACCAAAACTTTGTCTTGAATCTTGGTTGGCACTTTATAATAGTACAACTAAGTGTCACCACCTGTCACGATCTTGTTCACATATCGATATTGTTCCTAATAAACATTTTTAGCATTTCCCGACATCAAGTCATACGTTGTGTCATCTGCTCTTCAGTTAGTCTATGCGGCAGTATCGAATAAATTGGCGGTGCATTTAGGCCTAGGGTATCCTCTATCTGCTGGTAAGTCACTCGACTGTCTTCGTTGATATTGACACAGCAATAATGTATCACTCCGTAACCGACGTTTGTGGCCTTTCTGCTTTCATCGTCCCCTAGAGTGAAATTGTCTGTATCACCTGAATATAGTTTTGCGATGTGATCCCAACATTATCTATTGCAACAGTTATTTTTTTAAGCACTGGTCTACGTTTAAGCCACACGCAAAGTTATACCACAAAACTACCAGTATTTCATTTTCTTTTTGGTTAAGTTTGCAAACTTTGCTATCACATACCCTTAGAACTATAACTTGAGAACAAAGTGATTTATTTAAAATAAGATGTCTTTTCTGGTATTACAATAAAATTTATTACTGCAATTTTTGGTTGCTTTACTTGAGGACCTCACTGCATATTTTCTAAGAAAACTTAAAAATCCCACCCACAATTATTTTTAAATTATACATCATTAAGCAGACAAATTTTATTGAGAATTTTGTCATGACAAAGGATAAGAATAGAAATGTAAGAAGAAATTCAATAGTTCGGATTAGAAAGAGAGCACAAGAACTAATAATACGTAGACATCAACCCTAGTCTCCCATGATTCCTATTATGTAACATACAAGATTAATTTCCATCCCCTTCTTCAAGATACCCTCATGTCATCGCATTAAAAGTAGCCAATCAAAGAGACCATCAAAATTTAACGCTATTTCTCCCTCCATCCAACAAATAAATCAACGTATAAAACATATACATTTCTGGCTGAAATAAATGAACTATGACAAACTTAATTTTCTTTTAAGAGAAAAATGAAATTGCTTTCTATTTCGTACCAAGATTGTAGATTATAAGTGGGTACGCTAAATCACATTATTAACCGCTAATGGCGTCTAACTACGTTCTCATCTACTGCTTTCGTTTAACGCGCCAACAGTGGTATTGTTAGCCGAAAATGCAGTGCAGTTATTTGATTGTGTAAGACCGTACGGCAGAAGACTGCTGTAAGGAGCAGTGACCGTTGCTGTTGATGTGTGGAGTTAGTTCTAGTAATTCGGATTTAGGCATACACTACCACGTATAAAAGTTTGAACGTTTAGGAATTGAGAATAGAGCATAGAGAGCAAACCTAGAATGATTATTAAAAGACCAAACAGTAACACTTTCCAAAATAATGAAACTAATAGAGGATTTAATTAATGCCTTGATGAATCACGATATTAAATATAAATTAAGCACATCCAATCGTGTAGTCTCTTTAATCTACTTTTTCATATGTGTAAATCGATTAAGCAAGGATTAAGTGTCCACTCAAATAAAACAATGATTCTTTAAAGTTATACTCCCAAATGAGAAATCAAATATCTAACAGTTATTATTGGTCAGAGGCTAAATTGGAACCATCATTAAACGTAGTTACCATTAACTAAACGCAAAGATTGGATGAGATTAGAGAGAAATAAGACTCATTAATCTTGACCTTA
Organism: Holotrichia oblita; assembly: GCA_023690525.1. NCBI lineage: Eukaryota > Metazoa > Arthropoda > Insecta > Coleoptera > Scarabaeidae > Holotrichia > Holotrichia oblita. Next base: position 23,222,639 of record CM043017.1, read on the forward strand.
AGCTTTCGAATTTTATTAAATTCTTCACCAGAAGGTTATGATAGAGTAAGAAGCTAGCATTAGAACAATGTAATCGTTAATCCAAAACATTAAAAAGTGTAACAGTCACACCGAAAACTGGATAATCACAATTTAAAACATTATATGAATTTAAAACAATTAAAAATGTGGTGAAATTTCGTAAGGCCACATGGTCAAAAGCGCAGGAGATCAAATACATAAAGTTCAACTTTATGTACTACAACTTTATGCTAGCTTCTTACTCTATCATAACCTTCTGATGAAGAATTGAATCAAATTCGAAAGCTTAAGATCAAGATTAATGAGTCTTATTTCTCTCTAAGAATTTACCATGGGCTGCTAAGCCCATTAATTTACGAACATCTAATAATAATAGTAATAATAGTATTTTATTACCCAACAGAAACCATTTACAGGGTAACATAATAAACATTTTAATACATTATACACACATAATACAAAAAGAATACTTATGAATAGGTAAATAATAATTCAAAAGCCAAACTAAACTAAAACTACTACAAAGATAGATATGTAGAACAACAAAGCAATGAAAAATAAAATTAACATCAAATACAAAATGTGTACTATATACATATCCATGAAATAACAACATTAAGAGAAAAAAAAAAAAAACTTAAAGAAAAATATCGTCATGGGTTAAATTAGACAGTCGGGCCATGCGGTATAGAGGTGAATTAACTGAAAGATTTGTCCTAGAACAAGGAATAGATAGAGAAGAGTTATATCTACATGACTGGCGCGGAACATGAAAATTAAGCTGTGACAATAAAAATGAGCTGTCAACCATCCCACGCACCAATCTCCAAACAAAACGAGCGCCATGCGCATCACGTCGTGATGATAAAGATTGAAAATTGTGTCTTCCAAGCAACTGCCCATAATCTATACCCCTAGGTGGAAAGAATCCATCCAGCTTAAATGAAAGGTATTTCAAAAATTTGCGTTGCAGTCGTTCTATGTGAAGCTGGTAACATAAATAGTAAGGTGACCAGACAGGAGAAGCATACTCTAAACTACTTACAACAAATGCAAAAAACAGCGACTTGAGAAGTTCAGGATCCATAAAGTATTTAGATGTTCGCATTATAAATCCAAGTTTGCGTGACGTGGAAGAACAAAGAGCGTCAATATGAGCACTAAATCTGAGTTCGGCATCAAAAAGTACTCCTAGATCATAGAAATTTTGAGATTTAGTAATAGGTTGACTGTTTATTGAATAGACGGAGTGCACTACTTTACGTTTGCGTGTATAAGTAACCGAGCAGCATTTAGAAATGTTGATCTTTAATTTGTTTGCAGAGCACCATTCAACAAAAGTGTCTAGATTGTACTGCAGGTTGGTAATATCCTGGTCGGAAGAAACGGCATTGTAGATCTTTATATCATCAGCATAAGCCAAAACGGGGCATTCAAACATATCAAGCAAATCATATATATCAAATATTTGCGTTTAGTTAACGTTGTGACAACAGTTACTTCAAGTCTTGAGGAATAAATTTCTAGTAGACCAAAATTTAAAAACGGCTTATTTGTCTGGTATACCAACGAATAAGACAGAAGTTTATCAATCTCTCAACAGCTTTAAAGTCATAATGCATTTTTATTTCCAAACAAACGAGCAAACTTATTATTTGACTGAAGCTTTGATCTCATGTACAAAGTTTTCAGTCCAGGAGTGTTTAGTCAATGTTACGCAGCTGGTCACAAAAGGCAAGATTCGTGCTATAGATTTCGGGGATACTCTAACGCCAAAGAAAATGTCATGGTAGATGAATTTCACCAAAACCTTTCTTTGGTTACGTAGCTATAAAAATCCAACAATAAAATGTAGAGGAAAATTCTTTAAAAAAATAACATCTGAACCAATTCAAGAAAAGAAATTCATCAACTCCTAATCAAACAAATGATCTTGACAACCAAGAGCTAAGAGCTTTAGAACTAAGTGTAATGCAATAAGCCAGTTACAAACTTCATTAAACACTGGTAGTCTAAGCAATTGCTGACTGCTTTCATTAAGCTCTCTAATGAACTCTATGAATGAATGATGGTAGGTGAATGCTCGACCCTTCATCTACTTAACCTCAAAATTTAACCGATTATAGTTGATATTTCACTGTGTTTTAACATTTTATGTAGTCACATTGTAAGGTTGGTCGAAAATCCAACATCGAATAAAGATCGAACATAATATTCTGTTTTAAATTAGGTAAAAGTGGCGCAGAGACGTACGAAACGCTAAAAAATGTGTACGGGGATGAATGCATGTCCCGTGCATAGGTTTTCCGTTGGCTTGCCCGATTCCACGACGGTCCTGAGGACCTTGCAGATGATTATCGGACAGCGATGCCAAAAACCATTCGCAATGAAGAAAATATCGAGAAAGTCAAAGAAATTTTTCGAAGCGACCGCTGTGGGTCTGCGAGACTCATCAAAGAAGAAACTGGGATAATGAAGAGCACAGTCTATCGAATTTAAACCGAAGATTTGGACAAAGAGAAGATCTGAGCGCACTTTGCGCCACACACTCTGACAGACAACTAAAACGATTGGAGAATTTAGCATTGGAAAGACATGTTAAAAATGTCCCAAAGGAATCCGGCAAGCATGTGGGCCATTGTAACTGATGATGATGAAACGTGGTATTTTCAATACGCGCCAAAAACAAAACGTTAGAGTGCGGCATGCAAGTCACCAGAAGACCCTAAAGAGAAAAAATTACGCTTTCTGAAGAGCAAAATCGAGACAATGCTGACTGTTTTTGTCGATTCAAAGAGAATTGCTTACAGTGAATTCATGCCAGAAGATGAACGCAGAATATTTTCTGGCAGTTCTTGAATTCAACGAGTTCGACTGGAATATCGATAGCCAAGCTGTTGGTTTTTATTGCACGAAAATGCACCGTCGCACAAAGCTATCGTGGTATATGAATTCTTGACGAAAAATTGCATCATTGTTATCGATTATCCACCGTATTCACCTGATTTGGCTGCGTGCGAGTTCTGGCTATTTCCCAAACTGAAATTGGCGATAAAAGCCAATACTAAAAGCCATTCCAGCCAATGAATATAAAAAATGTATAGAAAAATGTATTGAACATTTCCTGCGCTGTATTGACTTAGAAGGAGAAGAATAAAAATCAAAATAGTATACAACAAACTGTATACAATGTCTTCGTCAAATTCCTATGAGCACCAGTGTAATGCATGTATAAAAGAAGTCCTGGCCATATCTACGTTTAGAAGTCCCGAAAAAAAGCACGTGTGTAATTTTATTATTAGATTAGGTAAGGTTCAACTCTAGCGTCAGGATATATCGAGCGTTTCAGCAGCGCATAATATTCTGCGCAGCCTGATATGAACGGTGATTTAAACGCCGCCAAAAACCAAAACCTCCCCATTTGATGCTTTTGCAAAATACGGTTTTCCGCTTCTCTTTTTTTTCCCTACAGTTTCCTCCGAAACGTGAGATTTCTAACAATATATTTACGACGTAATTTACATAACAACATCAACAACATTTTTCCGCGATAAATGTTATTGCGCATTTCGAAGAATGTATTTTCAACGATATCGAAAATATATTTTTTACTTGGCGCCATCAAAATATATATACATAGGTACCTATTTGCTTGTATGATTCAAAATATTTATGTACAGTACCTAATGTAAGCTGACACACTTTAATTTAGCGGAGATAACGTCTATTGAACTTATTTAAATAGCTTTAGAGATGATAACTTGCGCATGTGGCAGATATAAAATGTATATTATATGTATAGATTCCTGATTACTGACCTTGTAGATGGACGAAAAAATGTGTAAGTACAATTATACGTCAACAAAATTACGCTCTACAGATTATTGTGTGAAATACTACGAAACTTTATGTACCTACATTAGGTACATACTTTAGGTACCTATAGTGCCAACTTAAATGTATAGATACTTATACCTTTTTTAACCAATTGTTTAAATCGTTTATCGTTCTATTATTGTTATTTAGTCCCTATAGTATAAAAATTAACAGACTAGCGTTATAAAATCGTTAGGAGTTTATTATTATAACGTTGTTGATTAAGTCACTTTACTCGCCGTAAGTTTTTGAAACATGAAACTCGCTAGTATTCAGGGAAGATGTATTATGTCAGGGAGGTTTTCTTTGTTATGTACCCGATGTTGAAGAAATACTATTATCTTCTATGTGATCCATTGGTCCATTTGGTAGGCCTATGATTTGGCGAGAACAAAAGGATCATTCAACAGACTGTTACTTTTGCTGTACAAAGACTTTCAGGTTTTCCAGTAAAAATAAGGATAAAATTACCTATCCTAATTTACCTTCTGCCACTCGTCCAGTTCCTCATTCGGAAGCTTTGCCAGTACCAAGTCCTATGGATATTTCGAACGAAGAACATGTTGAAACCGAGATAAAAGAATACATTTCAGAGTTGGCGGACACAGATGCAGAATATTAGCCATCTCAAGAGGACACGCCTCATTTAATAAGTCAATTGGAATTAAATGACCTAGTTCGAGATCTCAATTTATTAAAAACTCAGGCAGAAATATTAGGATCAAGACTGCAATGATGAAAGTTGTTAGCTCCGGTTACGCGTATTTCTGTATATCGAAATCGCCAGAAAGAACTGTCACAGTATTTTTCAACTGAAGAAAGTCTTTCATTTTGCAAAAATGTTGACGGTCTAATGCGTGAATTAGGTTACAAACACCAACCGGAAGAATGGCGTATTTTTATAGATTCTTCTACATTGAGTTTGAAAGCTGTCTTTCTACATATAGGAAACATCTATCACTCCATTCCTGTTGGTCATGCCATCCACATGAAGGAAACATATGATAATATGAGACGTCTCCTTGATAAAATCAATTACAAAACCTATAAATGGTACATCAGTGCTGATCTCAAAGTAGTTGCAATTCTACTTGGTCTACAACTTCGATTCACAAAGTATTGTCGTTTCCTTTGTGAATGCGATAGTCGAGCGAGAAATTTGCATTATATTGTTAAGGAATGGCCAACCAGAATACAATATACTCCTGGAGAAAAGAACGTAGTCCATAATTCGTTGGTGGAGCCTCATAAAATACTTTTATTTCCTAATATATATGAGGCAAAACTTAAAGAGGAGATTTTTATAGGACCCCAGATTAATCTGTTACAACAGGATCGAGAATTTGACGTACTCTTGAGCGATGTAGAACGGACTGCTTGGGACGCATTTAAAAGTGCGACAAAGAATTTCTTAGAAAATAAAAAATCTGAAATTTGCACTATACTGTTAAGCAATGGCCAACCAGAATACAATATACTCCTGGATAAAAGAACGTAGTCCATAATTCGTTGGTGAAGCCTCATAATTATTACCGCCATTACACATAAAACTAGGTCTGATGAAGAATTTCGTCAAAGCATTGGACAAAGAGGGACCAGGATTTCGATACCTTAAACAAAAATTTTCTCATATATCTAAGGCAAAACTTAAAGAGGGGATTTTTATAGGAGCCCAGATTAATCTGTTACAACAGGATCTGAAGAGATCTGAAGATTACGAGGAAATTGTTAGTGAACTTGCTAGAAGTTACTATGCATTAGGCTGTAATATGAGTCTTAAAATACATTTCTTGCATTCGCACCTGAACTTCTTTCCCCCGAATCTTGGCGATGTTACTGACGAGCATGGAGAAAGATTTCATCATGATATTTCCACTACTGAAAAATGCTATCAGGTCAAGTGGAATAGCGCGATGCTTGCTGACTACTGTTGGACTTTAATTTCGGAATGTTCTTCATCCCAATATGAAGGAAAAGTGAAAAGAAAGACTTTCTAAATACGTCCCAGAATAGCATATATTTAGTGTTAGTGTTGTATGATCAATATGAATTTCATTTGTTTATAATACCAGACGTGATAGAAGATATTTGTTTTTATAATAATTATTAGGAATATAAAACAAAATAAGTTTGTATATAATTCAGAAAGAAAAATTAAAAAAATGAAAATTTCTTGTTCTGTGTTATTTATGAGTAACAGTATTGGGAGAATAAATTCATGTGGAAAAGAAACTAAATGTTATGTTAGAGAGAGCCCTTATTTTATCCCAGACAGTACAGAAGATTGCTCCAAAGTGTACTTCATAACTTCATCGTCACAATAACATACGAATACTCGGAATACTACCTTGTCCATAGGCTGAAATTCATGCGTGGGATTTCTAGAAAGACAAAGCCTTAACATTACTATAGTACCTACTCCGACACGTTGGTTTTAGGACCAATTAGTGTCCATTCATTTTCATCTTTTGCTAATAAGACAGTCATTTCATTCGCTTTGATCTCTTAGTGACAATGCCAACCTAACGCCACTTCTGAATCAAAATTGATAGCCTGTAGCAACCTTCGGGGAACTTGGCTGTCGAATAGTATTTAAACCAATCCATTTTTATGCAAAGACTTCAAAAATCTCCCTGCACAAAAGTCTGGATGACGACTACCTCAATCTGAAAGTAGAGAGAATGATCAACAGAATCTTGTCCACTCTCATAGTCACCCCTTCACTGTTGGTGGCTGGTTCTGCTTTCAGCCCTGCCAGAGAATCCCTTGTACCCCTTCTACTAGCTTTATGCCACCAGACTAGCAAAGTATAGATTATGCCAGATACCCCTGTGCTAACAAACATTCCTCCATAGATTAAAAAAAAGATAATTATAAAGAAATTTAATTTGTGGCATGTTCAACATTCAGAAAACGAAACAAATATTGATGTATCATTTATATTAATTTAATTTGTCCTTTAAGGAACGATATTTTGCTAATTGTTTGACTATTATTGGTACTTGCATGAAATATATTATTTGGAATCCTTTCTTAAAATAATCAACGATGTGGGTTAAGCAAAAGAGAACGAAAATAGGGGTCAAATCTATTTCTGTAGAATAACAGTATTTCAAAATGGAAAAATTGGTATCTAGATTATTTTTTTGCAAAAGTGGCCGAACTAATTTGGTTAGGCATTTTTTTTTTGTAAATGTAGCTAATATTAGTTCATCAAGCAACTTCAATTTTCGACGATAAAATGTTAAACAAAAATACCACTGCAATCATTCAAAATTTTAACTACTACTTACTTAAACTGCATACACACTATGGCAAAGTACGTACAAAGTAAGGTATTATTAGACTAACAGAAAAAGCTTTGATGTTTGTGCTGCCCTTTGTGGTCATGAACGCAACTGACTCTAGAAGTAGTGAGTCAACGCACTCTGGTACGGTGTCCCATAACCCACCATGAAAGATATTGCGGTCTCAAGATCGTTATCACAGTTGTTACATTTTTCTCCATGCTCATTGGGCACAATAAGGTTAAAAAATAATTATTAATATCTCTATCTTTCTTCCTAAACTTCTTTAAATATGTCGAAAGTGAGACAGAAACTGAAGACTTACCTCATTAAACAAAAAATGCATTTGTTAAACTTAACTTGTTAACACTGCTGGTGATAATTAAGCTAATAACACATTTAAATGAGTTGAAAGACATCTATTTATTGCTTTGGATGCTTGCTACGCTAGTTAAGAACGTCCAATACTGCAGGTCGCTTTAAATTAATTGCTAATATATTTTGAACGAGATGGTCATGTATCTGTAAGTGGCCATTTCACCAGCAATCACCTTATTGGTAACTTTGTATAAGTTGTTCGTTCGAATGGAAATATTTAGGTCATTTAATTGCGTACACTTAGTCCAGAAGCATCCTCTGTTGTGAGGACCTCATATTAAAGAATATCGAATTACTCTGAAAGGCTAGACTGTTTTGCCGTACAACCAACATTAAATTCTGCTGGATAGTTCTTAGACTTGAAGAAAATGAGCTGTCTGAAAAAAAATGTATCTACTATAGTACATATCTCTATACCGAGATGTATTTCTTAGGAGTTATAAGCTTTCAAGTTGGGGTCTCTTTGACTTAGCAGAACTAAATTTGGTACATTGTTTTGAGGGCATTAAGGCAACGGCAGCATTTTCAACAGTTTATTAAAGGTGACTAACCTTAAAAACTGATAAATGATGGATGTGATCAAATTCAATCTTTTGTAGTTCACGATTATTTTGATTAAACGATTCGCGTTTTGGGGAGATTGTTGGGATCTGTGGTTCAATTCCCGATCGATCTATCATGCCCTGTTGGAAACAAAGTGATTAACACCGCAACATTATTAACGGCGAGATAGTGTTGTAACAAAGCCGTTGAACAAATTTGCACATACACAAATTATACAACCAAGGTTGCACAGTAATCTGACAAGCGTCCATCATAGAAAAAAACATATTATGGATCACCTGAAATTAAGCGGAAAACTTGGGAAAATATACAATTAAATCGAAAACTAAAATAGATGGCGTTTCAGCTGAAAAATCTGCTGTGCCGCTGATGGAAACATGTTATCTAAAGGTAAATATGTGATGAACGTGAACCGAATACCACTCATGTTTTGTAACTGTTAAACGTCGCACTATTCAAAGGATAAAAACAAAATAAATCAAAGAATTATGCATGCATCAAAACCTAACCCTTCTCCTAACCAAGGGAGCAGAAGAGGTGCCCACGCAAAACATTATTACAACGTTTAAAGTTTGCTCGAGCTTCATCTTCAACCAGTAGAATCACGAAGCATATTCTTTTAATATCTTCTGCAACAGCATGTGGTTGCTACATCTAAGCAACCACATCAATAGGGCCAGATAATTACAGCAGAAGTACAGCTGGATGTTATAACCGCCAAATATGTTCAAGCAAAGCTAAAAAGAATTACTTTTAGATGTTTTAAAAACAGAACCAGCACCGCAATAGGGTGAAAGATACAGATAACTAATCTTTAACTATGAAATTATTACCATCACATCAAATTACTTTACAAGGTAATGATTAGTCGCTTGAAACATGAAACTTTTGCTTCTTATACATTACTTGGCCAAAAAACTCTAACCGTACCAGAGCAACAAGATTTAACATAAAAATCTTTCAAAAAAGCACCAAGTTAAAGATTCTTAGAAATATGTTCCAATCTCTAACAATATCAATATTCTTTTTCTAGGTTAATCATATGAAAGTTCAGTTTTGAAAATAATTAAGCATGTTTGAAATATTCTGAACCAAAAAAAAACACCAAAAATTTCCCGTCATCTCTTTAAGAACATAAAATGTTTTACCAATTCTATTGCTTAAATTTCTTGATAAATTAATGGTCATAAGTAATGTTGCGTTAACATTAATTATACTTAAAAAGTCATTTTCTCGATTTGTATGTGTATTCAGATCAAGTTTCATACATTTTATATACATAATTCAAGAATTGTTTTTTTTTATTTTCTCAGCTTTCGGATGCAAATTTGTAAATACTGATGTATTTTACGTATTGGGGTCGTTGGCCTCATCCCCTATGTAAGGTTTTGATATTAAAATATCCCCTTTGATTTACCATTCTATTGTCATCTATAAAAATGAAGAGGAAAACTGGACAGGAATCTAACAGTTGACTGTGAGCTTATACAGAAAATCCATTAAATTTCATCTAGGGTAGAACTTGTTCTATCATTGAATAAAAACGTGATCTTACAAATTATTCATTTTAAAAAAATGCACATAAAATCGTATACCTTTAAAAATGCAATAAATATTGTTTTTATTATCAATACACGAAATAGTAATTGATTTGTTTTTCTAATCAGAATCGATATAAAAAGGAATTATACTGCTAACACACGCTTTACATTTCATTGTCTTTCCGCCAAAAAAGGCATTCTTAAAGAAATTTATAATCATGTTAATAATACAATCGTGTACCGTATTATTTGTTAACCGTTTTAATTTTCAATTGTCTTTGCAAATTTTTCCGATTATCATTGATCATGTATTTATACCGCGTTGTTGAAATTACCCGCAACCTACTATTGGAGTCTACTAAGATTTGGTTAGGTTATCAGAGCTTAAATCAATCATTTTTTTTTGAAGATGCTCAAGCTGTTCTTAGTTTTCATGCTTCGTCCCAACGTCTATACATTTACCTAGATTAACCCCAGAATTTCAGAATTTTTAATTTTCAAAATAAAACCACTTAATTACGAGATACATTTGTTTAATTGCCTTTTCAAGGCTAAAGGATCCACATTCTAGGTTTGGTTTAGTCAAGAAGTTTTGCTATTTCCGCTGACTTTAAATTAAACACTTGCTATAGGATTTTCTATTCAATATTCACCAATTTCAGTCTAATTTTCATTGGTTCATCTGCATCAATAAATTTCGTTGGTGTAATAACTAGAGATCGGATACTACAGAGTGGTGACTCATCAATTGTGTAGTTAACATTCTCTATAACTAAATACAATTCTATACCTAAGTCTCTTATAATACTCCAGTCTGTATATAGTAGGTGTTTGCGCCCTTCACGTTTTTGTTTAGGTTTTCCCGAACACAAAGGACTATAGCGTGTATTTCCGCCTGAAAAATAGTTGACTTTAGGACTTTAGAGAGTTTAGTCTTAGGTTGAACCCCAACCCCTACCTTTTTGTTTGTTTCGGATCCGTCAGGGAAATTACGTAACTGTTCCGGCTGTACTTCTTCTTCTTCTTCCTTTCTACAAGTAGTAGGTAGACTATTGCCTGGTTTCTTTCTATGTCACTTCCGATGGCCTGCTCTTATTTCTTTTTTCGACAGGGTTATCTATTTTGGTACTTTTTATTAGTCTATCGGTATACTTGCTGTTTCTAAAATATGAAAGTTTTACATTTAAATAAGAATGAAAAAACTATTAAGTATAAAATCCAGAAGGGCAGTGACATACATACAGAACGTTCACTTAAAATTAAAAAGTTCTATCGGAAGTAGTCAACATTAAAGATATTTTAGAACAAAAGAAGGCTATGTATTATCCTTAACCGGAAACTTTTAAATTCATAAATAGTTAGGGACTTTGAAAATAGACCTTCTATAGGAAATGTTTATGCCCCTTTAAATTAAATATGACTGTCCTAGACAAAATTGCAACTTAACCTGTTTTCAAATTACTATAAAATCGTAAGGAATGAAGCAGTTAAGATCGAATGTCCAAAGTTACAGTTTCTTTCAAAAATCATTTAATTATTTTCATGGAGTAGATACACTTTTCAAATCATTAAGCTTTCGAAAAATTTCAGCAGATTTTTGCATTGTTTACTGAAAATTTTTCCTCTTGAAAACTCAAGAATTCCATATTTTTCTTGAGGGTTTCGAAAGTCAATATTATTTTACGTAATAAGCTTTCTATTTACATCAGTTTTGGGAGTCTCTGCCCTAGCTTTTTTTAAGGAAAGGTTGTGTTAACTACCAAGGACATTTCATTTCTTGATTAGTAAGAGACAGAAGACAGTAGCGTTGTGCATGACCGAAACTGAATGTATTGTCATTGTTCTTTACTATTCAAGAAGTTTTATGACTACGTTAATTAGTTAGCGAAATAGACTATGATCCGGTTAATAAAGTACAGCAATTCAGTCGGCTAACAGTAATGTAGTAAGTCAAAAACATATAGATTTAGGCCATCATTTCATTAGGCAACACATTCAAACTAAAGCTATGTCGGTTAGTTAGTTATATACATCTAACAAAACACATCGCTTCGTCTTTTTGCCAATATTTATTTCAAATCTAAATTTAAAAAAATTCCCCCCTAAATAAAAATCAAGGATGTTAGACGTTTGTCGTGACGTGTTTGTTTTAATTACAAACTTATAGTGTTACAGACAAATCGCACAATACCGTATAGTATATTCGCACACGTAATATAAAATATATGGCAAACAGGCTCACCTTCGAGATAATAAACATTTGCTTGTGCTGTTATGACCTAAATATGAATAGTATACGATCAACGACACGTGTCAGGTATGCCACATGTGTACTTATTATCCGTAAAATACGCATAATAAATCGCAGAAATAAACAATAATATTGTGCTTATGTACTGTAGTACATATTTGCCTATCTTGATTCTCGATTATTCGCGTTTAAAATTAAGATTGTATTAAATCCAAACATTAAAAAAACACATCAGGTGAGGAAACAAGAATTAAGTAAAGCTGGTTTTAGAAATCATATAAACAAAATTCTCCTTTGTTGTTACTGAATAAAGATACTTCTTAATCAAAACTGAAATAAGGATTTTAAAATTTAAATGAATTTTATTAAATTAAGATGTTGGAACGTTTTTTAACCACATTTTTCTCTAAGTCAATATTTATTAACAAGTATAGCTATGTATTTAATAATAATAAGTTGATTGATTCATAAATCTGACATTATAATCATTATACAGGGTGTCTCAGCGAGACCGTTCATTAGAAGTTTATGGCGTTCTGGTCAAAATATAAATTTGAAAATTTAGAGTTATATATAGTCGATTATGTTCTCTTCAATGAAAATATTATTAGATGTCTATCACTTCCGGTTATACCGGAAGTCGCAATCTACTTCATTATTTTTAATGGAACACCCTGTATATTTTTACACATTTGGATTCACCTATTTTTAAGCTTTATAAATATCTTTACTTTTTGCGATTTGATTCGGGCGTTTTGTAGTTATTCCATTTTTTCTGAAAAAATTTGCTCTAGCAGACATTTATTCAAAACATCAGAGGACACTCGAATGAACGGTCTCGCTGAGACACCCTGTATGTACATAGAACAACGAGAATCAAATATATAGCTATTAATTACTGCTGTTACCCAGAATAGCCAGGCGACCCTAAACACATTAGCATCCTATTAGATAACCTCGAAATTAGCTTGGGACTGTCTGAAAAACCTAAGAACCCTGGCCATACACAACAAAATCACTTTTCTGTGGATACCGTGGCAACGAAATAGCAAACAAACTGGCAAAAAAGAGTTCTGAAACAATATGCACTGAACCTCGACGAGCAGTTGGTGATAACCAAGACTGCGATAAGTGGTGTAATGGCTGAGTAGATAACAAGAGCACACCAGTTACACTGGAACAACGTTGAGGAGCAGATACACAGCAAGCGAATAATGGAACAGTCATGGCAATTAGCAGAAGATATGCTGGCTCTCAACAGAGTACAGCTTAGAACAGTGATGACTCTGTTAACAGAACTTGGTTGTCTACTGAGATACCTACACAAAATTGGCATCTTTGTAGACTATGCAATGAGGAGGTGGAGACAGCCTTATCTTTCAACGCGTGGCCTTGGAACGGTGGATTTACCACACAGGCTATTAAACCTAGTTGACGGGATTAACCTGTTTATGTAAAGAAATTCACTAGGCACGCAATAAGACAATAAGTCATAAGCCGCAGTGTTAAGGGGATGAAGGAAAAACCTGACTCGTGCCCAGTGATAAAACAAAACAAAAAAAACCCAGTACATCGCGATGGGATCTACAGCCTAGAAAGTTTTTGAAAACTTTTTGTACAGAAAGAATTAAACGTGTGTAATTCAGAATAAACAAAAGAATATCGTGATTTACTGTGTCAAAGATCTTGGAGAAATCCAAAGGGAAAGGGAAAGAGCCTTTAAAATATACTTGCACGTCCAATAAGTCCTTTCTAACATTAACCCTTTCAAAGACATCAGCAAAATTTAACCCCATTCAACACTTAAAAATGAGATTTTGTGTATTCTGCAACTGAAATTTTTGATTATGGAATGTTTTCATAATTAAAACGACATGGAGAGCATCTTCAGCTTCTTCGCTAAAAACCTTTCTATGGTACTGTATACTGCATTAATTTCTTGGCCCGCAGGATGTTCGACTGAGGATTCGTAGTCATCTTATTCAGATTTGAAAAGTTTTAAATCAGTTTTCCCATTAATATTTTGCGGCAACCAGCTATCACCTCAGAGTATTAAGTATTAGTCTTAATTTTATAATAAAAGGGACCCAATTTCTACTTTAGTACAAGACAGACATTCTAAATATCAAAAGACAAGATCACTTTACTAGAATACGCCCTGTCCTCATTTATTTCAGCTCTAATTACAATTTTCCATTTTAGATGATTGTTACACACTTCAGCTTTTTTTTTAGTACGTATAGATTGCTGTTTTAATAGGACTTGAAGTTTATCTAAATGAGGACTACATTTACTCGTACATTCCTCGAGTAGAGTCAAGATATTTAGGCGAACTGGAGACTCAGCAATAATAAGACTCTATTTTTGGTAAAGAATTAATATGCTCCGCGGCTAAGTCCTTCACTTCATCATTTATTTTTCTGCTGTATTTGCATACCTGACGTGAGCAGTACAAACTGGCTCCTGGCTGATAGACAGTGCAATAGGTAGACACCTTTACAGATAGTATTTATAAGTTGTATGTCTTCATGAAAGTTTATCTTCTTGCCTCCGTCGTGTTAGTACCAGTTTCGTTGCTGTCCCAAGAATAAACTGCTTCTTCTCTTTTGCATTTAAGATGTAGAGTTTATTGAATATTTCCTACCTTTCTGTTTCTGAGATATTGCTTCCATATCTATAAAGACATGCGCTCTGACAGTTTTTTAATGTTCTTAGGTTCCTGGAAGAAACTAACTTCTTTCTACTCTATAAGGCTTCTTCACCACATTCATGCTTCCTTTTTTCTTTACATTTTAGTGCCACGTTTTTGGATTTAAAACTCTTCTCCTGCATATTTTTAATAGTTACTTACTTTCCCTGGTGACTTATTTGAATTCTGAAGTTGGTGACCATCTTGTTCGCGCTGATCATCTGAAACATGCATTAAACCAACTGTGTAGCCACACATAACTTCCTCATACAATTCCTCAAAGATGAAAGATGGATGGGACTCCCACAACCTTGAAGCTCAATGTTCGTACTTTCTGTACTTGCACCTACGTACACACAAGTGACACTTACTACTATGGGGCACTAATATCTAGATATCATGTAAAATGTCGCAACATGTCACGAACTTTCCTCGATAAGTTCTGATAGTCAAGTCAACTAAACGATGACTTTCAGCATCAGTGCGGCACAAGCTGTAATAACGTTCTCTATAAATAGGAAAAGACATCTTATTAAAACAGAATATCCAACATAAATATCCAAAAAATTTAAAGAGCCACAGTTTTTCACAAATTCAAAAAATAGTTATTTGAAAAAAAAACAACTGATAATTTTTCAAGGGCACATTCATAGAAACACTGTATACAACAAAATTCCTGCTTCTTAAATTTCGTATTCGTACAATCCATCGGTTTCGTTTCTACCAACGAATTCGTGGACTTCTCCTCGTCACGTAGGACTGTTGTAGGTATGCGCGCGCAAGTTGGCCCGGGCCAAACCTTGTTGCATATCAATTTTTGATCGTGAACGGTGCGGTAAGGGGAGTCGCCCGTTCGTGTAACGTAGGTTCAATAACCTTGCACGTGGATCGACGCCCTACATTGCCCTACACAGTAAATCTCACGCGCTTATACGATCTAAAACTCTCTCTATCCCCTGTCCTAACGCCACTCTCGCCGAAAGCGCGGCTGCGGCGGACCCCGGACCATCCCTTTTCGAAAAACGAAAGTGCTCTCTCTCGCCAGAAATAGATACACTCACACGTACGCAAACAGTTCACCAATACTTACGTACTATTATCGGCGTATATATTTCTTGGCGCCCAACGTGAGGTGTATATAAAGAATATATTATAGGTAGTATAATGTATATGGTTGAATATTAGGAGTTGTAGGAACGCATGTGTTGGGTCCATAACATGTTGATGCAGCTTCTTTTTGTTTGCTATCCATGAAAAGAAGTGGTTCTGCATTGTTTTGATGTGGACGAGGTCGTTGAAAATACGTTACGGTATTTAAAGTGGTAATGTTTGCGTACAACCCTCTCTAAAGAATATTATTCAAATTTTCTCGATAAAACCTGCCTCAATTTGTCAAGTAAACTAAAACTGAAAAAAGAGATTGGAACGCTGCTAGCTTAGAATACACATCAATACTTAAACTGAACCAGTTCCTAGCTTAATGAATGATAATGTCCAAAATTGTCTAGATCCAAGAAGAGAGCTTTGGGCCACCGGGAATAAAAAAGGCTTTGGGCTGAAAAAAATAAACATCATAACTTCCCTAAGCCTACTTAACTTATTTAAGTGGATCTTACTGGCCATGACTGTTGAGTTTTAGGTTGTTTCAGCAATGCTTGACAGGTAGGGTGTGGAAACTCAGATTGGGTCATTGATCATTACAAGGGCTCTCCTGGATAATTGATAGGTAGCGTCACTAAGTAGAACCTGCGCAAGCAGTTGATAAAGTTTCTCAGAGTTAGCACTCCAAAGTCTCTGTGCAACTGATCATTCTCCAGAAACACCTCATATGAAGCAAATCTGCCTTGTTTGAACTCCCTTATCATTGATGAAGCAATTACTATTGATGAGATAGTTTAAATATCTAAGACACGTACTAAGTCAACAACAGATGAAAACATTATATTTTGCGTTAGTACAATCACATCTACGATATAGCATTATTGGATGGGGTGGTATAGCAGATTGCCATTTAAAAAGTTTGGAAGTTATTCAAAAATACGTGCTAAAAACTATGTTAAAAAAAGGCCGAACTTACCCCAGTGACCTGGGGTCACCTTTTCCGTGATGCTCGCACAATGGATATCCGACAAATATACTGCTGGAAAACGTTGTCGTACCGAAAAAGTAAGAAAATTAGAATACCATTAATCAATCAATGCAGCAAAATCTCGACAGTTAAAATCAATTCCATTCTCATATATCTGGAAAAAGAGAATTAAAGCGTGGATTTTTAGTAAACCTATGAATTATTACCACTATATTGACGACACACACGAACTTTGACAATACTATAAATTACATACTCATAACAAAATATGTGCATAGTATTTTCTTAAATTTTTCTCCCTTTGTTTATTGTCATGTACACTGTTTATCTAATTGTTTTAAAATTTAGATTATATTTATTTCTTTTCAAGGTTGTGAATTATATGTACCTATGTATGTATGAGTTTAAAAAATAAACATATATTATTATTACTATTATAAACCACGATGCTTAAAACCCGATTCTATTGCGTTTCCATACTCTTTATTTGGGGCTTGCCCGTGCTCGACCAAGAAAGAGGACCGTAAAGCAAAGTAGATACGACAAGCAAAGGTAGAATACATCATAATTTTGATTCTCAACTGGGACAGATAAGTAGAACAAATATTGCGTTTGCGTTTATGAATCTAACTATGAAACGATCAAAACAGCGGCAGAAAAACAATCGGAAATGGCCTTCGTAAGTGTACGAAGCTCAAAAACAGTTGTGTACCTCTCTTTAAATCCTAACTGGTTATCTTGGATCACATCCTTTTCAAGGACTTTCACTATTTTCCGTAGTGTGAATCACTGCTTCCGCAATTTTATTTAAACTGAAGATAAGGTTGATAGATCTGTAGTTCTGGGGGAAGAGTTGATTATGGAGAAACCAATGTTTTGGCCTTGCTGTAGGTAGTGATCCAAACCGCATCATACTGGAGAAGCAAAATTGTGGTAAATATCTCTCTCAAATTTGTAAAATAAACAGCAACGGAACATTTACCAACAAAAGAGCCATTGGCAAAAAAGTGGAGAAGGGGGTTCGAATAAAATATTATAGAATTTATTTAAAAAATCGGTTAGATGGCGTCTACGGAGAAACTGGCACATCGAGTGTATACTATAAACATCTCTCAACGATTTAGCACCAGAGTCGAGTTCCACCTTCAAGCCAAGCAAACAGAAATATGGTTGTCTACTATGATCCTTAGTCCAAACGATAGTCCTTGGAGTGGAGGAGAAACACCATCAAGAAAAAGCAAGGTGTGTTAGTTATCTTTTTTTACAGACTGTAAAGAAAGGAAGTATTTAGGCAAAAAGATATACCTAGTAAACTAATCATAACACTTATTTTTTTGGCTGCAAACATTTTAGTTTTGAAATATTAACATTGAGCTTTTGATAAGTCCACATAAAGTATCCAATCTAATATCATTATTTACATATCCTAGATTTCGTCAAAATAACAGTGCTGTGTCCGGCAAAAATTTGAATGGCTTGTAAACAGTGCTAGGTTTTGAGATAGGATATATCCTTGAGGCTAACGTTAGAAACTGTTTATGATGGAGAAAAGCGTTTGATGATGAGTTATGTATCGCCGGACCCCACACTAAAAAATCTAGATGCCCTCTGGTACAACCTGTCTAACTAGAGCGTCGGGTTGATAACATGGACAGCGACAGCCAGAATTTATCGCTAGCATAACAAGGACAATCTGCAGTAATACACCTTATAGTATAGCACATAATGTAAGATATTTACTTATGTTGCAATGACTGCAATATACGCGAAACGATTCGAACCTGTCTTTTTATACAGTCTTTAACATATGCAGGTGCTGCAAAGTGCAGGTCGACCAGAATCCCGTGGCAGTTGCACTTAACTCAGAAAGGTTGGGTAAAAATATGACATTGCAGTACTCAGCTGTGATTGGAGCGCTGATGTAAGAGGTGGATTTAATGGCTCATGCGTTGGGAGTATATATATATATATTTTGTTACATTAACAATAGATCACTGCCGCCGCATTCTGGTCGACCTGTACCAGCATAAATCAAAAACTATGTAATTGGGGGAGCTGCTAAACAAACAACTATGTAATGGCGATGACTTGCCTAATAGTGATTCTCAGCAAAGAACTACGCAGCGTGAAGATAAGATTATTGTTGAGATTATTCGAAAAAAACCCATGTGGAAGTATGGTAGTACTGTGTTACAACCCTTATTAACACAAAAGCAAGAGAAAAAGTGTTTAGCTTGGGTATGTACGAATAAGGATCGCGATTGGAGCAATGATGTCTTTACAGATGAATCATTATTTTAGGTATGGATTCCTATTAAGAAGACTTGATTTTACTACTGATCATCGCACACTGTACTGGACCGTAAAACATATTTTAAAGCTTCATGTGTGAGTATGCTTTAAATTAAATTTTCGCATTTTTCTTTACAGCAATTTAAACGCCACAATGATATGATGATTAAGTTGTAGAAAACAGGGCTCCTGAGATCGGTAAAAATGTGATTTGAAAGCACAAATGAAACTTGGACACTGGGAGAAGACAACAAACCAAAACTTCGTAACAACCTCTGCACTGACTGGAAATGGTGGCATAACCATAGATTGACTGTTTCCCAATTTCCAGACGCGAATTTGAAACAGCTATTGCACCACGTTCGCAAAATATGGCGCTCTATTCCAACACCTTATGCAAAAAAGTTAATGGAAAGCATGCCCAAACTTTTTTTCTAAAAATAGCCACCACATTCTTACTGGACAATGTCTTGGAGATATTAAATACGTTCTCTGTTCCAATATTTACGTGACACATTGTATATGTAGATGTTAGTTTTAACATTTAATTATATCAACCTTCATATTCGAAATTACCAAAATATTAAGTCAGTTATATATGGAAATACAAATACTACAGACGACCAGAATAAACGAAACGTATACGAGATAATAATAGAACGGATCATATATTTAGGAACGGGTAACGATATTTACAATGGGAGTAACTCAATCAAAACAGGGAAAACCTGTAGCAATCTTCCTCGTATATGTATGCTTGTATACACCCATAAATATGCAATAGCGTCCTTTACGCACACGCACATCGCCTAAAATAATACAGCCATCGACAGTATATAAGCTCGAAGCGTAGGAGGTAGATAGTAGATACATTCCCAGACAAAAATATAATTACGATATCTTCTTGTATCTCATTGTACAAATACGCAAAATGTTTTCGATTTATTTCTAGAATTACCTATACGGTTTGTAAACAAGTATGTGCCTACAAAAAATTGGGATTAATTCGGCTAAATATCTAATTACACTCGCTGGACATAAAGATTACCTCAGCTCATTTAGATGTAAAAACTATCGTTCAAGATCTGAAGATTTATTTCTCATATACAAAAAAAGAATATCTAACAAATTGAAGACTTTACGACCAGCTGGTAACTCAAGCTTTTGAATTTGATTACTATATTGTTGATAGCTTAGACTTGATGAGTTATTTCCCAAAGCACCAGGTCAGAAATGGCCGTCAGAGGAACAGATGTTTGTTTTATTTCTCAATGCAAAAAGGGAAACGAAGACTTGTATTCAGGTGATATGCAATTTGTGTCATCAATCTAGAATCTATATGGCCCAGAATTTACAAATCTTGCTAAAGAACTACCTGATTTGGAAATACGGGCTTCTTTTTCAGGTTTTTATTCGAAAAATTTTTTTATTGTCTTGGGTGTATGTATCAGATCATTATCTTGAAGATTGAGCTGCCAATCCCAGCTTCTCTATCGGAGCCCCAAACCACATTGTTACTTGAGAGTCTTACAGGACATAAGAAAACAGTTTGGAGAAGACATTGTCCCCTAAACTACTGTCAGATATATAACCAAAAATATTTACAGTTTTCGGATGTTAAGAGGTCCCTGCTTAGCCCGAATAGAACTTAAGCTTTTCTGGTTGGTTCAGTGACTTTTGCTTGGATGATTGGATTTTTCCTTATCTTGTGACAAACAACATTTAATGAGCAATAAGGTCAATCGTAGTGTGTTAAAATACTGGACCTGTAAGAGCAAAAGAGGAACAGAGAAACTCTTTTCCAGTTTCAATTGTTTTTATTCCAATATTCTGGAGTAATTTTGCCCATCAAACTTTTAATAATAATTGGATAAAACTCTGTAGCCGGCCCAAAGATAACTTTAGTAAATAATAAAGTAACAAAATTAGTCCAACCAGTTCTATGCCCAGGCTTCGCTTCTGGCCATCTCCAACAGTAATTTTTACTGGATAAAAATAATAAATGATTGTGTATTGGACGTTGACGATTCCTTCGTTGTTCAAACTTCCTAAATCCGATTGTCTCTCTATTCCAATTCTCTGTACCTACAACTGTAGCAACTAATCAATTTTAGTTCAGATTTAAAACGATACTAGTAGATCTAGAGGAAGTGTTTTAAATCTTAAGTTGGTAGCGCCTTTTCCTTCTTGACAACTTACCAAAATTTGACACTTTCGAAATCGATAATTGTTTATTTTTAATGCTGTCTGTTATTAATGAGGTTGAACGAATCTTTTGTGATCTTTTCTTGTTTTTATTTGTTCTTTTTTATTTCTTTAAGTTTGGATTATTTTGAGCTGTCAACATGATACCTCTGTATCTCTTTCCTCATTAATTTTTATTTAGTAGCCAAAGTACGGTGAACCAATTTAGCACAGACTTTTGTTTTGCCCACATCTTGATGCAAGACAGTTCGAATTGCTTCTTTGTTAATGTGTAAAAACTCTTTGACCCACAGCAACTTAGTCTTTCAAGAGCTAGATGTTGCCTAGTTTTAAATTGTTCCAGGTTGTTCTGAGTTTGTTCTATATTGTTCCGGAGTTTTGCAAAATATTTTTTAGGACAACGTCTTCTATTATCAGATTGCAAAAGTTGTTGTTATTGGCAAACTTAATAAATAATTAAGATTTGAGAAAAACTAAACTTTATTGCCTATCACTTGTTTTTCAAACAACTGTGTAAATTTTGACTTTGATATCTTAGGAAAATATTGTAGTCATGAATTTTTTTATAAATATTACTTATTGCTACTTTTACTATGTGTACCCAAATATATGAACAGTAGTGTATATAATACCAGAAACTAATGAATAAAACTGTAGACACACAATTTGATACAAGTAAACAAGGGAAAACCCCCAAAATGTCGACCTATCATCTCCGCTTTTAATTATAGTTTAAGTCATGTATACTTGCGTTACGGATTGTATCATAGACAACACACGATCGTTATTTAAACGAATTCGAGAGAGAGAGGGAGAGTGAGGCAGAAAGAGGAGAGATCGCTGTTGTCCCGCTAGCGCTTGATGCACGCAGCACAAGTAAACAGTTAAAACAACTTAGGTTGAGATTGGTCAAGGTGGCCGTGACAGTCGAACGCTAACGTTGATACGCGCCAACCGAACATAATCGATCGTACGCTTCGTGTAACCTCGGAAAACCGTGCGAACTTTCTCTTTCGAAAACACGCGGATCAATTCGCGAATCGAAAACAACAGGAAAAAAAATTCGAAAATTCAATTTAAGATTATCCATTTTTTTTTAATTAACCCATAAATACAATCGAAATAAAATTACAATAATTACGAAGGGGTGCGAAGAAGTCACTGTATTATTAGTATTGTGTTTATTCACCTAAATAGTATAATTTTTCATTTATTACATGCAGATTAAAAAAAAAACCGCACGATCAATGTTTGTCAATTGTTTTCTCGCAGCGGCAGGCTAAAACGTGAAGGGGGATCCGATGTGAGCGGTGACCGCGGGGAACAAGTCGAACTCGGCGCAAGGAGGCGTCTCACTGTGGTTTTACATTTTACACGTGTAACGATGCCTCGATTAATTTTCGAAAAAAAAGCCTCAAAATATATTCAAAAAAAAAAAAAATGGATAAGATTATCTCCGGCCGGTTTTGGGGTAAGTTATCGCCTCGTAAATAAGGTTATGTCGATAACGAGTAAACATTTTGGGCGTGTTGTACAGCGTGACTCAATTTAAATGGAATGTTTTTTTTTATTATTGTAAATGTAAACTACAGTCGTATTTTTAACGACACTATAAAACAGGAGAAGCATCCACGTTTATGGAAACCTGCCAGAAGGAACGGAATTTATAAATCTGGAGATAAATTGTTCATTGAGAATTATCAATCGCTAGATGCAATTTTTTTTTTTTGAGATTACTGCGTGTGTGATTTTGCATACAGATAAGACCACTTAAAGGTTATTAAACCAAAGCTCAGAGAAATTGTTTACATAAAAAACAATTCCTAAAATGTAATTGTTATTGTTGTTGTTGTGAAAACGAAGCTTACGATAACCAATGACAAAGACTTACCTAACTTCACACCCCCCCCTCCTCCCCTCTCCCTCAAAGAAAACAAAATCATCAATCAGTTTTGCATTTAACCTTGTTTACACACTACTCTACTTTTTTCTGCCAAACCCCACCTAATTGTGCCAATTTTTTTTTTATCACTTTTATATAAATTAATAAATAATGTAAAACTTCCTCAACTCGACCCAAACTTATAGGAAGCTCATTTCTCATTACCGAACCCATGAACTTTTCGACTATCATCTTGTAAGCATTGGCGTATGTAGATTATTTAACAGTTCGATAGTCGCAGTGGTAAGAGCGACTAGCCATAGGTAGTGCACTACTTACGATATAAGGTTCCAACGTTTTGCTAGATTAGTACTCTGGTTGAGCTACCATTCGCTGTTGAGACATAATTAATAACGTAACAATATTTACGGCGAGGTAATGTCATAACAAAAACATGAAAACATATTACACACACAATTTAGACGACAAGAGCTACACGTGAAGGGGGGTGCACAGCTGCCGACCGGCAATAAGGTATGCCACGAGAGCAACAGAGCTACATTTCGAAAATCAGTACAGCTTGGGAAGTCACTGCAGCTTCATTCAAAGCAAAGCAAGACAACAATCATCAAATCGACAAAAAGTCTGCAGTTATAACAAAAGAGTTCTTATATACAGGATCTCATGTGGATTGGTATTGTCCCAAATTCGACAATTTTGTTTGTTGACGTACCCATTCATCCAGAAATGAGCCTCAGCGCTGAAGATGATTTTTTGATGAAAATTAGGATCATTTCCAACTGCTGCAGGACCCAATCAGCGAATACCGCCGTTGTCATCATTTACCTTCAGCTCCTGAAGATCACGACGCAAAATTCGCCAAGATGTAGTCTGCGAAATTCTTGTCCACCGTCGACTGCCTCGATTCTCCTGCATCTCACGGACAGCGGGGATATTTTCGGCAGATCTTGCGTTTCGTCATCGTACGGGTGATTAATTACTGAACCAGAGCCTCAAAACCGTCGTCTCTCGAATGATTACGACGACCGTAAAATCGTCCAGAACGTTGCCCAAATAGAACTCACATTTCGATAAAAGAATTTTATGATTTGCACAGCCAATCTGACAGATGCAGCTTCAACAATATGGCTGCTACCAGCTGTCAAAGTTCGGAAGTCTGTATTGGAAGACCCGTTATAACATTTTCTTAATAGCAAGCCATGGAAATGGAAATGACAAACGTTCTTATGCGTAACTGTCATTATAAGATTTCAAGTCTGGCTTCGTTGTGTCCTTCGAAATGGAAAATGACAACATGAATATTTTAAAATGATTTTATAGTCAACGGAATGTAACAAGATTGTTCTCAAAGAACTTGTCATGTATTCCATGAGAGATATCTTCATTTTACGGGAATAGTTACATTTTTATACGGATATCCCCCCGACGGCCTGGTTTATGATTCTTCTTCGAAGGCCGAGGTCCTGGCCAACCACTTTCAATCAATCCATGATGTTTCTTCCGACAGTGATTCCGACAATGATCTTCTGGAACAGGTCGATGGTGTTGTTAATGATCTTCCGTTTCTGAAAGAGGAAAGTCTCCCGAAAGCCACCTTGAGAGAGATTAAGAACTTCATTAAATCCAGAAAACCTGGCAAGGCTCCAGGCTCAGATCTTATAACCAATAATGCCATTAAGAGACTTCCAGACTCTGTTCGTCGTCAATACTATCTTGGGTACTTTCCTAGTCTGGAGGAAAGCTACGATAGCCCCCATCTCAGAAAGGATCAAGACTCCACCTTTCCGCAGAACCACCGCCCCATCTCTCTCTTGTCAAATCTTTCCAAAATTGCTGAGTCTGTTATACTCAGCCGTCTTCAAGAAGAACTTGTTGTTGTTGTTCATGATATAATCCATAAGATGAACAATTCGGCTTCCGTGAAGGTCTATTCACTGATTTTCAGCTCTTTAGAGTTACGGAGGCGATTCGCAATTTCCTGGAGACACGAGAGACGATGGGTTGCGGTGTTTCTAGACTTCGCACGTGCCTTTGACAAGGTATGGCACAGGGAACTCACAAAATCTACAAAATGGTTGTGGCAGACATCAACCCCGAGGTGGTTAAGATCTTGTGGTCTTACCTGCAGGAGAGGAGTTTCGCTGTCAGAATCGAGAAAGAGTGGCCTGAGCGGCCGTTCCCCGGGGCTCGCTTCTCGGTCCAACGCTCTTCCCGTTGTTCATTCACGACCTTCCTAGAACCCAGGGAGTGCATTTGGCAATTTACGCTGACAACACTGCCATATTTACGTCATCCAAGGCCCTTGTGTGTTGCCGTCTTCAGCGTGGCTTGGACGACATGCTTCACTGGTCCAGATGGCGTCCGAAGCTGAATGAGGCTAAATGTCAGGCCATGCGATTTACCAGGCGCCTACGTCCTGCCTATGGCCACCTTTTTATTGCCGACTATCGCCTGACTTGGTGTTCTTCGGTCACCTATCTTGGGATGATTCTGGACAGAAGACTGACCTTCCGCCAACTATAATCTACCCCTTTATATGCACGAAAAGCTTGCTTTCTCTGAGACTTAAACTTTTTATATACTTACTCCATCTTTCTGCGTCCTATACTTCTATATCGAGCCCTGTCCTGGACCTGCGTTGCGAAGACACACCTCAAACGTTTGGAGGCCCAGTAAAATAAAATCTTGAGGATACCTCCTGGAAATTCCATTTCTCTGTCAATTCGCGGTGCAGCTGGCTACCAATATATTGGACCGAATGGGGAAATCCTCCAACCCCATTGTAGCAACAAGGGCTGGCCTGGACCCGGGCAGGCCTCCTCCTCGTACCATGGTAACAAGAGCCCAACACCTGCTTCTTCGTCGGGACCCGGACCAACCACCAACCTCCTCGCAACTACTCCTCCGCCCACTACGTTTAACACACAACGTCAGCATCCGGTATGGGCTATAACACCTGTAGATGAGAGAGCTTAGGAACATAGTTCAGCCCTAGCAAGGGTATGTAGGATCTTCGATGATACGAATATCCCGTTTAGTACTAAAGTATCATTTTACCAATATGGGTATAGTAGTGGATGGGATACAGAACGAGTCAAAACTCCAGTACATCCTTTTATCGATTTCTTTTTGGAGCAATCAGCTTGTAACTTTATATCTAACAAAGAAGAAGCATTTTGTGCGCTTTTACTTTCATTAACTAATTCCTATACGTAAAATCAGTCAGTAATTTATAAAGTTTCTTCAAAAATAAATATAAAAATAAAGTTAGTATAAACACTAAAAAAATCTAAAATTTTAATAATTTTGAAATCACTATAAAGACTCCCAGAAAATGAAAGTGGCAATAAGAAAAAACCAAATCCTTATAAAATAGTCTGTACACTCATAGTGATTTATCGTGTACAATATTAACGAATTTTTTTGCAAGAAAAAATGCTTTAATTATAATTTCTCGTATAATAAATCAACAACATGCAACTAGAGAGATAAGATTGCGCATAAAATTGGAAATTATTTTAATATTTTCGCGGTCGAATCCCTCTTATCTCGGATTGCGAATTTCGCCGATTATTACGGAATCGCAGCGGGCCATGCTCAACTCAAATTCATCCTCCTGCGACAAAACACAATCGACTCAAGTAAGACCGGGCACGGGAAACCACGGTTAGTAGCCTCCACGTGCCTCCGAAGCACGGGTTAATCGAGTAAGCGTAGTCTGGGCATAAGGGGAACGTTCGCCGACGATCGGTAGCGATCGTGAACCGCCGTGTAGGAGGTAAACATTTAGTTTGATTTTGATGCGCGTTTGGTACAGTCAAAAAATACATACGTCAGAGTATTATTAGGCGATTGTCATATTAGTTAAGTTTTTAAGGGGACGGAGTTATTATAAAGCGAAAATTCCGTGTGCGAATCGTTTATTGTCGTAGTAGAATTGCAAATAATTAAATGGTGCGCGCATTGACATTTAATCGACATAATAATATAGAAAAATATTTAATTAAATCGAACTTTCGTACGAAAATTATGGACAATATTTTGTGATTTTTTCCTGAATTAAAATAAAAATTTTTGAAAAATTTGTGCCCCCTTCCACCTTGTATTTTCGAAGAATTCAAATCGAAACCGCAGGGGACATTAAACGTAAGTAGAATTTATTTAATTTTAAATTTAAAATTTAATGAAATTATTTTTAAACATGGAGAACCATAAATTTATTGTGATAGGTTCTGATTTTTCTTTGTTTTATTTTTTTTTAATTCTAAACTAAAACTAAAGTAATTTTTCAATTTTTATTTTTTAATTGTAAATAAATAACGCTAATTACGAAAATTAATTTACCCGAAAAATGCCGAGAAAAAAAAAGCCGTGCTCCCAAAAAGCGCGATGGTGGGGGAATCTGAAAATGCCGACCTACGTTTCTCCAGATTGTCGAGGTCGGTGATCGTTCAGAAAAAGCGACACTAACCTCCACGTGGAGGCGACTAACCGTGGCTGAACAACTCGTGCCTCACAAATACAAGCGGTTGCCTACGATCGACACGAGTCCCGGCTAAAACCACCGTAGGGTGCCTCATCACAAACCCGTGGCACTCTAGATAAGAGTTCGACGTTGTTTTCATCACAATATTATTATTGTTATATGCGCCGCATACACCGTGATCGGAAAATGATGTAACAACGATTATTAATTTTTTTTTTTATATATAATATATTAAATAACTCGAGTCGTTTAATAACCTCACTTTTCTAAAACAAATTTAAATAACTTCGAAACGGTACCAAGTAGACAAAGTGGTTGGTTAAAACAAATTAATTCGAAGATAAATTAATTTGAGGGATGTATGATTAAAACAAAATAAATTAGGTTCTATAACTTTAAGAACATGATTCGGTACAACTTTTGCCTGAAACATTTTTTGATAATTACACTGACAACAATGCTACGAACGAAATCGTTTTAGATGCGTATACAGAGTGATTAATTAGCAATCCAAAAATATAAGATAATACTTTTGGCCTATAGTGTATATACATAAGCAAAAGGTTATAAACCGTCATTGTACTACCTGATAAGATTTCCCATTATATATGTTTGAACGTTTACAAATTATATACAATCACTGGTCTTGGTTAATAAAACATAACAAGCTGTATAGATATGTATATAATTATTTATATTGTCATTTTTTATCATCGTGTTTTTTTGATATGAATGCGCTATAAATAGCGCTTAACACGATGAGCATACCACTATATATATATAGTCGTGTTATCATGTCGTGCAGCATGACAGAAATATGTGATATCACATTCTTTATTTTTCTTTGAATTCAGATACGGAATAGATACAAAGAATCAGCAACCGAAATTAGTAGTTTTGACATATTCCGAAACTGTAGGATTGTGAGGGGGTGGGAGATATTAATTATGGAACAGGTTGTACATTCGAAAGATCGAAAATCAGATTTTAAAACGATCATTTTCGGAATTCGCACCTGAGTGAATAGAACTAATATATAAACCGAAAAATGCATCACCCTATCTATGGTTTCTACCTGCTAGCAGGACTCTAACAATTCGAATTGCAAACAAAATTTGAGCTCATTCCTTCTATCGGGAAAAATCTGAACTAATACTAACCGCAACGTTGCCTGATATACAGAAACCATACATAACCTCATTTATTGCATTTTTTTTTTATTTATTATGACATTTACAAAGCTAATACTTGTTAATATTTTAACTAACTAAAACGACAGTCATATATTCGCGAAATTATCGCCTGCAAAGTGGTCCTTTGAAAAGTAAGGCTACACTATTTCGCAAAACGTCAATTAACGCGCGCAACTGACAGCTAATGTAAACTACTTTCTCTTTTAAGCGTTGCAATATCGACATCATAATAAATTAAATTGCAATTATCTCCCTGTATGTATACCTACACTCAATTCAATTTACTATGCATCGAAACCTGATGCAACAACCTGACACCTGTAAATCTAATCAAGCTTTGTACGATATGATTCCTTTTTAAAATATAATAATTTAAAAAAAAAACAAAAGGAAGATAATGAATTTCATATCCTTGTATCATTCACAACGTATGTATTTCACAAACGACGGTTTTTAATTACTTAAATGCTACTCGTATCATTTTATCAATAACAATTTTATCAAATTTAACCCAGTTTTATCGAGATAGGTGCTCTGACAAATTTTTTCGCAGAACCTTATCAGTGCACTGATAATAGAAGTTTGATTCCTATATTTGTAAATATAATCTAAATTTTTTTAAAATTATTTTGGATCAAAATAACTACTACTAGATTACATGATATTACTACGATTTATTGCAATAATATTACGTACTCTTGTTTACTATGATAGTATTCTAGATTATTAAAAAAAATTATATATACAGGTGGTTACTCATCATAAACTAACACAATATCTACAGGCCGTTCATAATATCAATTATCGATTATCTTCTAACAATCTCGATTAAGATTCCCTTTCAATCATTTTCGAGGGGGGGCCCTCCTCGAGTTATAGTCTTGTTGTGCTTTCGGTGCCTCTTCTTCTTCGTTTCACTGACAACCGACGCTTGCGTTTGTTGCGTATTGCGAGGTCAAAAACCGACCTAAGATTTCCTCTTGCGTGTGTTCACCGTCCCCTCTCCACCCCCACCAACGCCGTAACGCACACACATAGAAAACAACACGGGCACGCACAAAACAAGACGCACATACGCATGGGGCGGAGCCACGCGGGACCCCCGAACGCAGCCGGCACTTGTCACGGCGCTCTGCGTTTTTGGACGCTTGCATTGTCCGACTGCAGTTTCGGGGATTCACATCGCGCGGCGTCCGCGTGCGTGTCACAACAATTTTAGTGTTTTCCGTGCTAGTTGATTTATGGGAAAATTTTTAAAAATATTTTTTGGTGATTGTATATTTTTTTCGATTTTTTTTTTAATTTTTAATCGAAGTGTGTGTGCGTTTTGAAAAAAAAAAATGTCGATTGAGATCAAGATCGAAGAAACTTTTATTCAGAATTTGTTAATGAGGTGTAAAACTGAACCTAACGGTGCGTTAATTTTTTTTTGAAAAAAATTGTTTAAAAAATTATTTATTATGAATGATGGTTCTATAATTTTTGAAAATTAATTTGACAATTTTTCATATTAGGTAGATGGTTTAAAAAATTTTAGCATGTGAACTCGGTTGATGCATGACCCCTAATCCTTAATCAAAGTTTTTTTTTTTATTTTAACTGCCATTGGCACCCAACGTGGAACCATTATAGACTCACCAAATTCCTTTAATTTCTGGTCGCAGGAGGTTATCTATCTTACGTAATCAACTCGTAAATAAAAGATAACTTTGTCATGATGAAGAATAGTTATCAGTTGAGATTCATTCTTTGTAAATTTAGCAGACAAATGACCAATGGTGTAGTTATGGCTCACTTTGAAATATCTAAACGAGGAATCGTTTAGTTTCAAGCTCATACAACATGGTTTTCAATTAAAAAAGGTCCGCGAAGCTGTCTTGAGAAGTTGGCACCACAAAGTGGTCAAAAATCGACAAAAATGCTAGAAAAGATTGACCATTTAGTGACCACTAGTGACTATCAGCGATTTCGACTGACCACATTTTGTAATAGGACTAAAACTAAAAATTATCGTTTGACCACCCACCGGTTAATTTTTATCGGATCTCGAAGTCTCATACAAAAGAGTTTTCAAAGTTCATCGCAATTTTCGCAAACTTTGAGAGGTAGTCAAACGCTGAAAATAGTACAACTTATTGTTCTGTAACTCTAAACCGCAGAAAATTGAAAATCATCGTTTGACTACCTTCCGGTTAAATTTTATCCGATCTCGAAGTTAGATATAAGAGTTTCCAAGTTTATAGTATTTTTAGCACATTTTGAGAGGTGGTCAAACGTTGAAAATTATAAGATTTACTCTCTCATGTCTCTAAACCACAGAAAATTGAAAATTGTCATTTGACCACTCTCCGGTTAACTTTTATAAGTCCTATTATTTTCAGCGTTTGACCACCTCTGAAAATTTGTAAGAACTGCTATGCAAGAGGTTGTGACATTTTCTGGGTTTGATGTCATTTCGTTGACTGACGTTGCAACGGTTCTTTTCATTTTTTTCGTCTATTGTTAAGTTTTCAAAAAAATTATTTGGTGGTCAATCATGGTCAGACGTTGATCAATCCTATCCTGCAACAAAATTTTAGTGTTAAAAAGTGTTGTTAAAAAAAAATGGAATTTTTTTTTTTTTAATTTTGAAAATGTGAGAGGTGGTCCTGTCTTGAGATCGTGTCTATTTTTAATAATCGTAAACAATAAAATAATATTCATGTTTGCTTAAATATATAGATTATGATAGCAAATGCATCGAAAAACAAATCATAACCAATCAGAAACTTATTAAACATTTATGGTTCTTTATTTTTATTAATTTAATTAAATTTAACTCAAAAAATAATTTCCCTTCTATTTTCTTTTCAGAAGATCTGTGGTCGAAAGTGCCAGAAATGGTAGGCTACTACAGTGAAAACAGCATGCCCATGGGACCCGTGCAGACATCAGAAGAAGCACGTCACGCCATCAAACGTGTCGTCTGCAGTCCCGACCTTCCAATCGGAGGGTTTTCCAATACTACCTCACAACCCGGTGACCTTCATATCACCAATAATCAAAACAACGGTATCCAATGCGATCAGTGCAATAAGATGTTTACCTCAAAATCGGCATACCAAGTTCACCTCAAGACTCACACGAAAGAAACCGACGACCCGTATAAGTGCAATGTTTGCTCGAAAACCTTCGCGGTTCCTGCGAGGTTGACCAGGCATTTTAGAACTCACACTGGGGAGAAACCGTTCAGATGCGAGTTCTGTAATAAGAGTTTCAGCGTTAAGGAGAATTTAAGTGTACATAGGAGGATCCACACTAAAGAGAGGCCGTATAAATGTGATGTTTGCTCGAGAGCTTTCGAACATTCTGGAAAATTGCATAGGCATATGAGGATCCATACAGGAGAGAGACCTCATAAATGTGCAGTTTGTTTTAAGACTTTTATTCAATCTGGACAACTCGTTATCCACATGAGAACCCATACTGGGGAGAAACCATACGTCTGTACGGTATGTCAGAAAGGATTCACCTGCAGCAAACAGCTGAAAGTCCATTCCAGAACTCACACCGGTGAGAAGCCGTATTCCTGCGAGATCTGCGGCAAATCTTTCGGTTATAATCACGTCTTAAAGCTGCATCAAGTCGCGCATTACGGCGAGAAAGTCTATAAATGCACGATATGCAACGACACCTTTAATTCGAAAAAATCAATGGAAGCCCATATTAAAAGCCATTCAGAGAATGCCCCGCCAATATCACCGCCCTCGTCTTCAACGCAAAGCGAATCGTCTTGCTCATCCTCAAGCAGTGATAAAGAAAATAAAGACTCCCCGATCCATCAGGATACGATGAATTACGAATCTTCAGGGATCTATTGCATAATCAGAGATAGAGTGACTCCCTTGCCCTATTTTAGACAACCCAGTCCTCAAAGCGGGGTAGAACTCTTAGCTGCGGCCGCAGCGACCGTCACCGAAAGAGTATACAATGACCACCTCCAACCGCCGATAGACGAGGTCGTTAATCTCATTTCGAGACCTCAAAATATCGTTAATCTAAGACACCCAGCCTATTACACTTACGAATCTCATTCGTTGAACACTTTAAACGCCGGCGATGCTTTACGACAAGTCGAAGCCGCTTTAGGCGATTTACCATCGGAAGATGAACCGATTCTAACCCCTCCTAGTTCTAATCCGGTGTCGCCGGCCCCTTCAGTGTCACCCGATCCAGAACTGAGTCTACCTCCCAGGAAACGGTCGAAAATGATCGCGAAATCCATGGAATCAGTTAAAGACTTATCGCCAGTTAGATATAATTCGGTAATACAGTATGCTAGAGCGTCATAGTGATAAGCGCGGATTAATTTTAAGAGACGAATTAATTAGGTTTCAGGGAAATGCGGTATTTTCCCTTTTCTAGACGTTTTTTTCGCAATAAATACCAACGTTAAAGAGAATGGGGTGAATTTTTTTCGTTAAAGAATGATTGACTTACGCCATAATATAAATTAATATTTGAACCTGTCAAGTATGTATAGTAGGACTCGCTTGTAATGAAGGTTACACCGCAATTATTCAAACAAATTTCTTAATAAAATTGAAGCTTGTTTAGTTTTGGACCTTTATATGAGTGACAGCTTCGTTAAAAGTGAGTCCACAATACGCTATTCTATCGATATATCTAATTTTGATGATTTTTTTGGGGTTTTCAAAAGCTGGTCCATTACGAGTGGCCGATACTGTATATAAATATGTATATTTAAGCTATAGTTAAAAATTGATTTTTGGATAAATCGTTACCGATATAAAACTGGAAAATTTGCTTTTAAATGAATATAATTTTTGAGAAATTGTCTTAGAAAATAAACACCAAAAATAAAATTAAAAAATATTTTCTACAGTATCTACAATACAAATAAGGTTTTTAATGCCAAATTTTTTGGGACATAGCAGTAATAATAAAAATTTAATTCAAATTCAGAAGAGTTGGTTATTTTTCGAAAATCAATCTAGTTTAAATTTAAGATTTCCTTTCATACAATTTATCTGATTCATTAAACATCCTACCAAACACAAAACACAAGAAAAATCGTTTTTAATTTAATTTTTTTCTGTGATAAGACTGGTAGTTAAGATAATTATTACTATTAGCATATATAGGTACATATATATTATATAATTAATTATAAATATAATATTGTATTTTTTTTGTTCAATGATTACCTCATGATGCGGTGCCTAATAAAGGTTTAATACTTATGCGGGATATATACCTATATAACAATGCAATTTCAAACATTTACATTCTTAAATAAGGCAATATAATAATAATAATAATATTTAACAAATAATGTATATTTTTTCGCATTAAAACTAAACCTTTTAGAGACCGACTGCCTGGTGCCTATATTCATAAGTACTATTCTATATTTAATGAAAATTTAAAAAAGCTTTCTTGTCTAAACCGGCGATGAAGCTTGTGACGTGCAGTGCACAAATTATAATAATAATAATAATACCGTAGATGACCTCATTATTAATTAAATAAAATAATTAATATTATTGTCGTGCTCGTATCTTGTATTTGTTATAATCTAATTAATAAAAAAAAGTATCATCATGACTTATACATACTTACATACCCCCCTCTTATCTCTTAGTATGACACCCTGCTCCTTTATAAATCATTTAATTATAACATTTTTTTTAAATTAATTTATGTCTCCCACGAATTATTAAAGTTACGTTTTCCTTAATATATATAGATGAAATGTTATTAAATATGGAAATAGTGGATAATTACCCTGAAAAGCCTGTAAAATAATTAAGTTATTTTTTTGTTTTGTTTTTTTATTATATTATTAATTTGTAATAAAAAATAATTATTGTACTGTATTTCTAAGTCTGAGCCATTATTGTAATGGCAATCATAAATTATTGTATTCCTTATAATCAATGTATGTACGAAGAATATATGATGAATAAAATAAAAAATAATTACACTTTAAAACGTTTTTCTTTAATCTAAAAGAACCTTCATTTTACCGTTAAATCCAAGGATGCCGAACTTAACTATGCGACATAAATAAATATTTTTTTATTTATAATTTAACATAAAAATTGAGTATTACATTTAAATCATATTAAACTGACATATTTAAAACAAAAGACTCGGCTGTCGTGAATAAAAAAAAACACCTAATTTGTGATCACTAGCGCCATCTTGAAATAAATAGGTGAAATGCTATTATCCCTAATACAGTTTTCTATAAACGAGCAACTGATATTCAAACCACATAAAAAAGCTCCATAAAGTTAGCCCCTCACTATAAACAATTATAATAAATCTTACTTTTATTCGTTTGTAGGTCGTTTGTAAGTGTTTGATAGCGAATTTCCAACGTTTGATAGTCAATAGTTCATTAGCAAACAATAAAACAAATTCTTCGGAAAAACCTATGTGATGTTAGCCCCTCATGTCGTCATTTTGACATCAAATTCAATTTTATTTTAGCAGAATCGTTTGTAGGTCGTTTGTAGGTGCCTGATAGCAAATTTCCAAATCTTGATAGTTGATAGTTTATTAATAAATAATAAAACAAATCTAGTAGGATATTAGGCAGGCAACCAAAATTACATCAGCGTCCAATGGGGAACATATGTAATTGTAACTCATCCCGGCCACATTTGCCATCGAATTTAAATTCCTTTGAGAAAAATCGTTTATGCGTCGTTTATAGGTGCTTGATAACAAATTCCCAACGTTTGATATTTATTAATAAGCAATGAAAGAAGTTTTGCAGAATATTGTGTAGGCAACCAAAAAAACATGCGAAAATTATACAAAATAAAAAAACATACCTATACTAAAGTTATTTATTTTATAAAATTATTATAATAAAAAAACAAAGAAAAGAGGAAGTACTGGATTCAAATTGGATTTGAAAAAGTTAATAAAGAAAACTTAAATTATAAGTAGCACATATCAAATAGCACACACCAAATATGTACCCATATCTATAACATAACCACAACTGTCAATATATGCAGTTTTATATTGTTTTCAGTCATTTTCGTACACCAAAAGTTAACGTTGAAAGAACTTTTAGCCACTTTTAGCGTACTGACTTTGAAACTCTAAAATTTTGGAAATCTAAAATCCTATTGGTTGTTTGTTGTCCGCTAAAAAAAGCTTGCATGTGAAGCCACTTTTACATAATATGTCCGATAGGACGCTTTTCTGATGTGATTTTGGTTGCCTGCCTAATATCCTACAAACGATTCTGCTAAAATAAAATTGAATTTGATGTCAAAATGACGACATGAGGGGCTAACATCACAGAGGTTTTTCCGAAGAATTTGTTTTATTGTTTGCTAATGAACTATTGACTATCAAACGTTGGAAATTCGCTATCAAACACCTACAAACGACTAAAAGTAAGATTTATTATAATTGCTTATAGTGAGGGGCTATCTTTATGGAGCTACATAAAAACTAGAATAATAATTTGAAACTACATCCTTTAAATATTAATAACCACAACTTCATTTTGATGAATATTTATCCTTTTGATAACTAATCAAATTTTTTATTCGACGTGTAAATAATAATAGCCAACAATGGGGAACAGGAACATTTTTCAAATTATACAGTGTGTAAAAGCCAAATGGAATAAATTCATTATTTCGGTTACTGTACTTATTTATAAAAAAAATCCCGAAACACGGCAAATTTAAATTATAAATTGACATTCTTCAAAGTGAAAATGCGATCCCTATTCAAAAATGTTATTGTTTTTAAGTTTGTTGTAACAATTAAGATGGAATAAAATAAAATCAGGTTGTTATTGCATGTGTAATTTAAATTTCACAAATGCTGTTAGTGCTAATACCTACAACAGTTTTTATAACAGCAAATCAGCATGTACTTCATTGACATTCATAGTTCTTTTTGGTGTTTTACATTTTTCTTTACATTTTGTATTACATTTTACTTTTTGAGTACATTGTAGCGAACTTCGATAACATGATTTTATTTTAATTTTTATCTTAATTGTTACAACAAACTTAAAAATGATAACATTTTTGAATACAGAATAAAGAAACTTTTCAAACGATATATCAAGCCTATACTTCCCATTAAAAAAAAATGGGGGTTGGACCTGTCATTCGAAGGGGGTTGAAGGTAGAGATCGCATTTTCCCGTTAAAGAATGTCAATTTATAATTCAAATTTTACGTGTTTCGGGATTTTTAATAAATATTTATAATAACCGAAATAATGAATTTATTCCATTTTGGCTTTTACACACTGTATAAATACAATCACAGATCAATTTAAAAAAAGGGACTCAAATTTTAGTTTTATTTTGCTATATCTTTATTATTTATTGATATATAAATGTTTAAAGTTTCGTTTTTCAGCGCAAGTTCTACTGACGTCACGTAGTACCAGAGGATATTTTTTTTTGTTGGCTTGATTGCAATTTCCATGTATTGTGTAGATATATTTGTTTTTCAGTTATTGGCTACCATGAAAATATATCTGACGTGACAATCTACAGGATGAACAAAATGAAGTGGAGGGTGAGTTATCTAAAATGTTCGATTGAGAACAGTGAGCTATTGGTAACAATGATAGCGTGAACTAACTTGTACATAAATTGTTTTGACAGATTCTGTAAAGGTTAGGTATACTGCCTCAGTAATCTACAAATGTGCAACTGGAAACGACAAAATGACAGCAAACCAAAACAACCAAATGACTGTATGAAAGTACATACATATTTATTCAATGTACCGTAGAATGTAAAAATCATTTTTTGTAAAAATCATTTTTATGCTACCACTACACTTTACTTGAGAATGCTCGCATTGTATGATGATAATCATTATATTTTTTCGATTACAAACTACAACAAATCTAAGCTTCTTTAATTTATGTTTGTCACTGACAACTGTCACAATTTGAAGTATAATTTAAAACTATCGCAATGTGGTCAATCTTGCTAAAAAAATATTTTAAAACATTATGTTGACATGCCTGATTTTTTAATCTGTGATATATTTGACAGGGTAAAAGTTATCACTTCAGTAATTGTGACCTAAAAATGATTCAGGGTTGCTAAACTAAATATTTACTCCAAACATTTATAGTCTTTCGGTAGCAGCAGCACAGCTAACCTACCACACTGTCCCCAACTGCTAATAATAAAATTTCCCATGGTTTTTATAGTGACGTAAAAATGACGCGTTTATTTTTTCCGTTTGAAATTGTAAAAAATTTTAATCGAACAGTTTTGTGAAACGACATAATATAGAAATAAAATTTACAAATTAATAGATAAGCTATTGGCTATAATTTACGATGTTCAAACAAAAACTACTTTACTAACTACATTAATTGTCGATATGCGATTAAAGGTATTCAAAAAATTCATGTACATACATATTTTGAGAGGAAAAGTGTTGAGGATTTTAGTTTTAAAGTAATTGGACGTAATATCACACATTATGACAAAACATGTAGGGGAAACCGGATATAGTTTTAACACTTTTTGTTCTTATTTTTTATTTTCTCTACTAAATACTTTACATTTTTTGTTTTTAGACTAATATTTAGAACAATCTTCCAGATCTTTTTACTCAAAATATAAACTTTCCAAGATTTGTATTCAAAATAAAACGTCGACAATTTGAAGTACCATGTCTGTAGGTATTCGGCGATGGTTTCAACGTGTAACTCGAAGTGTAAGAATAGCAACTAAATATAAAAAATCTTTATATTTGACATATTTTCTACATATAAAAGATTATCAAAATTCGTTGCTGCATGCGGAATCTTGATAGGTCGATGTCAAAATACTGCACCGCTTTCGTCAGGATCGAAATTACTTGGGAAAAAACAACGAACGACTTCTTTTATTTGTAGGCTGAAACGATTGGATGGATACAATCGCTTAAAGAACTTAACTTCAAACTCGTTGAAGTTCATTGCAAACTCGCCTATTTTTGACACTACTTACGATTAAGAAGTCGCCTTAAACACCATCCACGGTACTGGACCCTTCATAGTTAGAAGAAGAATACTTCGCGCTAATTCGTCTTCATCTGAGGAGTCTTCTTCGACAACTATCTTTGTTTTTCTTTAAATACTCTGTTCTTCACCACCTAGGCTGCTTTCTTTGTTATCTTTATTCTCATCTTTTCTTCGAGTTCTTCCTTTTCCGGTGTGTCGGTTGGCTTTAGCCAATTTCCTGGACTGAGCTTTTGGGAAAGAAGTTATTTGTTATGGAAAAGTGAAATGTGGAAGAAGCTTACAGAAGAGATCTATAGCAGTAGTGTTTCTGCCAACTTCATCCAATGGTGGATAATCGGAGGATGTTGGTTGCGTTATCATAATAATATAGAGAATTACTGGGATATTACATTTTGCAAACTGTCCTACAGCTTTTGGCTTTTCCCATCGTAGGTTTCTTAACATATTGCGCATGCAATGTTAAAGTTGTTTTATTGTTGATTGCAAAGCCTAAATATATTACGTTGGTTGCTGATTTCAGTGTTGTCATATAGAGATTAATTTTCGTCGACTTATTAAAACTTTGCCCCCAATTTGACCTGTTGAAATTTACAGAAAAAAACTTAAAGATGTTATTATGTAAAAAGTCAATAATTAGATTATTTTTGCTGGTACCAACACCACAATATTCGTCACAAAATATTTCTGTGGTGCTAAAAATTTGCATCCTATTTACACCGCTAAAATCTGAAGAGAAAACTTAAATGAGGTTCTTGCTCAAACAAAAAATAAGTCATGTCTTCGGTTGGAGCATTTTACACATTTTATTTTCTTGTGAATATAGCTTTAATAATAATAGATAGATCTTTCATTTATTAAACGATTTATTTCGATATAAGCACACCATACAAATATCCAAGTATCTAAATTCACATCTAACGATTTCATTGCGTTTGTTACATTTCTTACATAATATTTTTAAAAACAGTACAAAGACTAGTTTAGACTAGAGATAAAAATCATTTCAACATATGAACACATTGCAAATATTAAAAAATATCTTCTATTCAGATACAGCAAAACAGGTTAATAGATTTCATTAAAATAGATAGATAATTAGAATCACACAACGATCACACCTTTAAAAATTCGAATACCTAACTTTCTATGAAATGTTTATTTTATAGAATCATATACGAGACTTAAGAACACTTTTTTTCCATCGTATATCAAGCCCATTCAAAACTAATGACAATAATTACATTGCGCGTGGCATTTTACCCCGTTTACACCGCATTTACAACCACCGGAGGTGTCCCCTTTCCCGCTGGACCCCATCTAGGTCCTCTTGTCACCCAGCAAATTTCGGTTTTGCACATGGAACACCGTACCCAATCACAGCCCCATTTCTTCATGAGAATCACTTGGCAGACGGGACATGTTAGTGCCTCGCCTTTATTTACCATTTCCTCTAACATTTCTCGAGTTCTTTTAGCGTTTTCGTCAACGTCCGATTCCTCGTTCATCTTCTCTTGATATTGTTTGCAATTCATGCCGGTGTGGATAGCCTGAAAGATGATAATTTCTATTACCGATTTCATGGTGAGTCAAATTAAAAACTGGTTTTTGCAAAGGAAGGGTCCTGTAGGATTGGGACTCTAAGCAAGCTAAACGGTGATAAAACTTAAACAGCAATAATTAAAAGTGCACAAAATTGGCTCATCGAATCCTCTAATTCGGCAGGTATGGACAGCATTTGCTGCTGTCGCCAGTTATATGTCCTCTACTATAAGGGCAAACTTAGTTATAGGTTAGGACGGGGGTAGGTCTAAAATAGAATAGCTGCACCACCATCACGGAAACCCGAGCTAATTATCTCGGTAAAGACGTCATGGACGAAAAGGAAATACTTGCTATGAAACCATCACAGCTATTGCAGTTTATTAAAGCTCTTAGACTGGATGGGGAGCTTTGAGATCAGGCATACTCCAGCAGTTTACAGTTCATTAAGGGGGCACAATAGATCAATAGGTCGCAGCGCAATATCCCTTTTTTTAATCTAAATCTAAAATCTAGGACGGGGGTAAAGTCTAATGACCGGTATATCAACTTGACTGCATTTATTTGCAAAATCTTAGAGAAGATTATTCATAAGCATCGCTGTTTCGCTTCACGAGAACTAATAAGCCTATTACATAGGAAAATCTTCCAACCAGACCATTCACGAGCCTTCTTGAACATAGAGGGTGCCTTTGTCAGAGCATTTTTTCTGTCGATGGAGAAGGCCTTGGAAAAATCCAATTGTAGTTACCATCGTGGCCAGAAGTATTAGGCAACTATAATTTACAGACCAATATAGCTATTATCTAACGTCGCCAAGGTATTTAAAGCTGTGCTCTACAAAAATATTTACTCTAACATTTACTGTAGCATTACACCAGCGCAGCATGGTTTTGTTGAAAAGCGATCTACCGTAACAAACCTATGTATTTGTTCAGCTTTTATGTGAATCGTTGGATACGCAGGGCCAGGTAGATGTGATTTATACGGATATGTCGAAAGCTTTCGATAGCATACATCATGGTGCCCTTCTACAAAAACTTCATTTACTTGGTCTCGCTGATAGCCTGTTAGAACTTTTGGAGTCGTACCTGATAGAGCGAATAAGGTTTTTCGTATGTTACAATGGTTTCGTATCTAGAGAAGTCGTTATTCGATCTGGAGTCCCACAAGGGTCCAATCTTGGACTACTCTTATTTCTACTTTTGTCAATGACTTACCAAAAACCATAAGTTGTGAAATTTTAATGTTTGCAGATGATATTAAGTTGTTTCTACCGATCAATACACTGCAAAGGATTGTCTGATACTTCAAGATCTGAGAACTGCCCTGGCCATTCTTAGAAGACAACGCTATTGTCTCTAAACAAACACATTGTATTTGCTGATTTGTGACAAGGAGCACTGTTTTATTGCAATTTAACCCTATTCAAAGCAGTGTCATAAAAAATCCGAGTTAACGAAGGCATTAGTGCTTTAGCATCCCCCAACAAATTGTATAAGAAAAGAAGCTTCAGTTTTTGAAACTTACCTGACATGTTAAACAATTCAGCTTCAAACACACTGGGCACTTGAACTCGTTAACATTATCCTCAAATATGCACCATCCTTTACAATCAGGCGTTTTACAATGGAAGGATTTCTCAATTTTATTTTCGACTTGCGCTACAGATCTAGCCAGATACTGTTCATAAATATTAGGCGCTACTAAAGCTTTAATTTCACGATCTTGTAGTGCTATATCACAAGAATACTGATCATCTCTGTAAGGACATTTTATTTCAGCATCATCTGTAAACTCCACAGTATAGGCTAGGCATTGTTTGCAGAATTGATGCAAGCACTCTCGAAGGGTCACACCATCACCATTTCCGATTTCCATTAAACAAACCATACATTCAAAAACTTCAGTATTCACTACTAAATCTCCATTATCCAAATCTAATAATTGTAGGTGTAATGCTTTAGTTTCCGTTTCCGTCGTCTTTCTTTTATGCGGTTGGGGTGCTTTTCTCTTCCCAACCTTCGTCGGTGGAACAGGTTGACCTTTCTGGCGAATAGTAGCACATACAGCGCATATATTACTAGTCGGTGGATTTAATAGAGTGCACATTTTACATTCCCAATCTTGAGTTTGCGGTTTCAACGTTTTACAATCATAATCACCATAATCTTCATCGATACTCAATGATTTTCGATTCCCTATTTTTGCGGACTCGATCTTGGTTTCTGATATGGTTACAACCTCTGTAATAACTTCGTTGACGATCTTAGCTTGTTGGCTCGTCGAAGGTTGCGTTAGTAATAATAAGTCTTTGGTGTCATTGGTCAGTTTTGGTTCAGTCTTTTGGATTTCAACTTTTTCAATTTTTTGGTCTGTGTTTTTGGACGTCGATGGAATCTCGCTGAGTTGTTTTGGTGGATTATCTTGTTCTTTGGGTTTCTCTGGAACTTTGGAATCTGCAAAATTAAAAATCGATATGAAGTTATTTGATATTACGCACTCGTCAAAGAGACATTATTGACGTCATCAAAGTTGTGTGCTTTTTCGTTAATTAAATTCGTTGTTATAAAGTAAGCACATTGAAGTATTATGTTAAGTGAATAAACTTTTTAAAGACTGAAAGAGAGAGTTGTATCTAGGAATTGTATCAAAGCTTGCTTACGTTTATTTAAATTATAGAAAACTTTATTGTCCAAAGGATAAATAAAACGGACTTCATATAATCTAAATATGAATAGTACTCTTTCTTCTATATTATAAATAAATTTGAAAAAATAATGAAATTGCTTCCGCCAACTCATCAAAAGTTAGCCCCGGCCTAAACGTAAAACTATCATTATTACGACTGTACATTGCTGTATTTATTTTCATTTTATTTTGTTCCACATACAAAAATAACCATCGTGAATCAATGAAACTAAAATGTCGCTCTTCGTGTTAGTAATCTTCAAAATTCTCTCAAAGTGTATGATGACTAACATCCACTGTCGATTTCTGTCTCTTCATTTTACACACAAACACGACAAAGGACAAAGTCACCGGTTTAATACAGATGCCAAAACAACCAGCTAAGTGTGTAAATATCAGATGTTAATTTCTACTTATAGTTATTTATAAATCACCTCTCTCTGTGTTAGAAATGCAGCGGTAGTTTGTAAATCAGCCAATTCTGCGTGTTCGTTAATTTCTAAAGTGCTGTATATATTTTGGAATCGACCTTGGTTGCAACGCACGCTTAACAGTAGAACAAATGAGTCTATAAGTTTCGTTGATAAACTTCGACAGTGTATTAGCTAAAATTAAACTTTAGTTCGTTTCACAACAGATTTGCTACGAATGTTTTGGCTATAGGTGCTTGCACTTCCTTACTGACCGACTATATAATGACCCTGGTCATGATTTGCATACCGGAAATTTTTGTAAAAGTATAAGTAGAAATTTAATATTTTTAAATAACTTTTAATACATACCTCTACTTGGTGCAACTAAATATAGAAACACTGGACATCCGTTAGTCGTCACGTGGTGATCTTTAAGTGTGGACTTGTCATCAGTAGCCAATTCTTTTCCTAAAATCCACCTCTGCACGTTAGCTGGTATTTCGAAATCCTTCTCGATTTGCTTTTTCAGCTCGCCAACGGTTTCTTCAGCGGTGACTTGAATTGGGAATGGTCCTCTGTGAGATAGTTTGTCTTCTACAAACATGTTTACTCTGTAAAAAAAAATCAAAT
The DNA here is from genome assembly GCA_023690525.1 of Holotrichia oblita. Taxonomy (NCBI): domain Eukaryota; kingdom Metazoa; phylum Arthropoda; class Insecta; order Coleoptera; family Scarabaeidae; genus Holotrichia; species Holotrichia oblita. The sequence goes on from CM043017.1 coordinate 23,266,709, forward strand.
TATGTTTAATACGTAACTGTCAGTCTCTTCTTCTTTATAGTTAAATTAGGTTTTCAGTGAGAAGTCTTTTAACTTAATGCTAATATTTTGCAACGCCTCTAGACCTTTCAAACAGAAATTTTTATCTCGCTCTGCAAACCAGGTTTTCACAGCTTCTATTACCTCTTCGCTAGAAGAAAATTGACAACCTTTAAACCTTCATTCACTTGACGAAAGACATGATAGTCGGACGGAACCAAATCTAAGGGATTGTTATGCAAAAACAAAACACTTGTGGGCGACTTTCTGCGTCTTCTCTCCATAATTTTTTTAATCAATTATGATTATTCCATGCCAATCCCAAAAAAAAAATGAAGCAAGACCTTTTCCAGCAAATTTTTAAATATGAAACTTCTTAGGCCTTGGACAACCAGAGTGTCTCCATTCCATCGATTGTTGATTTGTTTCTAGGTCCTAGATATGTTCCCAAGTTTCATCCGTAGTAACAATACGGTTTAAGAGGTCTGCATCATTTTTAAACCGGGCACAAATCGAACGTGATGTTTTCACCCTTGTACGCTTCTGGTTAATATTCAGAAATTTGGGGATCCATTTTGAAGAAAAATATTCAATGTCTCAGATATTTCTTTTAGCCCAATTCGAATTGGAGCAACATTTTCGGGGATAGACACACAAATAACCTTTCCGATCGGTGGTCATCTTCAATGGAAAATTGACAACTTTTAAAGCTTGTAACCTAATTTTTCACGGTTGCATCCAAAGGACATTGATTGCCGTCTAGGCTAACTAGATATAATATAGGAAAGTACTTTTTGTATTCATATCAAGTCAGTGGAGGTCAGTACAATCACAGCAAAGGCAAAATAAGCTGATAAAAGAAGAAGCAAAAGAAACAAAGAAACTTAAACGTGGGGCAAGGAACCTGCGGAGAAAATGGTACCAAAAGAAAATATGCCAGTGATTTAGAAATAGACAACAAAAGGGAAAAACAAATCATTAATTTAAAATAATGTTTAAAATAATTAATTAAAATAATGTCAGAATGTTAAAAATGTTATAGAAATTACCAAAAGGGAACTTTCTGGTAACACATCAGAACATAATGATATAATTAAAATACCTACAACAAAGTCCGATATACTAGATATTGAAATAGGTACATCAAGGATTTCTATTTATAACACAATACATTTCTTTAGAAGAAGAAGAAATGATATTAGTAAAACATGTATTACGTTTCCTAAAAAAAAGAAGAAAAATATCATTTCTATAAAATTCGATTAATTCAAGAAAATGAAAATGATTTTGATCGTTGAATGGAGTATTGCGATATCATGACAAATAGACATAAGCAAATAGAAAGAGTTATGCCAAGTCTTACAGTAAATCAACAAGGTGACCTGTGAACTTGGCACCTCATTTTTGAAAAAAAAACTATGGTTGGAGTTCGAATTACACCCCACAGTTCTAGAGTTAAAAAAATTTAAAAAAGTTCCGTAAAAGTGAGTTCATAAAACGTAGAACGAAAAATCGCGATAGCATTTAAACCATTTAACCATTAAAAATTATCGTCAGAATTCTTGGATTGCTATCCAGTACTCCAACAGAAAATTCAAAATTTCGAAATTTACGATTTTTCACATTTTTTCAAGTATGAAAGAGTGTGATCATTTGGGGGGAGTTTCGAACCTCCATAGTTATCGCTGGAACTCTTGAGGTACCCTTCGGAACTCCAACAAAAAAAAAACTAAATTCCAAAATTTATCGTTTTGCCATAAATTTTTTGAGGTACGAGAAATTGCGAGAACTTTTAAAGTATCAATCTGAGCCTTTCGCCCCTCAATAAGAACCGCTAAAACAATTGAGGTGCTACCAGCAATTCCAACAACAAAAATCAAAATTCCGAAAATTATCGTTTTAAGGTTCAGATTGATACTTTAAAAGTTCTAGCGATTTTTTATATCAAAAAATTAAAGCAAAACGATAAATTTCGGAATTTTAATTTGATAGATAGCATTCCAAGAGTTCTGACGATAATTTTTAATGTTCGAAGAGCTCCGATGATTAGTTTAAATGTTATCGCGATTTTTTGTTCTACTTTTTGTGAACTTGGCATCCCGCATCTTCAACTAGAGCAGACCCGGGCATAGTGGACCCCTTAAGGCAAAAATATCGCGTATTAATTTATTCGCGGTAATAGAATCCAGATCCAAGATGTTTCAGTTTTATTAACTATTCTTTTACAGATCCGAATTTAATTTTTTTTTGCTTAGCAAATAAGTCAAAATAATTATTAAAAAATTGGAAAGTGACAACCTGGGGTTAAGTTGTCACAGTGAAAATTTTAGGTATAAATAAATGTTAATAAGAGTTTAATAGCAATTTTATAGAAGCTTTTACAAAACATAAAAATCTAAGTTAAAGGCAATTGTCGCAGGTATAATCCTCGTCGTTTTCCTCGACTCCTGCACACTGAAGACATCCATCCTTCCCCAGTTCTTGATCGGAGATCGGTATCTCCACAGAACAGGCATTCTGCATCATCTGTGTCGCTTTCTGGATCGCCACTTTCATCAGTAAAAGAGTGATTGTTCGTAGCGAGGTTTTTTAGATTTCTTGAAACTTTTAGTTTTTTTCTTGGATGTTGACGCTTCCGCTTCCGTTGAGTTTGAAACACATTTTTGCACGTTTGTTTAAGTCTTTTTTTTTGGTCTTGCCTCTTCAGTTTTAGTTTTTCAGCTTCCTCCTGCGTGTCTCTCTCTCTTTCTGCAATTCATTCTTATATGGGCTGTCAGTCAATATTGTGGCTGTTCCCTTCTTTCTTTCTTGAATTCTAATATGAGTGCTTTTAGGAATAGGATTGATATATTTAGAACTAACAAGAAACGCAGTACGAGTGCCACCATTGGAAGGAGAAGTTGGTTGAGGACTTGAAGGACAATTTGGAAACGTGTTCATGGAGCTTGAACAGGACTGAGAAGATCTTGGACTATTTGGAAACATCAAGGTGTAGTTTGAGCTACGTAGAAACTTTTCAACGCTACTAACGTATATAACGGAAACATAAATGATCTATCCAACGGTTTCAACTTGTGGCTACAGTGTGGAGACAGGCACAATATGATAACTTTGTTATCTGGTGCTTTTTCAATTACAGCAAGGTTTTTTGTGTGAGTCAAATGGCTGTCAAGAATCAAAAGTACTGGGTCTTTGGCAGTAGGCTTTGTATGATTTATAAAATGTTCAAACCAGGAAGAAAATATTTCGAGTTGCATCCATCCTCATTGAAATATTGTGTCAGGAAAAGCTCCATCGGTTAATTCTTGTTTCATCCGCTGCCTTGGAAAAATCAGCATTGGAGGAACATAATTTCCTCCAGCGGCATGTCACTGCTGTGAACAATTGACCATGTTCAGCCGATGTTGTACTACCAACTTGTTGACATCCCTTATGTGCCAAAACTTTTGAAGATTTTGTTTGAATAGTGGTGACACCAGTTTCGACCAAATTAAATATACGATGAGCCGGAAAATTATGTCTATTCATTACAGACTTTAACAACTGAAAAGTCTTTTCTACGTTTTACTGTGTTTTATGTTTACTTTTACGGACCTTTTTTTAAATTTTATCATCATTTATATTTGGTGTCTATCTACACACATCCACAGAATAAATAAAGCAGCAATTGCTATAAGTACACGTTATATTTCTTATTGTGTATGGAAAACTTACCATTTGTAGAGGTAGAGTATCAAAGAGATTTTCTAAACGATCTGGATTCAGCGATGTAAATATGGCGCATTCGTTTTCGATGATTCATTCGATGAGTACGAAAGGAAATCAATTATCATAAAGAAAATAAAAATATAACACATGTGGCGTGTTACTAGTGCAAACAGGTGACGAATACAGGAAAAATACAAATCTAGAATAACAACTACTAGCGTATAAACATAATTTTTTACGTTTTTCATTTGAGGACGTATCCTTGTTTTTGTATATGATTGGAGTTACGTGTAACGCTCGGAGTAATTGAAAACAGTCAATAAATTTATAGTAATAAACATGTTTTTTTGGATGCCGCGTGTAACATGACGACCAGTATCTACAATTAACTTAACGTATCCTGTCCAATAAATTGTTTATATTAAAAACGTAAGGGAGTGTAGGTAGTACAATCTTGACATAATGAATTTCTTCCGTTTATGTTGGCAAGAATCTTTCATCATGAAGGAATCCCACATATCCTGATATCGTTTTTCCATTTTTTCCTCCTGTTCATCACTCATCTGCCCTAAATTAGCAGCATTGAAAGAAATGCAAACGCGACTGCAAAAAATGAACTATGAGCGACACTCGGCACACCTAAATTGTTATAGTTTTCTAGCAAATTACCTACGATATCTCTGGCAGTTTTCACTCTTTTGATTTCCCAGGAAATGTTTGCAAGCATTTTTAAAAGAAGTCCCTGCCATCAACTCTAAATCATTCATGGTACATTTAAAATTTTCATCTTTGAAAAGCTTAATAACACTAAACACTTCAACCCACTAAACACCAAAAACTTTTAACTAAACACTGACAGCAAATCTGTCATTATTCTATTATCAAGGCGATAATAAAACTGTTTCATTATCGCCTTGATAATGACAGCTTTGCTGTCAAAACGCGTCGGGTTTAGTTAAAAGTCAATGGATCAAAGAGAAATAAAAGGGAGATAAGTTTGCCAAAGAAGCAGCGAAAATGCCCTTTATTGGACCTTATCTCTGTTGTGGACTACAAAAGAGCCACCTAAAGCAAGCAGTTAACAAATGGGAGGTCAACAGAACGGCCTTCCACTGGCAGAATACGCCAGGACAAAAGCAGGCGAAGGCACTGTTATCAGGATCGCCTAAGACAGCACAGTCGTTGGTATCTTTCAGGCAAGGGGACTTTGGACTGCTGGCAGGGTTTCTGACAGGTCATGTGGCCTTGAAGTACCACTTACATAAATTCAGAAAAGCTAAAGATCAAATCTGCTGTCTATGTCAAGAAGATCTAGAGAATTATTCCCGACAACAACACTTCAGTAGGTCGTTTCTAACGCCTACTGACATCCAGGACGAAAATCCCAGACTAATTCTAAGGCTCATCAAAAGCCTTCAACTAGTCTAACAACTAGAACTAGGGCAATGTTACAATAGACTCATGCATGTGACTAAAGTCAGCAGTGCCACTGCCGTCATATCTAATCTAATCTAGTTAGAAGTTTTTGGTGTTTAGTGGGTTGAAGTGTTTAATGTTCTACTTCTGCACCAAGGGATCCAGTGAAGAGCTTTGAAAAGCTTCCTAATTTGTGGACCAACAAATATTCCTACGAGAACTTTGGCGTTAGACAGCTTTGGAAACTTATCTCTTAAGTGTTTAAAACAGTTGCGTTCTTTTTCTAATGCTTTCACAAACTGTTTAATCGATCGTAATTTAATATGTAGAGGTCGTAGAATCACCAAATTAGAATCCATTAGCGGCTCAAGCTTTACATTAAATTTTCTAGGAATAAGGTTGGTTCGTAGATGCCATTCTTTCATTTGGTATTATAATTTTGCTGAACTAGTCAGTTATCCCATGCACATGAAAAATAACAAAATTTGGTAAACTCTCCTTGCAATTCAAGTAATGAGGAAAATAACTTTAACGTCAACACAGGTTTGCTAAAGGTGATGAAACTCAACTGAATACTTGATCATTTAGCTGTGTTTATCACCATATCAACATGGCTTTGTTCCTGGAAAATCGACTGTCACGAATATAACCACAAACAGGATGCCATAATTTATACTGATCTGTTTGGTGCCTTCGATACGATTAATTCCACTTATATAAGAAACTAAATTAAGTCCATTACAACGACTTCAGTTGTGATGAAGTCATATCGATTTCCGGGGTTTTCTAAGGCTCAAATTTAGAACCGTTACTCTTCATAGTTTGTACTAATGAGTTGTTTAATATTATAGATTGCACTGCACCATTAATACATCTTATGATATTAAGCTTTTGCAAAACATCTTTTAGTTAGCAATGATATTTCCCAGAACCACCTGGAACTTTCCAATTAAGAAATCCTACTGTATGGATGACTTTCGACTTGTTCTTTTTCTCTTTTAATTATTAACCATGAAAGCCACATTGGTTTACGAGTTGTCCAAATGGCTAGAGAATATGGAGTGACTATCCTAACTCTACCCCCCTAATATCAATAATAAAATGTAACCATTGTGCTCAGCAGTATTCGGCGCAGCTTATTATTGTGCAGGCAATGATTCTTGGTTTTTACGCAACCCAAGAGCCCAATAACTATTTATCAGATATTACCGAGTTTATCCAAATCTGATATATTTCTTTCTCAAAGAAAAATACAAGCACTATGAATAAAAATGTTGTTGTTTATGAATCAACAGAACCTATTCTAAAACAGCAGCTAGGAAAACCAACAGAAAATCTAAGAAGAAAAGATTGTAATAACTGTCATCCTTGAAAAAGAAGGATTAATAAAGAAATTCAATGAATATTTAATATACGAGGGATAAGCTAAATTATTGAGAATTGGAAATCTAGTTACCCGTGCAAAACAAATTGTTTTATATTTAATAGTGCATTATTTTATCAGTCAATTGCAGTTTAGTTTGTGCAATTCGGTTGAATAGTCTGCGAGAAATAGTCCATGGAATAAACTTCTGTTATTAAAAAAATAGAATTATCACGAGAGAACTTTCGGATAATTATTTACTATGATTTCAAGAAAGGCTTGAACGCATATGAGTGTGAGGAAAGTTTAAAATCGACGTATGGAGATCTCGCACCATCACTGGCTACTGTTTATAGATGGTATAAAGAATTTGAACGAGGTTGCAAGTCGGTGGTACACAGAAAAGGAGCTGGCCTTCCTTTAACTGCTGTTAACCCCGAAAACATTGCTGTACTGAAGAAGATGGCGGAAAAGGACAACCGCAATACCTATGCGATGATAAAGTCCAATCTGAAGATTGGATCCTCGTGACTTCTGGCTATTTTTTGAGCTTAAAAAACATTTGAGAGTGAAAAGGTTCCAGTCAGAAGAAGAGATTGACATCGCCGTTAAGTGTTTTTTTGATAGTATCCCTAAACACAGCTGGTCGAACGCTTTTAAACTATGGAAAGAGAAAATGGTTAAGTGCATTACTGTAAATGGCAATTACTTTGAACATAGCTTGTCCCTCGTATCATTTAATTTCTATGAAGATCACCAAAATGTTATTTAAAAAAAATAACGTAAACATATTCTTTCTTTTGTTGAATTTGCAATAATCTGTTTATGAAATTGTTTTGATAATAACTTCTGAAGTATTGCAGCTACTGAATAACAAAGCATTTTATTAACTCCCAATATGTGAAGCAGAATCAGTAAAAGAATCGTTATATTGGCGAATCCAATTGTTCCATTACTGCTGGTTGGCAGCTTTTCAAAATAGAGTTTAGAAACAGTGTCTGTTTGATTCTATAACGATAAAGGCAAACTGTAACATGTTTATTCTACAAAATATACTAACTACGGTCTATTTAAAAATGATTACCTCACCACTACAGTCATTCTGAAGCATATATTTACGAAATAAAAACATAATAATACGGAAATGTTTATAATTTTGTACTTAGATTGGAAATAGTTTCAGTAATGTCAAAACTAGACGGTAATATACAGTACAAGAATTAAAAATAAACTGTGCCATTGATGAAAGCTTGAACCAAAAGTAAACATCATATATTCTGCGCTATCAAGTGTATGAACTGATTTAGTAGACTCTGCAGGCATAAACAAATTTAAAAGTGATTACGCAATGAGAATGACTTTAAATAAAAAAGTTCGATGAACCGCCTAAAATTATTACTTACAGCTTTACATCTCTGGTTTTGACGCAGTTTCATATCAAACTATATAAGAAAAATAATTGAAATAACATTTTTAGAAAACTTACGTAAACTTGGTTCCTTTCTTTTGTTCTTGATCCGAATTTTCCTTCTGCCGAATGACGGAACAATTGACTTTAAGCTGGGCTAATTCTCTTGCAAAAACAGCAGCATCCGTCAATTCGCCTTTAGCAATCGCTGTCTCCAACCTCCGTAATAACCTGTTAATTTCCAAGGTATCCATATTGTTGGAAGTGCCGGATAAATTCATCTTCTTCAGATCGGATAAATTTTGCGGAATATTTACGAAAATCGACATGCTATCGTTAGAAATTGGATTGAGTTTACCCAAATTGGCGTAAAGGTGTTGCCCATCGGGTTTTCCCATTTTTTCGTTGTAGATCTCAGCGAAATCTTTAGGTTTTATGAGCTCGAAACTGCCATCCTTTTTTATGGCACCTGTCACTGAAGGTGTTTTTTTGAGGACGGCACTAGTTTGAGCTGAAGATGAAACTTTTTGTGGGCGTTGATTTTGAGTTACTTTAATGTTTTCGTAAATCGTTTTTTGAGTCACCAGTAGTACTTCTTTTTGAGTGTTGTTCTGTTTAATTTCTTCTTTAATTTCTTCTTTAATAGTTTTTTAATTTCTTTTTTAGTATCCTCTTTAAATTCTTTTTTAATATTTTCTTTAATTTCATGGATAATTTTGCTATTTTGTGGAGATCCCTCTTTGACATTTATAGGGGTTTTTGGTTTGATGTCTGATGATGATGATGATGATGACGATGTTGACGATGATGATGATGATGTGATAATATTTTCAGTTTTTATCAAAACTAAATCCTCTTTTTTAATTGCTTCAGGTTCTTTCATTTTAACATCTTCTTTAAGCTTATTCTCATTCTCCAAAGCTTCTAATCCTTCCTCGATAATACTGGTCCTCTTATTTCCCTTATTAGCGTTGATTTTCTTTTTTGGTAATGAATTCTTCATTTCAATCAGCATTTTGATCAATTTCTCACGTTCCTCCTTCTTGGATTCGGTCGTTTCTTTAATTTTCTCTTCTTGAAGTGGTTGTTTACCATCGAATTTTTGCTCCTTTTTATCATTATACCGTACCAAAGCGGAAAATCCGATTTGTGTCTTCGATCTTTCTAAATTCCTTTCAAATTCTGGCGGTTTCGATAATTTAATTTCGGGATTTTGTTGTTTAAATTCGGTTTTATCTTCTATTGAAGTATTAGGGATGTTTTTAGCTGTTGGTGGTGCTGATAAGTCGTCGAAATATGGTTTGATTGTTGAACAAACATGGCAGATTATCCTCCAATAATCATTTTCTAAATAGCATTTCGGACAATACCAGCTTTTACGGTCGGGTTTCGGCGTTTCTTTAACCTCGGGTTTAGGTTTTATAACACTAGCACTTTCCGACTTCATTAAAGGGTTTAATGATGTTTCACCGTGATGATTCTTTTTCGCAGTTAATTTCTTGATATCTTGAGTTTTAGTTGAAGATTTCGCTCCGAAATAATCGCGTTTTTCGCGTTGAAAAGCGTTATTCACGGTCACTTTAGTCACATTCGTAATAGCGTTGAATTTTGCGATTAAATCTTTAGCTGATTTTCGTTTAGGCGTCGTGATTGTATCGGTATTCATTTGTTCTGGTTTCGGCCGCATAAAAGCAGGCATATCGCTGATCATCACTTCTTTATCTTTCTTATTCAGTAATTCCGCTGCCTCCCTATCTAACTCACTAATGTTAGTAAGAAAGGATATACCGGACTTGCGTTTGTCTTCTTTTTTGATCTTCGCGTCTATTTTAATCTCTTCTATATTTAATTCGGTGGTACTATTGCGCGCGTACTGCAGTTCAGGAAGCCTTTCGGACGAAGATGCATCGTGCTTGTCTTTTTTGACAGTTGTTGGAACGTTGCGTTTGTACCATGGACGTGGAGATACGGGGGCTTCAATATAACTCAATCTGGATGAATTTGGTGACGTTGTATCGATGTGTAAGGGTTCATCTTTAGCCGATTTTAATATCCCGTGATCTAATTTCAAAGAATCGTTGGAGATAACATCGTTGTTATCCATTTTATTCTCAACATTATCCTCAATTCGTGATGTTTTCGTGACGGGAGGAGGGGGTGCTATCCTCTTTTTCCGTCTCAAACTAAACGTATCATCTTTAATTGGAGGTTGTGGCGCTTTCCTCTTACCTTTAACATGACAATACGCTCCGGCTTTTCTAATCTTTGAGGATTCACTCGCTGTTCTCCTGTGTAATCTATCCTGTTCCTCATTAACTGGTTTTTTAGTCATCAGCGGTAGACTTTTACTGTTATCTTCTTCCGCAGTATTATTATTATTATTAGGTTTTAAAAGGGTTTCCTTATTAAAAAATAAATTATATTTCTTCCTTAAAGTAACATTCTTATCTTTCTCCCTAAATTTCTCACGCTGTTTTAATCTAGCCTTATACGTATCAGTTTCCGGTCCTGGTGCAATACTCTTTTCAACAATATGATTCTTCGTATAAGCATCTGGAGCTACGAACGAGAACGAGGCGACAGTTCCAGTGCTGTAAGTCGAATGAATGCTATCGCTGCTGTCGGATGAGGTTAATGACGACGTTGAGGACGACGAAGTATTTATGGATTCTTTCGATGCAGTTCCTGGACTTTTAAACCATTTAAAGAACGAGAATAGACCGCTATTCCTTTTCGTTGTGCGCAAATCAGCACCTGACGATGATGAGGACGTTTTCTCCGTAATTTCGAGCTCGTTATTACTCATATTACCTTAAGCGACATTCTCTTATTGCGTCCGATGCGTTTCGTATGAAATTTCGATTTTAAATCATGGCGAAATGTTCCTCTATCGAAACTGAGGCATCCCATTACTCTATAATACGCTCTTCTCGGATGAACGTATTTATAAATATACTGGCCTGAAGATCGGTTTCATGGTCACCGAATTAGAAGTACGTTATTTAAGAAGACGTTTTTAACACACTTCACTTTATCAGAATTTAAAAAAAAAAAGGAGTTACTCGCGGCGCTTTAACGTTGCACTATATGTACACTTGTTGTTTGTTTCTTTAGTTCTCGCGACGGGGTTTGCGGATGTTGTACGCACTACGCGATAGGTGCCACTTGCCGGCCATCGTCATTTCTGAAAACTGGTGAAAATGCGGGAACAAGGAGGGACGGCGTTTTAAGAAAAGGAGAGACGTCTCAAGTGACGTCCGCCGAGATCTAGCGTCGAGATGCCCAATGGTTAATTATAGAGTTGGAGTTTCGATGTGTGTAATGTGCAGGTTTTCGTGAGCTCTCGCTAGTTTGGATTTTTAGTTGTTAAATTATCTAAAAGTACTGTTGTGTACAGGATATTTTTTTTTGTTCATTAAATCGCTAACTGGTGGTATGAAATATTAAATTAGGTATTGTATTTTGTTTTTATAGTTTTTGTAAGTAATCGTATTTTTCTCTTATGATTCCATATTTTTTAATTTTCCACTGTATAGATATAGAAAATATGCATACAAGCCACACAATAACTTCTAGGTCCATGAATTTTCCCATACATGCAGTACCTTCCACTATTGTAGTCGTCCTCAAAGTTATTTGCAACTGAGAGAGTTTCTGATCGTACAGAATTATGGAGCCAGTTCTTAAAGATTGACTCCGTCATCCAAGCTGATTTGGAATACATAGTCATAGTCCGGAGGAGCAGAAAATTTTTTGAAAGCTCTGAGTTTTTGTCCTCTTACCAGTAACACAGAACAACAAATTTTCATTTTTTTTATTTTTCTTTATGAATTATATACAAACTTATTTTGTTTTATATTCCTAATAATTATTATAAAAACAAATATCTTCTATCACGTCTGGTATTATAAATAAATGAAATTCATATTGAGCATACAATACTAACACTAACTAAGTATATGCTATTCTGGGACGTATTTAGAAAGTCTTTCTTTTCACTTTTCTTTTATATTGGGATGAAGAACATTCCGAAATTAAAGTCCAACAGTAGTCAGCAAGCAGCTCGCTATTCCACTTGCCCTGATAGCATTTTTCAATAGTGGAAATATTCTGATGAAATCTTTCCCCATGCTCGTCACTAACATCGCCAAGATTCGGGGGAAAGAAGTTCAGGTGCGAATGCAAAAAATGTATTTTAAGACTCATATTACAGCCTAATGCATGGTAACTTCTAAGAAGTTCATTAACAATTTCCTCGTAATCTTCAGATTTTTTATTTTCTAAGAAATTCTTTGTCGCACTTTTAAATGCGTCCCAAGCAGTCCGTTCTACATCGCTCAAGAGTACGTCAAATTCTCGATCCTGTTGTAACAGATTAATCTGGGGTCCTATAAAAATCTCCTCTTTAAGTTTTGCCTCATACATATATATTAGGAAATAAAAGTATTTTATGAGGCTCCACCAACGAATTATGGACTACGTTCTTTTCTCCAGGAGTATATTGTATTCTGGTTTGCCATTCCTTAACAATATAATGCAAATTTCTCGCTCGACTATCCCATTCACAAAGGAAACGACAATACTTTGTGAATCGAAGTTGTAGACCAAGTAGAATTGCAACTACTTTGATATCAGCACTGATCTACCATTTACAGGTTTTGTAATTGATTTTATCAAGGAGACGTCTCATATTATCATATGTTTCCTTCATGTGCACGGCATGAGCAACAGGAATGGAGTGATAGATGTTTCCTATATATAGAAGGACAGCTTTCAAACTCAATTTAGAAGCATCTATAAAAATACGCCATTCTTTCGGTTGGTGTTTGTAACCTAATTTTCGCATTAAACCGTCAACATTTTTGCATATGAAAGAGCTTCTTCAGTTGGAAAATACTGTGACGGTTCTTTCTGGCGATTTCGATATACAGAAATACGCGTACCCGGAGCTAATAACTTCCATTCTTGCAGTCTTGATTCTAATATTTCTGCCTGAGTTTTTGATAAATTGAGATCTCGAAGGTCATTTAGTTGCAATTGATTTATTAAATGAAGCACGTCCTCTTGAGATGGCAAATATTCTTCATCTGTGTCCGACAACTCTGAAATGTATTCTTCTATCTCGGTTTCAACATGTTTTTGGTTCGAAACATCCATAGGACTTGTACTGGCAAAGCTTCCGAATGAGAAACTGGACGAGTGGCAGAAGGTAAATTAGGATAGGTAATTTTATCCTTATTTTTACGGGAAAACCCGAAGGTCTTTGTACAGCAAAAGTAACAGTCTGTCGAATGATCCTTTTGTTCTCGCCAAATCATAGGCCTACCAAATGGTGAGCCCCGACCTTTAAGTACGCATATTTTCTAATAGTTATGATTATTAAGAATTGCAGTATGTAGTTCGAAAGACAAAATACAAGAACAGTAAGAAAAGCAAAAATTAATCAAGTTAGAGTAAATATTTGAACTAGTTCCAATTACGAAATGTTTATAGATTCTTCTTAAAAGCCGCCATAAGTGGCATTCTGCGAACTCTCTGCTGACCGTCCTCTTTTGTTGTTGAACCCAAATAAAAGAACCTAATGGAGTGATATCGGGCAAACAAGGAGGCCATCGATGAAGTCAATTGTTTGCTATACAACCTACATCATCAAAGTAATCTTGTAAAAAATTTGAATATATATTACATCCGAAATAAACAACAATTTGAATCAAATTTATCCACCAATTTTCAAAATTTTCATTATAAATATGTAATTTTAAGGACCACTAATTAAAAATGAAAAATCTATCTTCGAGTTGTAAAAAAAAAAAAAACCGTGACTAACATTGTTTTAATTTTGCCAAGGACATATTACAATCTAAATTTTTATAAAATGTTATAAAATCGTTGTATTTGCTATTACAATTAAAGAACACTTGTTTTTTTACAAAAAAAAGTATTGTCTATAACTTGAGTAACATTGTTTTAATTCTTGCCATTCTTTGTACATTTATATACATCTCTGGACCTGCACAATAGTTCCACGGTACCTATTTGTACTCGTGAGACAAAAATTATTTTGATCATAGTTTTATCAGTAAATAAATTACAGTTTTAGAAATGAAAAATCGAAATAAATTAGTGCTTGTTTTTTTGCCAATTAAATTAACATCTCCTTCGCTTTATGATCATTTATATCAATTTCGAATACATTTTTTCTTGTAGTTTATGGTAGTGTAGTGTAATAATGCATTGTTTAATTCGTGAATAAAAATATATTATATAACTATTATACATTTTCAATATTTAAAAAAACCAATTGCAATATGTAACAATATATAAGATATTCGATTTAAGAATATATTCTCCAACGCGTCGTGTAGAGCAAAAATTATATCAAAAAATCTGAAAGCAGATATGAAGTCGCAAAAAAAATAAGACAATAATTTAAACATTATCTAACTATTTACGAGAAGAGAGGGGTGGTATCAAGCTACAAAATTCACCTCGTATATGTTGTCTCAATCAATTAATTAATTCATCATTCAGTATGGTAACAGATAAACTAATTAATTGATAAATAATCTTATTTTATAACCAATTGAAATTAGTGCTCGTTAATTAGGCAACCCAAATTTCTTCTAAGTTACGCGCCATCTATGAAATAATGAACGAATCAATGTGTTTTCGTAATGATATGCCCATAGTTGCTTTTTTACTTGAATTAATCTCTAAAACTGTAGCACATTTTAAAATTTGAATTATACAAAAATATTGTATGACATCACTGCTTCCACACCTTTGGTTACCCTTTGTAGTATATTTTTTATCAACAAATGTGCTTTTCAAAATTGTAGAAATCTACACTATCATAGCCCGACTTCAATATTGAAATTTTAATATTAATGGTATAAACTTCTTAAAAATACGAAATTCTGAAATCAAGAAGATTTCATAGTCACACACATACACACACAAGATGGAGCACTAGCTTTAAAAATTAAAATAAATCAATTTTTTTTCTAATAAAAGCGTTAAGTATGTTTATTAATAATAACTAAAAAGCATGAATTTGTTACAAATACAATTCCTTAAACTTAATATTATTTCCTACAAATTAAATGAACAAAAACAAAACTAATTTAAATCTAATGCACGTCTACGTCTTTCCGGCGGTGGATCTTTACCAATTCCGCAAAATTTCTTCCAATGCCTTTGTAGCTGTGTTGGACCTAAATAAGCTCTATTACACTTAGAACACTTAAAAGGCCTTTTTTGGGTGTGTGAATGCATGTGATACTTTAAATGTATCCCTTGTTTATATGATTTTCCACAATAGGTACATAAATAAGGCCTTTTACCTTCGTGGCTCTTTACATGATACCAAAATGAGTCCGCGGCACTATATTCTTTACCGCATATATAACATAAAAATCGTTTTTCATTAGAATGGACTAACATATGTCGTTTTAATGTGGGTTTCCAAAAAAATTTCCGTTTACAATCGTCGACAGGACAGATATATTTATCAGTTTCATTATGGTGTTTTGTATGATAATCTAAACCATAGCGAGTCGTTAAAACTTTATCGCATTTTGGACACTGAAACGATCCAGTTTTTCGTTTATATTTTACTCGTTTTGGTTTCAAATCTTCTTCACTATTATAACTATGTTCTCGTCTGATATTTGTTGTTTTGACTTCATCTATTTCATCATGTTCCTCGTTTACAAACACTATTTCTGGTTGAATATTTTGACCTACTTCTTCATTATTTCCTACATCTTCAACAAAGCTTTCATCGTCATCAATTTCTGTTTTAATACTAACATTATTACTTTCAGAGATGTCATCATTATCTTTTACAATGATTAATTTGATACAGCCACGTTTACGAAGGAATAAGTCAGATTTCTCACATTGCTCCTTAAAATTATATGCCATAATTAATATACACAAACACTTTTCGCAAATATGATTTGGTAGCGAATCATTCGGTTGAATCTACGAAAAAGATATACATTAAATTAAAGCCATCTTACTGGTAATCTTAGGTAAAACTTACAGAAACAGCTGTACACGACATAAGCATAGTTGCGAAATTAATCTTTTCATGACCAGTAGACGTAAAAGTTAGAGGATATATATTTCCTTCAGCTTTTAAACATGCCCTACATAACGTAATATTATTTGATCTCTGCATGACTTTTCCGCGACTTCTACGACATAGATTCCGTATTTCGCAGTATTATTTACTTAAGTTTTCGTTATTATTTTGATCGTAAATACAGGTTAAGAATTAACGTGACATGTCAATGACAAATTGCCAAATTGAGGCAGATCAAAATATGAAATTATGCAGTACTGCCAACTTAATTTTTCGTTTTGATCAAAATTTATATAAATACATATTTTGCAATTGATTCATTTTTGCACTCTTTAATTCTTTTTTAATTAAAATGTAAAATATAGAACTAGATTTTATGAAACAAAGATTACAAATATTAAGTAAGTGTTATTTGAAAACATAATTCATTTTTGTGGTCATTATACATACATGAGAAACATAACCTCTTTAATGTACTCCTATTGGACCATTCTCCAATAATCCCGCGATTTTTTTAAATGGACCAATAGAATTAAAAAGACGAAACCAAAATTGGCATTATGTTAGATTATTATTCTCAATATTTAAACTAATTAATAGATAAGTTAGAGTTGTTTTAATAAAAACCAATGAAACATTTTCGTTGGCATAATTTTAAAATTCAAAATTGATGGCAAAATAATATTTGCATTTACAAACAATTCGATTACTTCTATTTGAATTCAGTAACTGTCCGTGCAGAGTTTGAAGTAAGGAAATGTGTTCCCGGGTCATTCTATTCTAGTCGAAATAATATTCAGAGATATTGTAGTTCTTAAAGGATTGTAATTACATTTTATCTCAACTCTTGCTTGTATATCTACTACTTAATTCACAGTAGGAGGACTTAACCAGCTAAAACTATGTGCACTCTCGCAATCATATCTTGCACTAACTAAAAATTATTTTGGCCGGCTATTACTATTGCGACATATCCACCAGATATCGGCCCTCGGATTTTTTATCTGTTAATTGCCGTGATCTCTGATTATTTTAAAGAATTTTTTAGTGATCTTTTGAGCAACAGTTTTGAGGGTCTGCAGGTTTATCACCCCATGCGTGTTCACAGCCCGGGTTCTCCATCTGGCTCTAGTAATGATGCGCAGGCAGCAGGCACTTATTTTTTGTTCGCTGTAGCCTAACCCAGTGGTACCTGGTGATAGCCATTCACATATATAGGGCAGTTGTAAATCAGTAGAGACCTAGTAATGGATGTTTAACCAAAGATTTTTGTTTCATATGTCGCATGGCGACTAGCCAAGATTGGACACAGTTTCCCTATTCCGACTGACGCATTTTTTTAACAGTATTTTTTGTGTCAATTGTAAACATGCGCCTTGAGTCTACAACCGTGCCAAGACACTTTAACTTGTGGTTTTTTTGGGGAACGGCATTCCTTGTGGCCTGACTATAATTTTAGCGTCGGTATTGTGTGATCTTTTGGTGGCTACCACCAGCAGAGTTTAATTGGATCCGCCACTTTTAAAGGAATGCTTGTAGGAAGAGATCTGGTGGTTAAATTTTTGTAGTGAGCTTTCAGAATGGTGTGAGTGAGAATATAGCAAGATATCGTCTGGGTAGATTAGGATAGTGGTACTAGGATTTGTGGGTAGATCATGGAAGAAGATAATGTAGAGAATTGGCCCTAAACATGATCCCTGCAGGACTCCAGCTTCCGCCAATTTCTCAGATGATAAGGCGTGTTCCAGGTTCTTTCCGCCGCTGCCAATTTCGAAACCAGTGCGTTGTGTCAGACTTTGTTAAACGCTGTTTCTGTGTCTACAGCCAGCACGGCCGTATGTTGTTTGCGGTTGAAGGCTTCTACGATGGTATGAAAGCAAGTGTAATACCTACTAGGTCGGCATAAGATAAAAGCATTTTAGTTGACAAATTAACGGATGTTTTCCCTCAATATGATAATATATATGGCCACTACATTTTCCGAATATTTTTTCAATATTTAAATTATGTCGTTTATTAAATTGTACTCCACAATTTTCAAGGATTTTGATACTGCTTGGTATGTACTGACTTACGTTGCCAATATTAATTTTGTCTACAAATGTACTAACTAATTATGGGAAATGAATCATTCTAAAGATGTCATAATACACTATTGCGTCTTATAGAATGGGATCTAGCAAAGTGTTGTATTAACCCCTTACTGCATGATTTTTTTGTTTTTTTTTTATGAAAAAAAATGTAGATATGAGGTGAAATATGTCCTCAAAATTACGTTAAAAATATTTAAAAAATTCCTACTTGATTAGTTTTTTGGAAATTTAGATTTGTAGTTATGTGCCATATATGGTAGAATATGCAGTAAACAACTTAAAAATCAAAATTTATATTAGACAAATCTAAATCAAGGACAGATATTAAGAATATACTGATTTTTTAATATAATCTGAAAAGGTTATTCTGTGTAAAACTTGTACAAGCAATTGTTGTTTTTGAAACAAACAAAGAATCACATTACATTTCTGACATTTTGTCAAAGATTTTGCACCGCAAGGATATTTGCACCTTTGTGTTTCAGACAACCATAATCGGAGATGACTATAACCATCAGTTCGAACCTCTTGTATCGGAAAATCAGCTGCCGGTCCTCTGTTTCTTATTTCGTAAATTTTCCAGAGCAGTAGGTACTGGGACGACCTCGAAAGTTGAGTAACTGATTCCTTACCTTACTGAGTAAAGGTCGTATTTTAAAAAGTTTATCATAACCAGGATTACCGCCTGTAATGGTGTCGTTATTATTCGCAAAATGTAGAAATTGTTTTATCTCTTTTCATCGATTACATGATATAACTTCTGAGATCAAACGGTGATTTAGATTTTGAGTCCAATAACTTATACAATTCGGCATTTTCACTATTGACATATAAATACATGTGCCTATGAACTGTTGGAGTTCCTTCTCAGTAAGGTACAAAGGTTTTTGCGACCTTTTTTTACCTGAATATAATATAGTTTGGTCTGCGTCTTTCGATTCAGGTGGAAAGTCAATAGATCCTACAAATTTTACGTCATCTGAAGTAACTAAATTCCCACGCACCCAGATAGGATGATCTTTATTTTTGTTCTTCTTTAGACTTCGCCTTGTTTCGGCCAGAAATATTATCATCCTCGCTATCTGAATTGCTTATTCTGTCCGATTCTGGTATAATAATATCGGATTGATCATCATCATCATCTACATTGTCTTCGTAGTCTGGCTCCGAGACTAAAATAGTAGGTGGACTATCATCATCTGATAGTCAGTCATCTTCACTATCATCTGGTATATCCATTGGCATCATATTTCTTGAATTACGACCATAAAACCTTTTTGGATCTGTTTTCTAAATAGTAAACAAAAAGAAAACTCTGGTACGCATATTGTGCCATATAGGTATGTCCGTGATGGTTTTACATGAAAATGCATATTGTTCTATATGGCACAAACATATTTGTTGTCAAAAAACAGCAAAAAATAAGGAAATATTTGTATATAGTTACAGAAATCCTTTATATAGGGTCTAATTGTTATATAGATTTTTTAAACTCAATAATATTCTATAGAAACTTCGATGATAGTTATAAATTCGGTGATCGTTTGGTAATTTTCATTAAACTTTGCATTAAGGTAACGCTGCTTTACCAGCTTTATGATGTTTGTGCCATACATGAACATTCATGCATAAACAGTTTGGTATAGAGTTTAATTTACATAGGATATTTTAAAAAAATATGAAATGCGCCAAATATGACCCACTATGCAGGAAGGGGTTTCAACAGAATTTTAAAATGCAGTCAGGCTTGCCTCTATCACATTATACCAACACAATAAAGAGACGCATGGACAAAAATTGTGTAGCTTGGCACAAGAAGATCTAATGTCATATTTTTGATAGAATTACAACATTGATTTTCATATCTATCACTACACTTATGAATCGTGGTTACCGTGAAGACGAGAGTAGACAAACTTCCGAAATATCAAATAAGCAAAATCCAGCAAACGATGGAGATGGCCCCAGCAACAAAGGAACTTTTTTGAATAATTATAAACAATTAAAGTGTGGACATACTTTATGGTATTATAATAAAATCTTTTATGCGTTCTTCTAGAAAAAAGTATCCTTATACTTCGCAACTCATTTCATCCAACATATGAACGATTTAAAGGTTTAGAAATAAAGAAAACTAATATTGAAAAAATTAAAACGTATATTGGATGCTTAAATTTTTCTATTTCGACATCAACAAAATAAAAAATACATAATACCTTTTAAATGTGTGATATTGAGTTCGATCTTAATAATCATAAACATCATGTATACATTAGAGAAAGAGAGAAAGAAAAAAAAACCTTGAGAAATTACAAAAAGAAATGCAAACATTTATATTATTTATTTATTATACTTATATTAATATGGAAATAATATTTTAATACATATTAAGTTTACGTTTTTTTTTTAAATTTTCTTCGTGTAATACGCCTATTACTTTTATGTCTTTCCTTAATCATTTTCATCTTAAAATAAATTATATAAAAAAATACTGGAAATATAAAACTTACATATTATTACTTTAAAAAAAAATGATAAAAATGGAAGGGCAGTAAATAGTGCTTCCTTACAATTAAAGACAGTCAATTTACTTCTATACGTGTTTTTTTTAGGGTTCGAATTTGTCGAACGATTCGAGTTTACTCGTTTGTTCCGGTGTCTCATTTTGAGCAATGAGAAGTGTATGAGAGAGTCCCATCGTGAGACACAATACTTTAATCCCGCTCAAACGAGTAACCTGCAAGACGATAATATAAATCATTAATATGTCAATTTAAATTTACTTCTTAACTTACCTCTTTCGGAACTGTGGTCGATTTAGTGAAATCGCCAAGTCCTAATTCACCGTAGGTCGGTGATGCCCCCATGCAATGACGGTTTCATCGGCGGCTATGATAATCGATGTATTACCCGCTCCAATATGATGAATATCCCATCCCGCTAGATCTTGTACCGGTTTTGGATACATATTAGCCTCTCCGGTTCTCTTAGTTTGCCCAAACATAAAAAGTGCGCCAAAATCGGTGACAGCAAGGCTGTATGTCGAACCGCAATGGACAGATCTAACTCCTCGAGATTGCGTGTCGAAATATTTCACCAAACGAGGAACCTAAATTGATTTTTTTTAAATTAATTATGCTGTAATGATTATAACAAAAATGTTATCAATGCGACCAATGTACTAACTTGTAAATTTGTTATTATCATACTAATAGACAGAGTTTCGACTTGTAATTATGTTTTTTTTTTTGATTTGCTTTAGTTACTGACCATTTTTTTTAGATGTTTACCTTCGTCGGTTTCGAAGTGGTGTCCATTTTTTATCTATTTTGCACACCGTTTTTCATGATTACGAGCATATACAAAAAAAAATCGTAACTCTGAAAATAATTATCCTAAAAAACTGAAACGAAAATTACTTGGTTGGTGATAACAACAAAGTACAAACAAACACAAGAATGTGTGAGACGTATAAATCACTCTGCCGGTGATTGGTGAACTACAAATGCATGCGACGATGAAAAGGGAAAACCTAAATCAAAGCACATGAATCTGATGACAACCACACGCCGTACACAATATGCGTAAAGGAACGTTTGAAAGTTCAATTCTGACACACAGACACGTGTTTCGAACTTATTTGTTCTTATCAGTGTGTGATGCAAGAATATGAACCAACAAACGTATTATATCCAGAAATTACTCAGAAAGAAAATCAGTTGTACAACAAAGTGTAACAACAAAGTAGTTTGTTGCTATCACGAAATGCTCAAGCAAGAGTGTGGTAAGCTTATTATCAAGCTCAAGGAAAGAAAAATGTCAAAGAAAAAACGGTAAAAATCAGAAGTTTAAAAATTTGCTTTGATGGAAACTAGCAACAGACCCAAATTGGGTAAATGAAAAGTCTCGACAATAAGTAATGAGACAGTAAAAGCAATAATTCAGTTTTATGAAGATGACAATAATCGTAGACAATGGTGCAGGAAAAAAACATCAGTATAAAAATTATTGACGTAAGAACTCGTAAGCAGAAGCGGCTTGTTCTGATAAACCTTAATGAATTATTTGCATCTTTTAAAGAGAAAAATCGAGAACTAACTAACTAGTTAGTTTTGTGAATTGCAAACAAAATGGTGCATTCTTGCATGGTTGTCGTAGTCACTTATGCTATGATATGCTTATGTTATTGCCATCAAAATATATCAAGTCATAATGGATATGTTTGCTGCATTAGAAGAATATGACTTAGCCTGCTGCAAAAAACGGGTAACAGTTGAAACAAAACTGATATGATAACAGTGTTGTAGGAGGATGAGCTCTTTCAATATCCGATTGATAACATTAATTCTTTGAAAAGACGTGTCATTTTGTGACAAAAACTCAGAAATTTTCTGAAAATTTAAGTTCAAAACATTCATCCATTTGTGATTTAATAAAGTAGGAGTAATTCGATTTTTAAATGGGATTACCTGAATATTTTTCGATATTTTTATTCGGGATAGCATTTTGAGTACAACTGCAGCAAAAGATATTTTTTGATATAACATTTTTTTTCAATTTTTTTTTTCACAAAAAATACTTAAACGTTCATTCGGCATATTAATGTAGAGTATCAAAATGAAAGTACTTGAATGCTCTTTCGTGATGATTTAGTGAGCCAGCCTGCTCCCATTTGGAAAAATTATATTAAAACATAAAATCTAAATTTTGGACCTACAAATGCGCTTAAAAACTGGGCATACAATAAAAAATGTGTTATTATCATGTTTATACAGTAACACCTCAGCATATTAAGAATTTCAAAGCACTCTCAAAAAGTATCTTTTGCTGCAACAACGTGATGAAAATGTTTATTTAACATTTATTTAGAAGTTAAACATACAGAAACAAATAAAAGTTTTTGCACTAATCTCCCCTCCCACTCCCTTCCCCTCTGCAACCTTCCACGATGTTCTTACAGTGCAATTTAATATTTTTGCCATCGTATACGATCTTGTATAAACTGTACTAAAGATTATATTGAAAATTACAAACAACTGTTTATCAACTTTTAACAGACCATTCAATTAAAATTTTTATCTTACCAACTCATCTTTCGGTTCTGCGTGTCCTAAACGACCGAATCCACCGAAACCCCAGGAGAAGGCCCGCTTCTTACTATCAATAGCAACGGTATGGTTCTGCCCGCAGCTAAAGTCGACGATCTCCGTAACGTCTACCGGTGAAACGTGACCGTCTTTGCTTTTTTCGATGTACAGAACGATCCGTTTTGGACTGGTTTCGTAATGGAAGCATAATTTCGTGCTCGTCTTGAAGTATTTGCCGTCGGTGTTGTGACCCAATTGGCCGTACTCAGGTAACCCGAACGAGTGTAAGCCACCTTTGATGTCTAAGATTACGGAGAATTCTGCCCCGCATCCCACCTGTAATACATGTCGATAATTCGTAATATAATGCACTGATAAATTTAATTTTACCTTAACGATTGGCGGGCCTCTATAGTTGATCCTAGTTGGTGTTACGATATTAGGCTGTAAGTTTCCAACACCGCATTGGCCGGAACGGTTATCCCCACAAGCGTATACGGTACCGGTGTCGGTCAAAAATAAAGTGTGGTTACGACCGGAAGCTGCCGATATAACATTCATATTCGCTAAAGCTGGTACGATGGTGGGTACTTCTTTAGTGATTGTATTATCGAGGCCCAATTGACCGAATTGATTTCGACCGAAAGTCATAGCTTTCCCATCTTCAGTTACAATAACACTATGCGCAGAAACACAACCACTAACTGCCAAGCGTACCTAAATAGATAACAAACGATATACAAAATACAGACAAATCTATCAAAAATTGCATGTTGATAAATACATGCGAACGAGAAATGCTGAATCAGTTTCCGCTCACAGCAGTTGTTAAACATGTGATAATAGTGCGCCGTACAATTAGATACTACTGTTTTGTACTATATCCGGGCCTTCAAGTCCTGAAAACAAGTATCGAAATAAAAACTAATTGAGGACAGAAATGAAGCTATTCTTCACATTAACATACACATAAAACTAATCCGGAAAAATATTTTGACCGTAAAATAGAGTTGTGTATTTGATAAAATAAAAATATACTGTGTGTTCTGCTTAAAGTAACCAAGGGTTAAAGTTTACTAAAAACGATTATACGGTTTTTGAGCACCTTGTATTTATTCTTGTATATAGGGTTGCCTCAAAGTTGTTATTCTGGTTGAGATAGTGAAAACAGAAAAACAATTGAATATTCTGTTTCCGAGATATTCACAAAAACACATTTTTTTTTAATTTGACATCCTACATATTTTAAGATATAAAAAAAAAACATATTGTGAACTCAAAATTATCAATACAACACTACTGCAAACTTAAATAATAAAAAAATAAAAAGCTTTTAAGCTATTTAATAATTGTCACTACTATCCAACACTAATAATAACAAAACACCTACTTTAATGGTAATCTTAATTCACGTAAAACGGTACATATAAATACACTGTTGGGAAAAAGTGACGAGCACACCCTGTATAATCTGAACGCGTAAAGATACATGCATAATTTTAGCGGTGCATAAAGGTTTCCCCTAGAAGAATGGATGCAATGAGTTTCAAATTTTTCTATAGTTGCATTTTTTACTGAGCGCGTATGTCCTCCTCGAGGCAACTTAGAGCTATTTGGACAGCAGATAGGAAAGATGTACTCAGTACGCGAACTGTACGGGAGGCGTTTGCTAGAGAGTGGATTGCGAATCATAAAGTACAAGTGCATTTTATTTGCTTATTTTTAGGTTTACATATTTTGTTCTCTTTAAAAATATTAAAAAATACAGAGTGTTCTATTGAAAAAGTGTGTTTTCGGAAACAAAATAATTAATTGTTTTTTATTTTCAATTAGGATAAGAAATATAACCAGTAAAAAGAAAAATTGCGACCATTCTTGTTTTGGCTGTTTTTTTGCGTTCGTACGCATTTTAATGTGCAATTTAGAGAATTTTATTTGGCCTCCAAGAGAGACGTTACAGC
The DNA here is from genome assembly GCA_023690525.1 of Holotrichia oblita. Lineage (NCBI taxonomy): Eukaryota > Metazoa > Arthropoda > Insecta > Coleoptera > Scarabaeidae > Holotrichia > Holotrichia oblita. Next base: position 23,291,852 of record CM043017.1, read on the forward strand.
TGAAAAATTGAAGACGATTCAGGAATTTTGAAAGAGAAGGACATTTTTAGAGGGAAATTTAATATTTTAGTATTGTTCCTTCTTTAAAGCTGAATGGTCAGTGGGGAGTGGCGAAAAATTTTCTCCATACAGAGTGAGGCATTTCCTATAGCTAAATGCATTATTTTAATGTGGAAGCTGTAGTACTGTAGGAGGCGCTAACTTTGTTATTAAATTCATACAAAACTGCCCATATCTTCTAAAATAAACTGAATAACATAGCAAAACCCTGTATTATAATAAAGGTAAGCTCTAGAAGAATCGCAAAATGTAAAAATATTCAGGGTGTTCCATTTAAAATAAAGTAAGTTTAGTCTACCTTGTCTTTATTTGACACCCTGTATAGTTAAAAATATTTTTAGGTTATAGCTTTCCATGCGCTTTCACTTTTATATTAATAACATTTTCTCATTTCTCTTATAATACTGGAATAATTGGACTTCCTCGCACTAATGCCCTACTCTGTATATGCAATAATTTTTTTCTATTTCGATGCAATTTTTTTTTTAATTGAAAAATAAGTGATAAAAGGAAAATACAGTAACAACTACTCATCAATCATTTACTTTATTTCATTTCAGAATAATCAAAAAAGAACTATTACCGTAAATATGGCAGAAGATGATATCTGCCAGCTTAAAACCAGCTCAGATCAGGCCTGTACTCATTTTAGGCTGAAGCTAGTATTGAGTTGCTTTGAAGCTGGTTTTGAACTAGTATGGCGGCGATCCAAGCTGGAATTAAGCTTGCTTGAGCTAGTTTCGGATGGTTTGGAGGTACTTTTGGCCTGATTTTTAAGTGATATTAATAGAGTTTTTAGAAATGAACCAGTATTTAAGGTAAGTATTCCAAGTAAGAGAAAATGTTTTCAATTAACATCAATTCTATATAAACAGCATATGAAGGACTTACACTATATTAAATAAATTTATTGAATAACTAAGTACAAATTATGCAAATATTAAATGCAATAGGAAAACGGCAACCCTCTCTATTGCACTCCTCACTAAATTTCGTGATACCCACCTAGTTCATTCAATATATGACTAACGATAAATCCGGAGAATATATCGCTCCGTCTACAATGCATTTTCAGACCACAATGAAAAATTGGGACAGAGTGTATAAAAGTTAACATGAAAATAAACACAGAATACAAACGAAACAATACTAGTTAGCAAAATAAAGACACATTAAATAACACCATTTAGCTATAAAAGGTTCCTTTAGAAAAATAGAAGAAACAAGGAAAAATAATTCAGGGAATAGAATAGTTAGAAAAGTATATATCTACAGGTAAGGCTTGAAAAAAAAAATTAAGAGAAAATTATGACCTGGTAAAATGTAAAACAAAAGGTACCAAACCAACAAAAACCAATTAAATAATTATGACAAATTTTTCATATGAAATACCATTTTAACATTATTTCAAGTAATTGCAAAATCAAGCAATACCGATAACTGGTTAGTTTCAACTACAAGGTAAGTGACGGCAGTGAGAATAATATCATAAATTTATTTAGTAAATGTTGATAGAGAACAAACTAAACAATATTTTGAAAAGGTATCTACAAGCTTGTATACACAGCATCATCTAATGTAACTGTACAAACTGCTTAAAAACAATAATCCAATAAACCTAATCCAATATCAAAACAAAGTGTCACATTATGTTATATTAACAAAGTAAACAAACCTTGAGATCAGTAAAACGATGGGGGCTATTCAAGTTTGGATGTAATCGATTTCCACTTTTATTCTCTTTGCGACCAGCAATATCCCAATTTACCATTCCAAATAGAAATAATTGACCTGCAGGTTTGATGAGTGTCTTAAGCAGTTCTTGAGGTAGTTGGGTCGGTTCATCAAGAACATCGCCGTGACCAGCGATAAGTACTTCATCTGGTTGAGTTGCATTTTCATTTTCGCTATTGTCGCTTAAATCCGAATCGACTTCGCTCTCTTCTTTTCTTTTCCCACGTTTCGCACCTGCTTTCTTTACCGGAGCCCGTTTACGTTTCGTTGACATACTAATTACAGATAGAACAAGAGAGAAAAAACAAACATCAAAACAAGAATTGTAATTGCGGCTTCTGTTTATGCATACTTTTCGAGTTCTTGTGCGGATTTTGAAGATTATTTAGATGAACGATGAAAATCACAGTGTTTCAGAACGAAATAACGGAGTTTTTCGGAATATTTTCTACTTGGATAAGCTACCGGTATAACATCCGGAAAGCAAAATGGCTAATCATAAATGTTGAACCAATCCATTCCAAACAAATTATTCTATTTTACAGTTTTTTTAATAATGTGATTTTTAAACAGAATGCTCATATCTCCTACAGGTTATTATACATATTGATGTTTTTTCTTTATCCTGTCATTCATTCATACAATATTTTTAATAAGAAAGCATTAATTTTAATAGAGTAGTTTGCAAAATTACGTAAATAATATACATTTTAAATTATTTTTACTATAAAGAAAATAATTGTTAATAAATGATAAAATTAAAAATAGTATTATTTTCGTATTAAATGTTTGCCACCCTTATTTCAGTAACACGGTAAAATTACTATTAACATATTTGAATTTTTACTGCAGTTTATAATAAATATGTTTAATTTTATTACAAAATTATCATCTTTACTTTATCAGCTATATTGTCGGTAAATTCAAGCAAAGTTGTATATATAGGTACATTACCGTCGAAAATTAACATACCATCAAATAAATTAATTGGCTTAGCTAATCGTTTTGTAGTTAAAATACTTTGGTAGTTGTCTAAAACTATGAAATAGTTGTTTTAATAAGTATAGCTGTCAAAATATTTCGCACATTTGGCTACATAAAAAAAATAATTTTTTTCAAACTTGACAATTGTAAATGTCAAAATAGAGAAGAAAAAGGTACTCACTTTTCACAATTGTATACGTTGTAATTGCCCAGATATGACTGACAGCTGTCAAAATTTTAAGAACGGGTGTTTTTACAATGTTGAGTGTGTAAAATAGTAATGACTAAGAAAAAACGTTAAAAGCTGTCAAATTATAAAAATGTAAATTTTTCACTGTTTCAACATTTGCAAGAGTATTTTTTCTCACTATAAAAGGACTTGCTGTTGTAGAGACAAAATGTAACGTTAAAACCGTTATTTGTTGCAGTTTTAACAAGTATGTATGTACAATACATTTGGTAATTCCCCAGCAAACAAAATTCAAATTTCGCGCAATTATTTTTAGTAACTACAACATAATCGTATAAAAAGAACTATTAATCTGAAACAAATTTATAGGTCATTTCATGTTTCAGCGTTGAAGTTACTAAAAATAATTGCGCGAAATTTGAATTTTGTTTGTTGGGATCATTGCCGACTAACTGTTCGCATCGTGCTATCCCTACTTGTTTTTTGCTATACCTTAATTTTACGCGACATTGTACCTATACCGTATATACAAAATTCGCAGCATTTACTACAGCAAGAAATTAGTTATATTATTCCAATTTTAGAATTTCTGATTTGCGCACATTTCTGAACGCAATTCTTGTTTATGTATATATAACCTGACTTCTTATTTAATTTAAAATAACAAACAAACTATCGTTCAAACTGTATTTTATGTCGCAACTGAAACATAGATGGCTCGGAGAGTACTATATTTCTATACACATCACAAATTTCCGTTTCAATTTAATGACCTTGATTTAACCGTACTATAAGTTTATTTGCTTTGTATTTGGATTTACCTGAATAATCAGACTCTCGGTTTATCTTTGTCAGTTGTATTGGATTAGGAAAGGGTAGAGCGAGCAATGAATACATTGGGGTAAAAATTACATATTCGTTTTCTCGAAACTTTCCCTACTCCACAACTACATCTGATGTAGTTGAGTAGTTGTGCATCAGTATCAATGTGGTATCAATCAGTATTGTACCTAATTGTGTTTCTACTGTTCGCTAGTTGGTTTTTCTAGTCCTGCAAGAATTCGCAAGAGATTTATTTGTTAGCATTTTTATCATTTTTTACTATTATTGTTATTAGTGTAAATAAAAATACCGTATATACAGTAGTAATTCCAGGTTTGTGTATATAGCGGTGTTATATACTTATATAAATATTTTATGCTGCGATAGCTTATCAATTTACTAAAGGTTTTGCTAGCATAAGAATTAGGTACATGCATAGAGTAGTGTAGAGTAATTTTTTCAGGATTTGCAGAATGGATAGAAGAGCAAGAAATACATCATTTCGCCAATGTATTCTTTATAAAAACCCTAGACTTTTGAAAATGCAGGAACGATGGGCAAAAAGTAAAATATGATATTCAGTCCTATATATAAATTTTTTAAAATTTCGGTCTAATATATTTAACTTTTTCTAGATCTTATAGCTAATAATGGATTAATTCAAATTAAAAAAGTACCTACCTGTACCAGTTTACATATCAATAAAACGTTTGTAGAACAAACAATTCAATTTATTATTATATCAATAATGAAATAGTTCCTAAATTAGAAACATTTTATCAGACTTTTATATTTCCAGAAATAATTAATAAAAAAGCAAGTTGTGTTATTTGTTACCCATAACTAGCCTTTTATGTAAAAATTAAGGTATTTTTATTTAACTTCTTAGGTCTTTAAGTATCCTTATTAACTTATTACTTTCTGTAGTAATCTGTTGCATATGGTGAAACATATTAAAAATATAATTTAATAACAAAAATACTTTTTTGTTTCCTCTAATTTGTTAAACTGTTTAAATTGCAAGTATAGTATAAAACGATAATTTGGTAAAAATAATTTCAATTTGACATAAAACAAAATTTTTTCAAAAAAAATACGTAAATAGGTCTTAGATTAATAGTAAACCTCAATATTTAGAAATTTAAAATATTTAGAAAATAATTAATAATTTCTCATAAGGTTTTAAATTTTGTTATGGCAATTGAAAATTTTATTAGCTTTGTTCGATTTGGTCTCCTGCTTTATATAGTAAAAGGCATTATCATGCGCCATAAAAATACCCTATTCCATTTGCATTGTCGTAAGAGCGAGTTTCGAATATCACTGCATGCGTCGTGTTGTAAACGTCTAAAAGGAACAAACTTATTGACATTTAATGAGCGTCATCTGTTGCACAATCGCTGAACTTCGTGCATGTACATTTGCCTTCGGCATCAAATTATTGAGCTTTTATTAAAAAAATACCATACATTTTTTAATTACACTATATTTCTAGCTACTGTGTCTTTTTTATGGAACTACATGTATATATCTAGGTTATGATTAAGAGATATCGGTAAAAAAGCCTTACTTCGTCAAGTAATTTTTACTAATTTTTTTATTACAGGTCTTCCAATTTTCTTTTGATAATCAGCAACTGCCTAATGCAGTTATAGTTTTATAGAAATTATAATAATTTCGATATTCTTGCACGTTTAGAAATCTACGGTACTCTAAGAATGAGGAAAATTTAAACTTCCCGCACAACTGTGTAACGTCACCTTAAGAGTCCGCTATACCAGCTGATCAACTTTTCTAAGACAGAGACAATAAAGTTCTATAAGGATAAAAGATAATCGGAAGTATTTTGCACGACATACGTTTTAGCAACGTTCTCTTTTACTTAATATCGTGCGGTAGTAACGTACGTCTAGATTAAAATGTTATGTTAGTATTTAAAGTTGTCTATCTGCAAATTTATTTGTAGGTAAAGTGGATCTGGCAACTATGTACTAATTTTATATAGTATCGTAATAAGTGCCCGAGAGTTGCTTTATTCATCAACACCACATCGCTTGATGTGATGACGTCATAATTAGATGGATTTATGGTGCATGTAATTTGCGAAGATTAAAGCAACGATTTCTGGTGTTATGGCAGTGTTGACTTTTATGTTGAGAGGTTATGTTTACAGTTTATGACATTTACGCATCATTTACGTTTCTCTCGTTTTACGAAAAAAGGTATCTTTACGTATTCGTCTAGGTTGCGACACCGTCGATTATAGAATCTTTTATCTTAATGAAAATACTACAAGTTTCGTCATCGGATACAGGTTTAAAATGTGTAGTTAAATATTTATATTATTGGCTCAATTGTTTTTTAAGATAGCTCAGATAGTTCATCTTAAACATCTCAAACACCATACATAATACCGTTCCTTAATATCATACTTTGTTTATCTGTTATCCGCGTGCAAAAGCGCACCCCATTATATATTCGAATTCATAATCCATATCTGCCGTTCGTCTAATAACCTTAAATTTTTCCGTTACGCCGATATAAACAAAAACAGCTGACTCTCCCCACTTCTCAATCCATCGCTAACATCGAACTCGAAGTTCGGTGGATGTGGTGTAACCATGGTGTAACACCATCGATTAACCGGTGGCGAAAGCAACCATTTATGATGGAACATCAGGAAACAACCGGTGAATAAAGCAACGGCTTGATGCCATCTGATGGCATCACTGATGTACACCGGTGAATAAAGCAACTCTCGGTGCATGTTATTTCATAATTATTTTTGTATGTGTAATGAATTTAGTCGAAGTCTGAAATCGTAAAATACTCATTATGAAATTAAATAAAAGTACATCTGTCAAACTTCATAAAGAAATCTTTACAACAACATAACTTATTATGTTTTAATATCTGTAATTATTTGTAATATCAAATACACACCCCGGTGTCTTGCCTTTGTTATGCTCGATATACTGCTTATAAAAAAACTTCCAACGGTTGATAATAACTACACAAGGTCGGCAAAGTTTTGAATTTTTAGTACCAAAAATGTAACGTTTTACTATTATTCTGCTGTAAGCAGTAAATTATTATAATTTTGAACGTTTACTCCAAATTATCTGTCTAATAAATTAAATAACTGAAGAAATATGTTAATTTCATTACATTACAAAAAAAATCGAATTTTCATTTGCGATTTAAAGATATTGCTTTGAATAAATGAAATACTCCACTATGATCCACCAATGTTAACACACATTATTTATATCTATTTCAGTAGAGTAGCAAAAAATATTCTAGAAAAAACTGAAATGTTGAGAAAAAATGTATACAATAACTATCATATATATTTGTATACATATTCACGTTAATCCTGTTACTTAGGGAATAGACATAAAATAAGAAAGCAAGACAATTTGGAAATTACTATATTGTGAAATACAGAAAGAAACATATATATCAGAAAATATATCATAATTAAATGGAAAAGCAACTACAAGTACGCTTTCGATTCAACAAAGTTGCATTGTAATAATACTATAATTTTCTTTTACCTGCCCATTCACGGTAACTGTTATCTCCTCACCTCTATATGCTATATTCAAGACATTTAGTTTATATAAAATAAACAATTAATAATTAATGATTTGTTAAAAAATACTACAAAATATAAACGATTATCTTTTTTATATTCCTGACGTTTCAAAATTGCCACTTAAATATTTCATAATTTTTATTGGATATACTATTATTGCCAACTGAAAATCCTTAGGGAAATGTCAAAGCACTCGTAAACATAACCTAGAAATAGCACTTTTTAGATCATTTTTAGGTATCTTAGACTGATCTCCGCAAAAAAAGGGGCACCGTGTTGAACTCAGTAAAACATATACTTTCCATTAAATTACATATGAATAAGTACTCAATTCGGTAGTCTACATACGGAAGTCTGAAGAATACAAGCTTGTGTAATGCTTATACTTTTATCATTTTAACCAGTTCTAGTGGAATAGTAAATAAAATTATTGTCGCTAACAGTAGGTATTTAAAATAATTTTAATTAAAAACGGCAACGGCAATAAGTTCAACAACTTGTATTCCCTGATTTGAATCCAACAAAGATACTTCCATTACTACACAAGACACTATAGATATACATCTGCATCAATCCGCATACAAACGTGGTGTAAATCAGTGTAAATATGGATCGTATGCGATTTCCAATTTTTATATATTATTTGATTATTATTGACAATTCATCGTTGCGGTGTCTAGGCCACTCAGTAAACACTGACTTGCGGTGTTGCCATGTAAATCAGTACTTCATTTTCATATATTTTTCCGGCAGAGTCCGCCACATTATGGGTGCTGTAATTTTAATTTTTATTTCACGTTTTTCTCTTTTATTTGTTTTTAAACTTCTCTCAAATTTGGCCAAGACATACAGAATTAATTAATAAATTTTTCTACAAAGCGTTTTTTTAGTTTTTCTGCAAATACCTCTTTCACTTTTTAATTATTGCATTATATAAAAAAATCGTTCTGTACCTCTATTTTATAAATGTTAATTAATGTATAAAAAAAATAAAATTAATTAAATTTCGTATTTCTTTCAAGTAATTTGTGAAATAAAATTGGTCAAAACTAGGCAACCTGCCACACGCCATAGCGGACTCTTAATTTCTTCCACAAATTTCGCAATATTTTCATAAATATGGGTAAATTTCATATTCTAAGTTGGTAGTATTACACCAGCCACGTCTTGTTCTTGTTTAAAACAGGTGATGGTGATGTGTTTGGTTTTACAATCATAAGCCAAAAGTAAATAAATTTAATATTAGAACATTAAAAAATAATAATGGTGAGTTATTTTTAACTTTTCCCGTAAATTAAACTTACATATCATTCAAATTTAAGCCACTTCGTCTAGATATTAAGCGTAAATTAACTGCTCGATCCGATCGAGTAAAATGCGTCGATTTACATCCAACGGAGCCCTGGATGTTATGTTCCCTATACAACGGAAATATAAACGTTTGGAATCATGAAAATCAGCAACTTGTAAAGACATTTGAGATATGTGATTTACCTGTGAGAGCGGCGAAATTTGTCCCACGCAAAAATTGGATAATTGCCGGATCTGATGATATGCAAATAAGGGTTTTTAACTATAATACTCTAGATAGAGTGCACGCCTTCGAAGCACATTCAGATTATGTACGTAGTATTGTCGTACATCCAACGCAACCTTATATTTTGACAAGTAGTGGTAAGTAACCATAATGTTGTTGTTATATGGGGATTCGCTAATGATTTTGTTTTGTTTAAGATGATATGCTTATTAAATTGTGGAATTGGGATAAAGCATGGGCTTGCCAACAAGTTTTCGAAGGTCATACTCATTATGTTATGCAAATCGTTATCAATCCTAAAGATAATAATACATTTGCCAGCGCCTCGCTGGATCGTACGTTAAAGGTATGGCAATTAGGTGCTTCGACGGCAAATTTTTCATTGGAAGGGCATGAGAAAGGTGTGAATTGTGTTGACTATTATCATGGAGGAGATAAACCATATTTGATTTCTGGAGCTGATGATCGCTTAGTTAAAATTTGGGATTACCAGAACAAAACATGTGTTCAAACGTTAGAAGGACATGCGCAGAATATCAGTGCTGTGTGCTTCCATCCAGAATTACCCGTTGTGTTAACAGGAAGTGAAGATGGAACCGTACGAGTATGGCATGCAAATACTAATCGGCTGGAGAGCAGTTTGAATTATGGATTCGAAAGGGTTTGGACGATTTGCTGTTTGAAGGGTTCGAATAATGTAGCTTTGGGTTATGACGAAGGCAGTATTTTAGTTAAGGTAAGATTGAGAAAATTGTGACATATTTTCTAGTACATACCTATAAAAATTTTGTCTGTGAAGGTTGGCCGTGAAGAACCAGCAGTTAGCATGGATGCAAGCGGTGGTAAAATAATTTGGGCCCGCCATTCCGAATTACAACAAGCTAATTTAAAAGCCCTTCCTGAGGGTGCCGAAATCCGAGACGGTGAACGTCTCCCAGTAGCCGTTAAAGACATGGGAGCATGCGAAATTTACCCGCAAAGCATCCAACATAATCCCAACGGCAGATTCGTTGTCGTTTGTGGGGATGGCGAATACATAATTTATACAGCGGTGGCTTTGAGAAATAAAGCATTTGGAAGCGCGCAAGAATTTGTTTGGGCGCAGGATTCCAGCGAATACGCAATCAGGGAAGCCTCATCTACCGTGAAGATTTTTAAGAATTTCAAGGAGAAGAAGAGTTTCAAACCGGATTACGGAGCTGAAGGAATATTTGGCGGATGGTTGTTAGGAGTTAGATCAGTTTCTGGGTTAACTTTCTACGATTGGGACACTTTAGAATTGGTTCGTAGAATTGATATTCAGCCTAGAGCTGTTTATTGGTCTGATAACGGGAAATTAGTATGTTTAGCTACTGAAGATAGTTATTATATATTAGGATTTGATCAGGATCAAGTGCAACGAGCTAGAGAAGCTAATGAAGTCGCTGAAGATGGCGTAGAAGACGCTTTTAATGTTTTAGGCGAAATTAACGAGACTGTCCGCACTGGATTATGGGTTGGTGATTGTTTTATTTATACAAATGCGGTTAACCGTATTAATTATTACGTTGGAGGTGAATTAGTAACAATAGCACACCTTGATAGACCTTTATATGTTCTTGGATATGTTCCACGAGATGATCGATTATATTTAGCTGATAAAGAATTAGGTGTCGTTAGTTACCAGCTCTTACTCTCCGTATTGGAATATCAAACAGCTGTGATGCGTCGAGATTTCACTACTGCAGATAGGGTTCTACCATCAATCCCAAGAGAACATAGAACGCGTGTTGCACACTTCCTAGAGAAGCAAGGATTTAAACAGCAAGCTTTAGCTGTCAGTACGGACCCTGAACATCGTTTCGAATTGGCTTTAGCTTTAGGTGATATGAATATCGCGAAGAGTCTCGCTTTGGAAGCTAATAACCCTCAAAAATGGAGTCAATTAGGTGAATTGGCTGCCTCTTCCAATAATTTACCTCTCGCGAAAGAATGTATGCAACGCGCGCAAGATTTCGGTGGATTATTGCTGGTCGCAACGAGTACTGGTGATGCGGATTTGGTTAAAAAATTAGGCGAAGATACGCTCAACGAAGGGAAAAATAACATATCCTTTTTGTCGTATTTCCTCTTGGGCGATTTGAGGAAATGTTTGGATATCCTAATTCAAACCAATAGGCTTCCTGAAGCTGCGTTCTTCGCGCGTTCGTATCTACCGGATCAAATTTCCTACGTTGTCGGTTTGTGGCGGCAACAATTATCCGCGATCAACGAGAAAGCTGGGCAAAGTTTAGCCGATCCTAAAGATTATAATCTTTTCCCCGGATTACAAGACGCAATAGCCGCTCAACATTATTTGGAGCAAGAGTTCAAGGTGTTGCCACCAGCTGCGATTGCTATGCAAGTTCCTCCGAATCACGAAAGGAAGCCTATTGAAGAGATGAAAGCTGCTATAGCGAGTGGACGGTATAAACCTACAACTCCAGTATCAAGGTATGATTGAGAATCTAAAATATTAATATTATTATTTGCACTATCTAAACAATTTCTAGTCTTCGAAAAAAATTGTGTTTGGATGAATTTTATTTTCGGTGAAAGTTTTCTTACAGTTTTGAGCTGCAAAAAAAATGTTCATCTCAATTATGCTTTCATGGAAAAGCGGAGAAGACAGGCGTCTTCTCTTTAATTTGATGTTGATTTCAGAATTTTATGTTTGATGACACCTCTTGAGTTGTAACATAAGCATAATAAACAAATTTTAGTTTCAAACTATACAGGCGGTTGTTCTAAGTTAAGTGCGCATCATTACTACCTTTGTTATAGTTACAGTTACGAAGTCGGTTAAATAGGCAGATTTCAGGGATTTGATGTGGCGATTACAGTGGTGAAAACAGGAAAACAATAGAGCATTGCGTTTTCTATACATTCAATGAAACTGTTGATTTCTCGAACACTGCGTATATTTCATTACCGTTTAATTGAGACTAAGTTGAACAAAAACGTTTTAATACACTGCTGGAAAAAAGTGACGAGTATTCACTGTAATTTGAATGCGCAAAGGTACCATCTTTGGCAAATTAAATGCGAATTTTTCAGCGAGGAATTTCCATTTACTAAATAAAGGCTATACTTTGAAGCAAATTTAATTTCTCTAAAAGAGAGTACTGCGTTGATGAACTTCTTTAGAGAAATTAAATTCACTTTAAAGCAAAGCCTTTATTTAAAAACTCAATATTCTCCAATAAAAAAATCGCATTTAAATTGCCAAAGATGGTACATGCATAATTTTAACGGTGCGCAAAGGTTTCTCCTAGGTTATTTAGTTAGACCAGAGATCGCTACACTTTTTTTTATTATCAACCCCTATATCATTTTTCGAAATCTTCACCATACCTCTCTCTCTCCCAGCTCCCCCACAAAAGTAATTTTCAGTTCATTAAGACAAAACTATCTATTAGTATCTACTAGTAGGGCTGAGCGGTGCCGACATTTTTGGTATCGGGTATCGATACCAATCGAGGTATCGATACTTACCTATGTATCGATTCCGTGCACGGTATCGATTTCCAGTACTGCAATCGGTTAAGTATCGACAGGTATAGATACTTGCAAATCGATACCTCAAATTGGATTCCTTGAATCGATACCTAGGACTGATTTGTAGGCATAGATTTTTTCAGGTTTTTTTTTTTTTTTTTTAATGTGTGGTGGGTGCTTAGTTGCAGTGACTCCGTAAGCTGTATTACTTGTCTGGCTATCACTGCAACTCTTGCGGTGTAGTTTAGTGTGTGTAAGTTGTGTTTAAATGGCTTTGTGACAGCATCATATCGCCTTTTATGATGCCGCGCTGTTAATCACTTTGCTCCCAACAGCGAATGGCAAGTCGATCCGGGATTAAACTCTCTGAAAAAATGTCACCGTCCCTCCAGAGAATTGAACCCCGGCACCTATCGTCCTCTCACAACAATAGTCAGCCGCCTAACCACTGCGGCCATCGACCCGTTGATGATATTAATTTCAATAATTATATTCAATAACATATCTACAGTATCAAATGTACAATATTATGATACTTTGGCCTTTTTATAACAGTTATTGTTATTCTACGCGTATAATTACACCTACCCTCATTCATCAATATTTGAGTCAATATATGAAAATTTAATTTTACTTGGAAGCCTAACAGTATTGTCCGAGCTTGAATAATTGTTTATATATTAATATTTTCTTTGCAGCTTTGTTTGGATGTCATTAAATTTCCAAATAAGTCCGCTAAATAAAAAATATGGTTCTTATTGTTTTGGAGTTCTTTGCGTATTACGATTTGTTTTTCCTTCGACCCCCTGGCTCAAATCGACCCCTACTTATGTTAAATAGGCCCTTTGGGGGTCTATATAGACCACTTTCGCGAGCTCTGAGTGAGACGTTGGAGCCAGCTTGTTTTTGTTTGCCAATTTGACATTTTGTATGTGAAAATATTCCCACACCATAGCGACGAAAAATAACATATTAGGAGTGTCAGCGTAAAGTTGCGTTAATAAAATTCTAAAAAAAGGATGTCGACAGAAATTGTGAAAATCGAAAAATTTGAAGCTCCCAGCTATCAGCCGTATTTAAAGGAGTTAAGAAGTGAGCAGATTTACGACGATATGTTTAACCCATTTATGCCCAACGGGTCACTAACGACCCCGTACCTTCAATGTATGTAATTGACGAGATACATACGTTGAGAGTGTTGCCTATACTGAATATCGTTTATTAGAAGCACAAGTCTGAACTCGATTTCCGTTAAATCAGTTAAAGTGCAGTGCGCATGTGTTTATCTTTGAAGTTTGCATGTGAGGTTATAGTAAGCCTGACATGGATCAACTAAATTATTGGTAAGTTTGTAAAACTAATACTGGATACTGTAAATATTTGTAGTAGCTATTTTTATAACATTACTATTTATATTGTTTTAACAAAAATTACGATATATGCAGTATTTTGGTGCTACATAACCGTCTAAATTTGAATGGGTCGGTACCGACCCGCTGGGCATATGACACTACTTTTGTTTTCTTTATTAGGGAAAAACCTTTGACAACAGCAGAGCTGTTGGATGAAATTGAGAGGCTTGAGGAAAATGACGAGATTCCAAGTACTATATACATCACTCCCCCTGACGATAATGACTGGCAAAGTGACGAGGACTCTGGAGATGAAAGCTGTAATGACCCTAATCGTTTGAATTCAAAACAGCTGAACTGTAGGGCAGAAACAAATCTCGACGCAGACAGAAATGATTCTGACCACGATAATAATCTGACAGAAAAGGAAAGGCATGATAATCAAGTTGAAACCAAACAGAAGAAAATCAAAAAAAAACGAAACTGGATAATTGGAGATTTACAAAAGGGAAAAACGCAACAAATTGGGACTACTAAGATTCCTATAATTCCACTCTCTAGTGAAAGCGATCCCCTGGAGTTTCTAAAACTCTTTTAAATCATGATATTCTGGAACACCTAGTAAAAAATACCGTTCAATATGCTGCCATGAAAAATTGTAGGTTTGAACTTGGAAATGACGAGATGCTTGTCTTCATTGCTATATTATATTTGAGTGGCTACGTCCCTGTTCCTAGACGGCGTATGTTTTGGGAAGTATGCGAAGACGTAAGAAATACTTTAGTATATAATTCTATCAGGAGGAATAGGTTTGAAGAAATATTTCGCTTCATCCATGCAGCAGATAATAACAATTTACTTCAAGGTGACAAGATGGCAAAACTGCGTCCTTTGATGAACAAAATAAATGATGCATTTATAAGATTTACACCTATAAATTCATTTATGTCAATAGATGAATCAATGATTCCTTATTTTGGCAGAAATGGCTGCAAGCAATTCATAAGAGGAAAACCAATTCGTTTTGGCTACAAAGCATGGGTTCTTGCACTTCCATCTGGTTATTGTGTGAACTTTGATATCTATCAAGGTCGAAATAGACAGGCAAATGAAACTCTGAAAATGGGCTTAGGCGAATCTGTCGTTATGAATTTCGCAAATTTATTGAATGATAACTTCACAGATATAGAATTTTCCTTGTTTTTTGACAATTTTTTTACGAGTGCTTCGCTTATCCACAAGCTTGGTGACTTAGGTTTTGGTGCAACAGGCACAGTGCGTGAAAACCGCACAGACAAATGTCCTATAGACAGTAATTCTCTCATGAAGAAGAAAGAAAGAGGAGCGTATACCAGCGCTATTGATGCAGAAAATAATATCGTGTGTGTGAAGTGGAATGACAACAATGTTGTCACACTTTTGTCTAATGAATACGGAGTAACACCAGTCCGACAAGCTGCACGATACTCTGCAAAAGATAAGGCAAAGATTGAAATTCCGCAACCAAACGTAGTGAGTTGCTATAATAAATTTATGGGAGGTGTCGATCTCATGGACAACAATGTTTCTAATTATAGAATAGGGTTTCGGGGTAAGAAATGGTATATACCGATTATGTTTTGGATATTTGATGTTTGCATGAACAACGCCTGGATTCTTTCGCGGAAGTTTGGAAAAACAATGGATAACTTAGAATTTCGAAGAGCGGCTGTGATATCTATACTGCAGAAATACGGACGACGTCCATTATCAACCCGTCCCTCATCTAGCTTTATAAGTCCAGCATCTCGTCAAGAAGGTCAACATTTAATAATAATCAGTCAAAATCGACGCAGGTGTGCAAGTTGTAAAAGTAAAACAACAAAGGCTTGTAATAGATGTGGTGTAGCGCTGCATGACAAGTGTTTTTTTGAATTACCACAAGTAAAAAAGGTATACTATTTAGAATTATGAATGTTTATGTGTTTGTATTGTTTATAGAAATATATGTTATAATGTTTTGCAAATATAAAAAAATATAATTCAACCTAATTTTGATATCCCATTTGCCCAGCGGGTCGAAAATGACCCACATCATATTTCCTAAAAAAAATATGGAAAATCAGTTTAAACTTTTCTAACATGCTTAGTTTCGCCCCCATATCAATATATATCAGTATCATCGATTTCAGGAAAAAAAAATAGTTTCGGGCATAAATGGGTTAATATCTTTGGCAATCAATGTCCTTCGTATGGGACTGTGAAAAATTAGATTGCAAGCTGTCGCCGAAAATGTTGATACAGCTCATGATATGATTCAAACCATCGAATTGTTGTCCATTTGGACATGAGAAAAATTTCTGCAAAATGGGTCCCCAAATGCGTGGATATTGATCAGAACCATGAAAGGGTGAAAGCAGCACGTTAGAGACACTCTGGTTTTCCAAGACCTAAGAAGTTTCGTGTTGAAAAATCTGATGGAAGAGTTCTTGCTTCAGTTTTTTGGGATTGCCATGAAGTATTCATGATTAATTTTCTGGATAAGGATGGAACAATAAGTGGAAATTATTATTCGACTGTACAGATCACTCCACGAGAAAAAAATTTGCAGGGAAGACGTGAAACGTTGTCTAAAGGTATTTTGTGATTGCAGAACAATGCCTCTGTACACAAATCGCATGTTGCCATGCAAATAATTCGCCATTTAAGGTTCGAATTACTCAAACACCCCCTTTATTCGCCAGACCTGGCTCCATTCGACTATCATGTCTTTTCTCAATTGAAAAAAAGTTTAAAAGTTCGAAAATTTTCTTGCAACGTAGAGGTGACGGAAGCTGCGGAGGCCTGATTTGCAGAGCAAGATAAAAATTTCTTCTTGAAAAGTCTGGAGGCGCTGTAGATTCGTCGTAATAAATGTGTCCAATTAATTAATAAAATATTTTGACTGCTTGTTTTGTTTGCTTCTATAATAAGTTAAGAATTTTTCAATATTATATACATTTTTTTATTTTACCTTGTATTATATCGTCTTAATTTTTAGTCCGACTGAAAAATCACAACCACCAATACCATTCATCTGCGGTACACCCCCGGGAATAGCTCCTACAACCGCGGAACCTCCAGCACAGGCTAAATCAACCCCTTCGATTACCGTTCCGAATATCGAGGACGATCTCGATTTAGATTTAGAAGGGATGAATCTAGACGAGAATATAGATACTACGGTAAGTTACGACTCATTGCGATGAAACGACGCAGTTTCATACACCTTATTAATTTAGGGCGTAAGTGCAGACCCTATCTTTCAGGTTCATTAAGGGGTGTATAGACTGCGTGTTTACCCTGCAGGCATCCGTGCTCTCACGTTTCTTAATGCCAACATTGTTTCATGTTTATGTTTGTTACTCGGCTTTCAGTTTGTTTTCAAAATATTTCATGTCGTACCTTACCAATAGGTTTTCAGGTTTCGCTTTTGGCGAAATTTTTGTCTTGTATCTTACAGAAGGCGGTAGTTTACTTAATAGACATCTTTTTGTAGGTGTATATGTTATTGATTTTATGACATTTTCGTTTCGTTTACAGGATATCAACATCGACGATGAACTCTTAAGTGATTAGTGAAATATTTTTTAATATAATTATAAGTACTAAACAGTTAATTCCAAGTTTTATAGTTTATTTATAATATTACAAACCTAGTATTATTTTAAATACGCGTTTTTTTAAAATTTTGTTAAATATAATGTATGCAGCAGATAAACCGATCGATGTGTATGAAAATATGTATTTAAAATGATGTTTCGTTATTCTATAAAAGTAATGTAAAAATATAAATATGGTTTGAAAACAAAGTCTTCTTTAATTCTTTTTTTTTTCTTTTGTAAAGTTGTAAACAATAATAACATTTTAAATAATTTTTTGTTTTTTTTTTAATTGGTCACTTCGAAAATATCCTGTTCCTTCAGATACTATGATTAGGTCATTGAAAGGACGTTATAAACATTATAAGTTGAAGAAACGCAACTTTTATTTAAATAGTAATACCAATGGATAGCATGGCTTGTACTCGCTTATCAAAACATGTAATTTCCCCGTTGCATTTGCGTGCCGGAAATTGAGTTTCCCGCACAAGTGCGGGAAGTAAAATTGCATTTAAAGGAATAAATCATATTACAATAATAAAGTACAATTATGAAAATATTCATTTCAGTGATAGAATTGTTCTTTTTTTACATTACTCCGTAAAAAAATGAGAAAAAAGGTTATATTTTATTGATTAAATAGGTTTATACTAATTCCTAAAAGTTATTTACCAAAAGAAAATAGTATTTATTAATCAACAAAAAAATATTTAGAAAAAATTTAATGTTTCAATTATTTCGGATACCCTGTGTTATCTTTAAAATAACCCCACTTTTCCTCATTCGTAATAAATTTTCCAAAATTGCTCCCATAATGATGGTCACGTGACATATGTCAAAATTGATTTTTAGGTTTTCCGATATGCAGTGATAGTAATTGTGATAATTAAAATTTTTCTTATACGTTGCAAAGTTTATGGTCAACCCTGTATGATGCAAACATCGAAAATTGCCCAGTGACGGTAATCGAAGCGAACCCGACTTTCTGGCATAAATTATATTTAATGGCGAGAATGGGCGGTATTAAATAGAAAACATGACTTCAGATATATGAAGGATGAATTCTGGGTTTCGACAATTTTAAGAAAATTTAAATATATGGAGAGGCTTTCTAAAATAATTAAAATATTTTCCTATATAGTTGGAGTATATTTCTTGCACAATATTATCTATCAATATGACAGCGATGATTGACAATCTATATGACAGGTCCACAACCATTTTACAGTGCAAAAAAATGAGAAGGATAGTTTTTTTTACGATGAGTTTACAACCAAAAACTGTCAAATTTATAAATTTCGTTTGGTGTGGTGGTAGCTTTTATATGTGCACTTGCACTATTTTTTTGTGATTTGGCCGCATCTCAAGCAGTAACTTTCATGCGCAAGCGGCAAAATTAGACAACACAGGTGGATTTTAAGAGATTTTAAGAGGCCCGACTACCGTTTGACAGTTGGCGATGTTGCCACAGTTAAATTTTTTCATAATATAAGACGACCCTCTTAAGTTGACAGTTGCCGTTAAGCTAACGTTTTTAACACTTTGCTACTTGCCAAGCGTTTTGTATTTGCATTAAACAATTTCTCGATTTTGCGGGCATTTTAAGATAATACTCTACTATGGTCAATCACACTCCTGCTAAGGCCGAACAAGGTTCTTGAGCCTTTTATTCTTCATGGACTCCCTTCACGGGCTGGGTGAATAGGTAACTAGGTCTTCGCTGCTTCAAGGCAGGGAGATGATGGTGGTGTTCTTGCGTCGGTTGTTGTTACGCTATGCTGCGGCGTCTTCAGCCAGTGCCATGGCTCTCCTGACGTGGATCATGGGAGGTGGTCTGTCCGGATCCAAGGTTGATAGTCTGTTGATCAAGGGATTTTCGGATCTATCAATCCTTTCCAACGTCTTCTCGGCATGATACTCCATACATAACTTAAGTTCGTGTTATTTCACTGTGAATCGCAGTGAAATGGCACAGTATTTAGTTACTTTCTTATGGAGTGCCACCTTAAAATTCCCCAAATTTGAACATTTGTTCAGTGAGTACGTACTATCAATTAAAACAAAGATAAACTTGCACATGTTAGGCTTAATAAACACAACTGTGTTTTGTAGAAACTTCAACCATGATAATGGAAATCTGTAGAAATCGCATAAGGATTCCTATTATTGCGGTAATTCAACTACGTGCAAGTAGATGGCGTTGTAATGTTATTGGCATTATTCAATAGTGATTTAAATATAGAAAGTGGAGTGTTTTTCCGATTTTTGTCTTTGACGTCAAACAAATTGTATAGTTCAATATTATATTGCCAGTAATCCCAAGTTTTACGAATACGAAAGTTCCACTCGAATTAAATGCAAGAGGCTTAATACTTCGAATTGCGTAATTTAATTATTGAAACTCATTAAGTTTTATTAATTAAATTATGCAATAATCTATAATTTCCAAATATATATTTTTTATAACACAATAACTTGAAATTACTGGTACGACGTGACCACGCATACGCTAGTCCAGATTTGATAGCGCGAGTAGATATTAGGCCCTACTGACAGCAATGCGTAGGGGAAGAGGGCTCTGTCTGGATCCAGTCCGGCCGTTTCCGCAACGATCAGGCTGGAACATCTTTGCATCCTCTCCAGTATCTTAGCTGCTAGCTAGGCCGCGAATTGATGGAGTGATGAGATTGCCAGGTCAGGACGCAGATCCATGTTACGGAGGAACTAAAGGGCATTAACTGTTATCCTCAGCATCTTATTTTGTTATACCTCAAATCAATCACGTCAATGTTAAAGCTCCGTACTTATGTGAGGATTGGACGGGGAAAGACACAATATAAGTTTTGTTCTTAACGATAGTAGTCTTTTTGTGCAAAGGAAAGGATAGACAAGAGATCTAGCGGCACCAATTTACCATTCAGGCACCATCTGGCTGAATGGTGTCTACTGTATTTTTTATTAGTACTGAATTTCATCGAGGTCCCGCTGAAGACGACGACAAACTAGATATAGTAAAAATCGCAGTATCATCATCAATCCGAAGTATATCATGCATGAATATGAAGAAGAGCATTTTCATCGACGACACAGAATATTCCGATCTAATGGCAAAACTCCGATCCTGAAGGTACGATCATACGACTTTAATTAAATTAGGGTTGAACGCCGTAACCACCATCGTATAAACAACGCCACACAAACAAGTCCAGAAAATCCGCACTCATCGTCTCCCTTGTGTCAAAACAATTTTGAATTGCCTCCGTGACGCAATAGAGCTGAAAATCGGCGGAGAGACCCCTTCCGAAATCTGAATCACTCGTCCTGAATGACGTTGTGTAGGAGAAGTTCGTCTTAGAGGAGGCTGAAAATGATTGACTCACCAATTTTGGACAGATTGGACACTAGAGGGATAGGTCAGTGATTCTGAGGGGGCATTAAATCCTGACCCTTTTTTGGCATAAGCAATCTGCGACATCACGGTTACTACTATCCCTCCTTCAATGTCTTTTCTAGGGTTGGACGAAACCCTTGAACCCTTTAGTCCTCCATAATGTACGGGACCATCCCCGTTGTTTGATGCAGTTGGAGTATTGTCATCAATAGAATTATTGTATGTATGATGAGGAGGAGACGTTAGTGAGGTAAGTTGGTAAGATTAAACAAAAAGAAAAGGTGTATAGATAAAAAAGTTATTAAATAAATAAATAAATAAAATATATATTGTGTAAATGGGACATCACGGCAAAAAAGAAAATTGGAGTTAGTCATGTTTGATAAGAGCTAGGTCGCCTTAGTGGTAGTGGAGATTCGGTTCACCCTGACTAAGGGAGGGAGTCTGTCGGGATTAAGAGTGCGATTAAGCGGACAGCGAAAGAACGACCCCAAAGGTAAGATCTCATGAGTTGAATGATGTTCGAGTTTATCCCGGCAATATGCATTTTAAAAAGAAGGCCAGAGTGCCAGTCTAAGTCGAATGCACTCGCAACATCCATGAATACAGCGCCCATAGACTCGCGTCCCTCCAGTGCATTTCTGATTTCATCGATGACCCTGAGGAGTTAGAATTCGGTGGACAACCCTTCTCTAAATTCGAATTGTTCATCTTGTAGGATGTTAGAATCTACTATTTCCGCTCTGAGACGGTTCAAGAGAATGGTTTCGGCGATCTTCGAGATGTTGGAAAGAAGACTTATCGGTCGGTGGTTTTGAGGGAAGCGACTGTCCTTGCCTTTTTTAGGAATCACCCTGATGTGGTCGTGTTTCCAGATGGTTGGAAAATAATTCAGGCGTAGAATGGCATTAACGATCGACGTTGGTCAGGCTCAGAACAACTCTGTCCGGCAACTTCTTTAAGGCGGTATTTGTGATGGCGCCATCACTGTTATCTTATAGAAACAAATTTACAAGGTTTAATATTGATCTAAATAGGGGATGTACAGTATATTTAAAGATGACACAAAAGCTACAGCGTACTACTTAGCATTACTGTACTTCTTAATAACAGTTTCCATTCTATATTTCGTAATAAATACATAATAAAATGTGTAATATATGCATAAGTGGAATAAAAATGATTTACCACTTTTGTTTAAGTTGGTACTCATTCAGCAGTGCCCATACATTACAATCAGAATCCTATGCTATTTAAATTATTTCGAATTTTGTTTGTGCTAAAGTAAACCTAAACATTATTTCGTAACAATTTAACAATAATTCACGTGCATACAACGTCGCCTATATACTTGAAATTGCAAAACAATACGGCCGCTAATATCCCTCGATTAACAATCAGCAATAATGGTATCAAGGTTGAGTCATATTTTCTTTAACATTTTGAACAACAATTGCAATAATCATATCAATCTTATAATACAATCGTATTAGCCGTACACACATTAAGCCACGAAACATTCGCATTCTATATCGTTAGCTAATTGTGTCGTAAAAACTTTCCGCCGTGATAATTTTTTCAACCATAGATGCATGAGGTCAGCAATTTTTAATAATATTGCCTACGTCAGCCGAAAGAAATATATCGGACCTACTAAAGTGCGATTAATAGGATATTGTATGGCAGATTAATGTTTGCTTCGAATATACAATGTGGAAAAGCGATTTTTGGTTGTTTAAAAATATTTTCTTGCTTTTATTATAATTATTGTATCAGAAAAAATACACCTTAATACTTTTCTATTATAGCCGCCATTTTATACTGATATAAGAATAGACACCAACTACCAACTTACTAATGTCATATTTTTTACCTTTGATTCTACTTATAATGAATAAATTATAAATAAAGTAGAGTAAAACAACAAAACTTTGCCGATTTAATTATACACGACCTTTTTGCTTTTATTGTACAACAGATAGACGCATTAGCTGTGTAAATTGTATGTAATATAAAATTACACCTAGACTTTCATTATTTCTTGAATTAAGATATTTCGTTTCGGGTTAATGGTAGGCATGGCGTGCCGAGGCATTCCTGTGACTATTAAAAGCGAGATTTATGGGAGAAAAAAGTATTCCTCCTAAACGTCTACAAATTGTCGAGGCGGCAAATGAGCCTCATTAATCAGCAGCGCTAATACACTTCCAAGCTAATTTCGGCCGATGAATAAATCCGTGAAGCGTTGACACTTTTATTTGTTTGGAGTTTTGAGGTTTTACACTTTTACTAAAGTATGTACTGCAGTATGTGTGTACGAATAATGCATATAGGTACTTAGTAAGAGCATACGTTTTGGCTCTATACATAGATACATATTTTTTCAAGAAAAATTTGACATTATTATACAGGGACTTTCACAGGGATAAACCATAAGAGTGCGATTTTGAGAAAAGAGCGGAACAGGATATTTCGTTTTTCCCAATTACTTTATGAATTCGGTAGTGTAGAAAACTTTGCAAAGATGTAGAATGTGGATTATATAACAACACGATCTAGAACTGCCATCAAAACTTTGATTTTCAAAAAATGGAAAAAGTTGTAGCAGGATTTAATTCTTGTCAATTATTTATCGAAATGTCGAAAGCAGAAAGATGAAATTTTGGAATAATTATATATATGTAGAGGGTGCTTCATTAATTATGGGAAATATTTTAACTGGATATCTACGTGTCAAATAATAAGCAGTGACCAAAAATAGCCTTATTTAAAATCGCACCGTTTTCGAGATGAAGGTCTTCAAAGTTGCAGAAAAAAAAAACGTTTTTTTAATCTTTAAGCTAATCTACTTGTACGATGAAAATGCAATTTGGAGTGACGATTTACGATTATTAGATGTTTCTTATGGTGGAATTTTCCGAAATTAGCAAAATTACAGCAAAGGGAGAAAATATCCCCTTTTGTTAACATAAATAGAACTGTTTTGTTTTTTGATTTGCAAACACGAAACTAGCATCACATAATAGACCAGTTAAAAGCCAAAAATAAGGTCGTCTTGTAGAAACTTCGTATTATGCTTGGTTTTCGAGAGAAGTTCGGAAGGATTTGTATCCAAAAATAGTTTAAACAGCAAAAATCTGTGTAGGCCAACACTCAAATTCTACGTCACTGGCAGAATTGTCATTTTAGGACAATTTTTCGATTATTATTCAATACTTCTTATGTAAACAACTTCTGGAACTTTGAAGGCCTTCATCTCGAAAACGGTGCGATTTTGAATAAAGCTATTTTTGGTCAATGGCCATTATTTGACACCTAGTATCTCCAGTTAAAATATTTCCCATTATTAATGAAGCACGCTGTATACTACATCTGGTGGTATTCGGAGATGGTTTGAACGTGTAGTTGCAAGTGCAAAAATAGCAAATACAAATAAAAAATCTTTATATTTCGCATATTTTTTACATATAACAGTATAAAAGATGATCAAAACTCCTTGCCGCATGTGGAATCTTGATAAGTCGGTCTCAAAATACTGCATCGCTTTCGCCAGGATCGAAATCACTTGGGAAAAAGTAACGAACGAACTTCTTTCATTTGTAGGCCAAAAGCGATTAGATGGATACAACCGCCTAAAAGAACTTAACTTCAAACTCGTCTTGCATCCTACGTTCTACTTTTGTCACGAAGTTCATTGCAAATCCGCCTATTTTTGACACTACTTACGATTAAGAAGTCGCAGCATCCATGGTACTGGACCCTTCATGCCAGAAGAAGAATCCTTCGTGCTAATTCGTCGTCATCTGAGGAGTCTTCTTCGACAGCTATCTTTGTTTTTCATTAAATACTCTGTTCTTCACTACCTTGGCTGCTTTCTTTCTTATGTTTATTCTCATGTTTTCTTCGAGTTGTTGTTTTCTGATGTGTCGGTTGGCTCTAGCCAACTTCCTGAGCTGAGGTTTTGGGAAAGGAGTTATTCGTTCCGGAGAAATGAAATGTGGAAGAAGCTGGTGTCCTTATAGAAGAGATCTATAGCAGTAGTGGTTCTGCCAACTTCATCCAATTGTGATTCCACAGATTCCGGAACAGTGTTGGAAAGAAGACCGGCGAAAGAAGCATCTGGACGATCTGATACAGAACTGCAAAGACAATCATGATCTCAACAACACTCAAATTCTACGTCACTGGCACAATTGTCATTTTAGGACAATTTTTGATTATTCTTCAATACTTATAATACAAATATTCATCCTTCGCTTAAAGAAGCAAAAAACAATTCTTTCTGGAACTTTGAAGACCTTCATCTCGAAAACGGTGGGATTTTGAATAAGGCTATTTTTGGTCAATGGTCATTATTTGACACGTAGTATCTCCAGTTAAAACATTTCCCATAATTAGTGAGGCACCCTGTATATGTACCGTATCCGCTGATTTAGTGATATTTTAAAAAATATGTATGTCACATACATACATATATCTTTCCATTCTCCAATACGCACGATTCTTTAAAAAAGAAAAGAAAGTATTCACTTCTAGAATTCAAATCAGAGGACTCAAAGCAAAAATACCGTAGAAAATTGTTAAGCATTTAATAAAACTAAAAATGCAATTACTAAAGTCACTAAACTAAATTAAAACTGTGAACATTTAATACTGCATAAGATGCTAGTGAACCAAACCTCAGTCACACATAAACAAACTGATGCAAACCATACACTATAATAGTGAAGTGATACTAAAGAGAACTACATGAAAGGCATGCACGTGACTACGTCCAATTTGTCCAGCATATCAACAAGAAAGAAACCTAATATAACTCCAAGTAAAATATGAGTGTACCCATTAGTAATCCTACTGAAAATGAAGTTTATCTGTAAACCATAAAAGTATTAGCAAAGCAGAAAATATGTATACAAGAAAACAAGAATTAACTAAGGTACTTACAACATTTAGGTGTGATAATAATGTATCAGCATGAGAAAAGCTATTTTAAACATGGTCGCACAAGTTATGTATTCCGAAAGAAAACTTAACTGAAAGACTTTTCAGTCGAGATTTATTACAAAATTGTTATTCAGGTCAATTAATGTATGCTTAAAAAATATATAGAAATTTAGGCCACAGACTCTAGACCAGGATTTATCAGCGTAAAGCAATTAGCTAGCAGGTAGATAATCACAGATACCATTCTGCTACCATATTTGCACCATAAATCTGCATATTTCCCTTGTGAGGGTCCTGGTATTATCTTCATGATCATGATGATCGAGGGTGATATTGCACTGCACCTTATTGATCTATTGTGACTAAGAGAAGGTATTTCTCCTTCGTCTATGACGTCTTTGCCGACATAGTTGGCCAGGGTTTCCATGATAGTAGTGCAGTTAGATGTCAGATGTTCCGGATTTTCATTCTCCACCCCATAGAACCTGAAGTCACTATTCTGTTTAAGACCTATCTTTGTCATGTGTTCCCCAAGGTGACAATGCTCTGCAAGAAAACCTGCGAGGATACGTAGCATATTGTAGCATGTTGTAGTTTCCAAGGAATATCTTGGAAGATTTTACCAGATGGAAACTCCGAGCCTCTCCTCTCTAGCCTTGAGTATTTTTTGCAGGTGCTCATCCCTATACCGCAAAATACTTTCGGTCCCACAAACAAAGTTGTGGTGGCCTTTGTTGCTAATGGATTAACTTCTTCGTTGCCTCTGATTCCAGTATGTCCTGGTACCCAGCATAATACAACTCTGTTTTCTTTACCTAGGTTGTTTAGTCTTCCCATGCATTACCAGACTAATTTCGATTTCTGATGATACTAGAACTCACCGCTATTATGGCTGCTTGACTATCGGAGAAAATTGCAACGCTTTGCTTTCGATAGTTGCTGTCCAGGTTCAATTGAGCACATCTTCCAATGGCATTGATCTCCGCTTGGAGATCAAGCGGAGAACAACAAGCATCAAACGACGAAGAATGGTTTTGACGTTAGACTTTGACAATAAATCTTTGAGAACGTTTATTTTCGATGGCATACTGGATAAGTATCCATGACTTAGGTGTGCAATTTTTCAAAAAATCGAATTATCTCCTAAACTATTAATTTTAGGTATAGTACATGCGGGACATAAAAGATGTAGAATTGGACCACAAAGACGACTAAGTAATAAAATATGGGGGATGCAATTTGAAAAAATTAAGTTATGGTTCTTCAACATTTCGAAGAGTTAACGTGCCATAGTAAAGTAACCACGCAATGTAGAGAGCCGTTCTCGGCGCTAAAATATACTCCAACATGTTGTTTATGTATATTACGAATTTTAAATTGGTATACGAAAAATCGAGTGTCCTCTGATTTTTTGAATAAATATCCTCTAGAGTAGTTGAAAACCCCATCACCTCTCTTAAGGCTATGTTTGAAAGAACTGGATATTCTCCCCTAACTTTTATCTAAAATGGGATTAAGCTCGAGTCCTTGAATGTTGAGTTGAGAGCAAAATCACAAGAAAGTTCGTTAAGGGAGTCCTCTTCAGATGTTGGTACTGAAAACATCACTTAAATATGCAAGATGTATTAGCCAGTTTTCACCTTCACATCTTCCAACAAAAACAATCTTAGTTCATCACGAAGCTCAAACAATCTTGACACCACTTTTCCTCTTGAGAGCCACCGTACTTCACAATGAAGCAGAAGTGCTTTGTGTTCACTTTCCATTTCATCGGACAGAATGGAAAACAGTTAGGACTTGACTTAATGAAATTTACAATTTTCACTACATTATCAAGCGTTCCTTTCAGGCTGTCATTTAAACCTTTTACTGCAAGAGCTTCTCGGTGCAGGCTACAGTGAGTCCACATAACAGAAGGAGCGACTGCCCTCACTCTGGCAATCAAACCTACGTAAACCCCAGACATGGCACGCGCACCATCAGTCGTCAGTCCAATACATTTTGACCATTGCATTTCATTTTCTGTTATAAAATCATTGAGACATTTAGAAATCTCTTCCCCTGTTGTTGTTGACGGCAAAGACTTGCCACAGAGCAGTTCTTCTTCTATGCTCCCATTACATTCAAACCTAACAAAGGCTAACAGATTGGCCTGACCAGCAACATCAGTACTTTCATCAAGTTGAAGTGAAAAGTACTCACTTTGTTTTACAACTGTAACCACTGACTGTTTGACAGCTTCTGACATTTCATATATGTATTCTTTTTACTGTTGTGTTAGAAAGAGGGATTTCACCGATTTTTTTTGTTTGCTTTTCAGTAAACAAAGTTTCAGATATGATTTTGGCAGCTGGTAAAATAATATTCTCCCTTGCAGAGCGAGCTGGTCCATTTTTAGCTATCAATAAGAATAGTCGGTATGATGCAACTGTAGATTGCCTATTTTGCTCACCAGAAATTGATGTGTTTGTTACTGATTTTGACTTTAACAATTCTATTTTTGTGTTTTGAAAAAAATCTATAAGTTTTCCTGCATGTTGCATATGTTTTCTTGCCAAATGCCTTTCCAGTTTTGAAGGTTTCATACTTTCATTTACAAGTACTTCAAAACATATAACACACTGAGGCAGCGGGTCGTCTTCTGTGCCAGTACACACAAACCCATATTTCAAATAATCAGCGTTGTACTTACAGGTCGGTTTTGCCTTCCTAGGGATCTTTGCTCTCCCGTTACTATTTGACCTAGCAGAAGTAGGTAATTCAAATTCAGTAACTTCACTGTCACTGTCATTTCTAGATTCACTACACAGAATGTTGATACTGGACGTGGTAGGAACGTCAAGACTTGTAGCTGATGTTTGTCTTTTTACGGCATGATCCAGTCTTCATCCACGAGTCCATAGTGAAAAAAAAACGGAAAACAAACATAGACCTAACCAACAGTATCTTAGCTCAAAATAAACTTAACCACCACATTCATTTTATTAGTACACCGCTCTTCACACTCTTTTTTAGAAAAGGATTTTAAATTCTGTAGTTAGAAGTTAAAATAAACCTATGTCATGAGATATGTTTAACTTTCTTTACATTTCAGCGGAAAACAATTAAAAAGTATTGTGTTTTTAATCTGTTTTCGCGACCCACCCAAAATGCTTCCGCGACCCACGAGTGGATCGCGACCCATAGTTTGGGAACCGCTGCTCTAAAGCATATTTTTTCAGAAAAAATGGAATAACTACAAAACGCCCGAATCAAATCGCAAAAAGTAACGATATTCATGAAGCTTAAAAATAGGTGAATCCAAATGTGTAAAAATATACAGGATGTTCCATTAAAAATAATGAAGTAGAAAGTAAAGTAAAAATCTAATAATATTTTCACTGAAGAGAACATAATCAATGAACGGTCTCGCTGAGACACCCTGTATATTCAAGCAGCGTCTACCATCATCATCATTTGAGTTCTGCACAGAAGAATAACTTTAAAAAATTATCCATTCGAGGATTGTTAATTCTCATTGATATCTAACTTATAATATGTCTCAGTTTTAAAAGCCAATTTTTTTGATTCATCGTTTCATTGTAAGGAGAGTACATATGTATAATGTTGTGACATTTAAGATTTATTTACTAAATAAAATATTATTTTACATTTCACTTGACGTAAATACTAATTTTTCCATATGCACGCGGATGCAAGATTTATAATATTTGTGACATATTTTTGAAAACACTAATATATTAGCGGTACTGCTGGTTCATCAGTTTTCAGTGAATTCCAAATCACAAAGGTGAACGTCGTTCATAATTCAATTCTTACACCGCCTCGTAATAAACTACAAACATCTGTTCGATTTAACGACTTGCAAAAGCTTTTATTATTATGAAGTACAGATATTATTATTTAGAAAAGGATAAAGACAACTGCATTATTCATACCATTTAATTCCGTCGTGTATTCAGCTTTTTAAAAATGATATTTACGATAAAATGATATGTTTGAAAACTGTGTATAATTGTTTGTTGAAATGTTCAGGCCCCGTTTACAAAACATAAAGATTCCGAATGACACTTTTCAAAATAACCACTAAACATTTCACTACTTGTTTGTTTTTGCCTCTTCCAAAAACAACATTCTGCTTTAGTGCCAGACAGAGAAAGCTACATCATAGCGTTTAGTACTCTTTTTCGTGTAATAATCCCCATAGAACCACTTCATTTAAATCATACCTAGTTATTAATTTCAAAACATTCGTTTTAACTGCATGGCTGCCTAGTGGATTAAATGCTATTTTTAAAATGTTAGAAAACGTATTTGAATGGAATATTGTGTTATTTTTGGGAGAATTGTAAATAATAAATTTATAGCGCGCAAAGATCACGGTTGTTTTAATACAAGATGATAAAAATTAATGATAAAAATATGTCTAAATCGTATTTAGATTTTCATTCATAAAAATTACTTTTATGTAGATATTTACAGGTTCTTATAACTATGCGAAAAAAAAACCTTCCTTGTTTGTTGAGAAATTGCGTTATTTTGAAAATAATGCGGTTACTCTTGATACCGCATCAACGTTAAAAACGGAATTCAAAAATAAACCTTGTCTCTCGATCCCGATAGCTTTCCTAACAATACCGTACGTTTTTTTTTCCTCGTTGTTTTGTTTTATTTAACATCTCATCGTCAACTCTCAACTTGATACATTAGATCTGTTAGTTAATTTAATGTGAAATAGAGTATCAGCCAGTACAAAACAGCCGCTGTTAACCGTGCGTATGTCTGCGTTGGAAATACGTGAGTGCTTCAGCTGTTGGCCGTACGTCTTGTGTATGCCCACGCCCGCATCAGGGCTACAATTCAGCGCGTTGCTGCTCCTATTGCTGTTGCGCTATTTTAAAAAGACTTGACATTCTTGGTTAATCCCTCAAGACCTACACGTCGACACTATATTATCTATGGCCAAATTTCCCGTCTCTTCGACGTATAGTAGATACTCGTGAGTGTATTAGTAAGTGTGAGAGCTTGAAGTGCCAGCAACACTTCGACGACATTAAATTAAATAAAAGAAATCGTGTACAATAGAATGAAATGGAAGATTGTATTATAAAAAGAAGCGAAAAGGATGCTGAGCTTTACGAACAAAGAAATTCAATATCAGAAATAGTACGATCAGTAAAATATATTTTTCGTTTAAATGGAACTGCATTAATGTTAACGTTTTTTTCCTCATTTTATCAATGGGTAACAAGAATTTGTGTTTTATTAATTAAAACTGAGCCTTCTTCAATTTTAACATCATCAAATGAGATAGAAAAGAATTAATTTAGAATTACAGTGGAATCTCTCTTGAGCGGACACCGAAGAGACCATTGAAATGTATCCGTACAAGGGAGCTGTCCGGTCAAGAGAAAACTAATTTAGATGAGTAACATTTTTCTAAGATGGTTAGTTTTTATTTTCAAAAATATTTTTATTAAAAAAATAAACAATTTAATTGGGTTTAATAACAAAAAATCATTATCATCATTATTATATTATTATAACGGGTCGATGGCCGCAGTGGCTGACTATTGTTGTGAGAGGACGATAGGTGCCTGGGTTCAATTCTCTGGAGGGACGGTGACATTTTTTCAGAGAGTTTAATCCCGGATTGACTTGCCATTCGCTGTTGGGAGCAAAGTGATTAACAGCGCGGCATCATAAAAGGCGATATGATGCTGTCACAAAGCCATTGAACACAACATACACACACAAAAACTACACCGCGAGAGTTGCATGATAGCCAGACAAGCGATACAGTTTACGGAGTCACTGCAACTAAGCACCCACCACATATTAAAAAAAAAAAAATTAATAATTTTTTGTAAATAGGTATTTCCATATGTAATAAAAGTTTAAAATGTTTTATAAGTACATACATACATGCTACATATATTACATATTACAATAGATATTCCTCCATTCTAGTTAGGCGTGTTTTGGTCTTGGCAATAACATCTTGAAAATGTAAGTCAAGCGATGAAAGTTTATTCATAGCTTCTGTATCACCTTGGCATTTCACACACGCTATAAGATCATGCGCTTTATCCAAAGCCTCCTTACATGTTCAGATTTTGTTTCTTGCATCTTGAAGATCTGAAGGTTCAAGTTCATCTGTTGAGTCATCAGGAATATCTTAAACCTCAGAAATTTGTTCTTGTAATGGTACACGTAAGTCCAGAGGTGATCTGTCAACTGGTAAATTATCATCGACATGATAAAAATCGTTTAAGCTTTGCCCACTGACTCCTGCAATACTCTTTTCTGAATTTCGGAAAGTAGATTTAATGGCAACTCATGTTCAGGTTCAAAATCAACATCAAATGCTGTCGGATATTCCTGGCTGTTAAACGTAAACCCTTCCTTACGAAAACAGTTCTGAACTGTGTCAGAACTAACTTGGTCCCATGCACTTTTAGCAAAATAAACTGCATCCAATAAGTTTATACGTTTCACTAAATCATTGGCTGTGTTAGAAATTTCAATGTTTGCTGGTAAGTGCTGCAGTATCAAAGTTATGTAATTATGCTTAAAATTTTTAATAACACCCTGATCAATTGGTTGGCTGATGGAAGTACAATTTGGAGGCAAAAAGTGTATTTTAATGTTTTTCAAATTGATGTTTTTTTTTTAATTCATGGTCTTGTTTGGTAATGCTGTAAAATAAAGCCCAGTTTCGCCTGCATTGTAAATATCTCTTGTAGGTACCGTTTTATTAAATTAGGTAGTTTCACCATGAATGATGCTACATCCGCCGGATTAACAGAGACGGCTTCGCCAGATATCGTTTCGAACGTAATATTGTGACGAATTGTAAACTTATTAGGCCAACCGGAAATTTTGATTGAAAGTGTTGTTACCGAAGGATTCAGCTACTTCTGTAGCTTAGAATTGTAGAAAAAACGTGAGTTTGAAAATATTATGTGAGAGAGAAAATATTTATGTACCATATCCACATTTAACTATGTTATGTGATGTAGTAAATTAAAAGAGTCTTGACAATTTATTTTGTAAATTATGACATGAAAAAAATCGGAAAAAAAACAAACGAAAGTCCGTTCAAGAGAATTTGTTTTGTCAAGCGGGTGTCCGCGTCCGCTCAAGAGAGAGTCCGTTCAAGGAGGAGCGATTACGATGCTTTTCTTATGGAGCGCTGCCGGGACCTGGCAAAAGGGTCCGTCTAAAGGGGTTGTCCGCTTATAGGAAGTGTCCGTTAAGGGAGATTTCACTGTATTATAATTTCTATTAAAAACGTTTTAAATTTTGTTGCAGTGACAATATGCATTTTTACAGTGTTTATTTGCCATCACGTAAGTACTTATTCATATTAAAAGAGTAAATGACCAGAGAAATACAGTACAATCCGGTTACAGCGAAAGCGCGTTGAATACATCAATCAATTGTAGTAGGTACCAACGTTTTTCTAAAATTTTGTTTTTGTGTTTTTTCTATAATTAGTAGCTTATGTTTTTCGGATCCGTCGGCATTTGCACACACAAGAACTGTAATTCTTTCTTTGGATAACTTACCCTCTATAGATTTCTCATTTCTAAATTTCAAAGTTTTGTCGGGAGTTAATTTATAAAATAACCCCATACTCCTTTATTCACCGACATAGCCAGTCCAACGTTATATCATTTCTTTCATCCAGAAATCCACCCCATAGAATATTGATAGTCATCGCCAAACCCTAACGCTTTCCCAAAAGAGGTTGCTTTCTCTACAAGGGTTGGCCTACTAATTGGTATGTTAAAGTTCCATTGTTGTTTGAACCAGTTAAGCAGCCACGTCTGCCTTTTTAGCACCAGAACTTCTTCTATTATAGTCATTTTATCGGCTATATTAAATTGTTTTCGTTTTACTGTTTTATTGGACATCCTGTACAGTAAATTGTTACTTTATTTAATAAAACAAACACTGTCACTGATCTTAACAACTCAACGGATAAAGCCGTACTGAAAAAAACCGTACAAATTGATGACGTTGCAGAAAAATTCGTTGAATCCGTAATTTCTTGAATAAATGAGGGAAAAATAGTTTGTTGAAAGCGAAATTTTGCAGTAAAGGGATTCGCTGTATCATCTGATCTAATACCGAACCAACCTAAATCATGAGCCTACTTCGCAAAAACCGATATTTCGTTGTAAAAGTATTCGTAGTAAGCGAATTCCACTGTATATTTTTATCAAATTACAAGTTGTTATAAAATATTTTCTTGTCTTCCACTAATAAATAATTTGGGGATCTAACAATACATATTTGATGTTTTCTAATATAACCATGACGATGTCTTCAACGGACGAGAGTACAAATGTGTCAATTATCTCTTTTAAAGACCTTAAACAACGACTAAAAAGATTGGATAGTTCAGCATTGCAAAGAAATGTTAAAAATATCCAAAAGGAATCCGACAAGCGTGTCAACCATTGAAATGTGGTGTTTTCAATAAGAGCCAAAAACAAAACGTCAGAATGCGGCATAGAAGTCACCAGAAGAGCCAAAAGAGAAAAAACATTACGCTTTCAGAAGAGCAAAATCAAGACAATGACCGTTGCCTTCGATTCAAAAGGAATTGTTTACAGTGAATTCATCCCAGAAGGTAAACGCAGAATATTATCTGGAAGTTCTACAACGATTGTGGGCCAGAATATCGCGAGCCAGGCAGTTGGTTTTTGTTACACGACAATGTATCATGGCACAAAGCCATCATGATACGTAAATTCTTGACCAAAAAGGCATTATTGTTATCGATCATCCGTATTCATCAGATTTGACTCCGTGCGACTTCTGGCTGTTTCCCAAATTGAAATTGATGATGAAAGGAAATCATTTCAATATCATCTCGGTCGTCCAACAGACTTTGACCGCCATACCAAAGGCCATTCCAGCCGATGGGTACAAAAAATGTTGCCAAAAATTTGTTGAACGTTTCCTGCGCTGTATTGACTCAGAAGGAAGCTATTTTGAATAAGCAAGAATAAAAAATCGAAATAATAAACGGTTTGTATTTTGTTTTTAGACCAGTCTCATTGGATCTGGGTCAGAGTGTATAAGACTGTGGAAAAATACATTTTATCCTATCTAAACATTATATTTTGTAAGTCATCTTCTTTAATAAAGGCAACTGTGAAATTTATAATATAATATAATTTATATATATGTATGTATGTAAATATATAGGTATATAGGTAATAATAAATTTTTCAACAATTTCTTTCTTGTTGCCAATATAATATATGTAGAAAAATTCAACAACAATAAACGAGCTTTGTTTAGTTGCAGGAACTTTTGAAATAGCGCTGTCATAATTTTCTTCTTCACCGGAGGATATTATACATTCTCACTTTTCGTTATTTAGCATTGTTCTTTAGCATCAGAAATTATTGATGTCATTTGATCTTCAGAAAGTTGAATATGACCAAGTCTTATAAATTGTCTTGGAGATACAGATATTTCCTTTTTTTATAGTCTTCTTTTCCTTTATGGTCCTTTAATAGAATGCCTTAATTGGGATGTTTTCGACATGTAAGAACTTGTTTCCGATCTGTTTTCACAGACCGAATATTTGTATAGAGGAGAATGGTAAAACATATGGCAACGTTAAAAACTAGTTTTCCATTCATAACATACTCCAAGTTTTCTTATACCTGAATAAAGGGTCTTAGCTTTTTAAACTATGATAACTATAGAGAATAGAGAACCATCGGTTGCAAGAGAAAACATAATGAACGTTTACATAGAAGCCTGCTTGATTCCAAAATCATTTGTGATGCATTAGGGTGATTTTTTCGAATCAAATAGTAGCAATGCAAACAATCTACTTATTTTTAAAGTTAACTTTAAGTTTAAAGTATTAAAACCAAAAACGAATGCTTATGGCAAATAGCATTAATTGAGAAGATAAAAAATATTTATGACATATCACTATTAAAATAAAAAGAAATTGACGGAGCATTTATACAGAAACGATCTTGTAAGAGTTGCAGAACTGGTAGAACTGATCAACCTTGGTAAAAGTGCAGTTTATCAAAACATAAAAACAATAAATTAGCGCAATTGGAATGGACCTTAGATAAGTTTTCGGCCATATAAGATACGTGAAAATAATTTTTAATAATAATCCATTTAAAATGATTGCCTTAGGAACACAAAATGTCCATCTAGTCTTCTGAGAACTATTCAAAAGATTCAGAAACTAACAAAAAATACAAGTGTGTCTCATATTCAGAGAAGAATGGACTTTTCTAATGATTTTCAAGAGAATAATTTTGAGAGAATGTAATGATTTTGAGATCTATGTCAAAGTCAGATTATGTTAGTCAGTTAATGTAGAATGGGTGGTAATTTCAGGAAGAAAACGCAAGATACCATACTTAGGACCAACAGTTTAAAGTTGCTACAGAGCAGTTTGCTGTAACTGTTAAAAATCTAAATTTCAATCAATTATAGTACAGTACTACGTAGCAGTTCCAAACTATTGGCTTCCGTTGAATGAAGCTGTTGTCGGTATATCGTACAACGTTTGCCAGCGTACAAAATTCGTGCATCCTACACCATGACAGTTGATATGCATTGTCGTGGTGTAGAATGCACAAATTTTGTACGCTGACAGGCATTGCTTCAACAAAGACAGAAGTATTATCTCACTCTCACTATTTCTCCACTAAACTAGGTAGATGTTTTTCTTACAGGGCATTGTCACCTTGGTGATGATATGACAATGATAGGTCTGAATGAGAATAGCGATTGTAGGTTCTGAGAGGCAAGGATGAAAATCCGGAATACCTGACCTCTAACTACATCGCTATCACCGAAACCCAAGCCAATCATCTCGGCAAAAACGTCATAGACGTTGAACTGGAGTTTATTAGAGCTCTTAGACTGGATGGGGAGCTCTGAGAGAAGGCAAACTCCATCAGCTTACAGTTCATCCAAAGGAGCATAGCTGATTAATAGATTGCAGTGCAATATCACCCTCAATTAAATCTAACCTAATCAAATCTAGATCTTGTCCCTTCTGACTTCTTTCTGTTTGCAAAATTGAAACTAAAGCTCAAGATGTGTTTTCAGACGATTGAGGGGATCCAAACCAAATCGTATCCTAACACATCAAGGTTTCTTGCTCTGCTTTCCGTCAAGGACAAATCGATGTGGTCGGTTTATTCTTGCAGAAGAAGAGTATTTTGAAGGGGATGGTAATAAATAAGTTGTGAAAACTAACTTTGGGGTGACGTAAAATTTTGACTCATCAAAAATCTTTGCAGAAAAGCCAGCGATAGAAGCAAGTTTTGTTTAGTAAATGATACTAAAATTTTCAGAACTTAGATGCAGTTCCCAACTCAGTCAGGTTTTGATTCTATTCATAGTATGTACCATAGATTGTCTCCAAGATCTCTTGGGAAGGAGAAGAACCGTCATCTTTTGTTTTACTTTCTAAAAGGTATCTTTAATCTTTCAGTAAATCGCCTGTATCGAAATGTTGGCCTTCATTCTTCATTCGTTTTCCAATCATGCTTATGTTGGTGATATTGGAAGGTCAAAGAACTACAAATGAGTTGTACGTTTTTATATACAGCACCATTTTGGGTATGACTGTCCCTTTTGACTTCTCATTCTATAAGAAGAAGTTGATCATCACTGATTTGAAACTCTAACAAGTTTAAAAGTATTTCGTTGATATAAAAAATTCCAAAATATATCTTACGTAACCGAAATATTATTAGTTGTTTAGTATTGTTGTTTAACACAAATTCCAAAAAGCTCTCGATAATGAGCAGAGTAATTTGTTGTAAACACAATTAAGCAGAGTGTACTAACCAATAAATTTCACGTTACAAGAATCTTCTTTAAGACATTAATTTGAAAAGAGCGAGAAAGAAACTAGGACCATCGTGTGATAAAGATGATTAGTTTATGTATGTTTTTTTATCAGCTCTTATTATTATTTTTAGATGTCCCACTTATTTAACGATACAAGTTAATGCGTAGCGACATTTTTATTGTAGAGATCAACAAAAATCTTCTCTGCGATCCCCGAACCTATCATTGAATTAGGCCCGCGATATGATATTTTATTAACTGATTATAGTGACCATTATTAAAAAAAGAAACAACTGCTCTAATATTTTAAAACTTTCAAAGTATATTTAGCATCCTCTAATACGATACACATGTATCAGGTAACTTCTTACAAAGTTTTTAATGCTATTCTTATATTCATTCGGATACTTTGGACTGTCATCTGTGATATTTATTTTGTAAATATGCGTTTCATATTTTTTTATGTTTTCGGTTTTTTTTTTTTTTTGAAAGGAAGAGAGTCACATTTTATACTATCGCTAATTTAAAGTTTGTTTATAGAGACACTAATTATGATTTAATGGTACTAAATGGAAAGTTAAATTTAGTGTTTCCATTTTTATGGCGGCTATACGAAAAACGTTTTTTTTCTCACATCTTTTTCAAAGGTTACGCGACGAATTTTCCAAATTTTTTCTACATTTTTCATACATATATTGAACTAAAACCTCATTTAATTTAAAAAAATATATATATACAACACTTTTGTAGTTAGTTAAGAAATAAATTAAAAAAAAAAAAGATTGATTTAGATTTAAATAGTCTTCAAGCGAGATAGATATACCGGAAGCGTTAGATATAGTAGCAACAGCTGAAAGGATACGCACCGTAGTATGAGAGGGGTGTCACAGATCGCATCTTGTAAGATTTTAACACTTGCGTTGCTCGTCTTCATCTCCCGCACCCTTACGTATAGCCCCAGAGTGAGGGCTACACGCCTGTTAGCGCCTTCGTCTTAGTCTCATGCCTCCTCATCTACAAGACATTTTACTTTCACGCAGCAAACAGCACCGCCTAAAGAAGTCAGCAGTTATAAATCTTCGACTAAACGGCTTGCTTACTTAAGAAGTTGCGCCGAAACGTAAACATATTAGACTGTGTTTGAAAATATGTGACACCATTTAAGTGTTAATATATTTTTAAAGCATAATAGAAGATTGGGTGCAGAGATGTGTTCGTCCGTGGTGAGGGTATATTTACACATCGTTTAAAAATCTTAGACATGTTTTGGGATAAATAAAATTTGACAGTAGAATCATAACGGTTTCAAAATTGTTTTTCTATAAACTAGATTATGTTTTGAAATAAATGACATAATATTTGCAATTATCGTTGATTTCCTTGGAAATACGTTGTTCCTTTACCCAATTCTATTAATACTTTTTCAATCTGATATTCTTAACGAACCGTAGGGTTGATTTAGATGGCATAGTTTTGATCTCCTCTGGCGTTAGAATCGTGTTCCCAATATGACGAAATCTTAGCTGGATTAGTGAATCAGTTACAAAGTACGAGGGCGACCCGAAATGTTTCCGGAATCGGCAAGAGATGGCCCATGAAGGTTGAAGTGGATTTATTGGTCGGCTTCTTTATAGCAACTGTCAAAATTTCAGACATTTCAGAATTTGCAGACCTGGAAATATCCTACTTTTTTGACGGCTTGAAGAGACTGGGGCACCGTTTGAAAAAGTGTATTGATCTTAGAGGAGACTGCATCGAAAAATAAAAATAAAAAACCACACCAATACCGTGTTTTCCTTGTTGATTCCGGAAAAATTTCAGGTTGCCCTCGTTTATGTTTCCCGATTTTGGAACTAATTTCGTAAAATCAACAAGTGCCCTGATCTGCTTTGCTTATATTTTTGAGATGGTATCTTAGAGATCAATGCCAATTAGAAGGAAGCTAAATATTCTTAAACCTCTCTTTCTAACATTAGCAGGAAGTTTAAAAGTTCTTCAGAGAATTACACTTTTCTTTAGCTCCCACTGTCAGGCTTCTTTTCTAAGTTGGTTTTTGGAAATGCAAAAGAAAAGCTCCAGCCCAATGAAATGCATATTGGCTCAATGTTTGTATAATTAGTGCAGTTTTCCTTTTTAGAAGCTATATGTACGGTTGCGGCCAATATTATC
Source organism: Holotrichia oblita (assembly GCA_023690525.1). Taxonomy (NCBI): domain Eukaryota; kingdom Metazoa; phylum Arthropoda; class Insecta; order Coleoptera; family Scarabaeidae; genus Holotrichia; species Holotrichia oblita. The sequence continues at coordinate 23,331,631 of CM043017.1, forward strand.
TGGGCAGCAGTTTTTCCCACTGTAAATGGATTTTAATTGTTACATAAAAAAAGTCGCCTGGAAAACTATACTGTCATATTGATTGATGAAAAACGTCAATTATAAAAATGCCACATTTATCTTTGGCCGAGAAATTGGGGGTTGTGACGTTACTGGGAGAGGGGTGGTCGGAACGTCGAGTCGCATTAAGATTCCAAATACCAAAGAGTACTGTGCATAACATTAAGAGAATATGGGATGAGAGGCAAAAGTTTGATAGAAGATTGGGTAGTGGTAGGCCCAGAGTTACAACGGAGGTTGGTGATGGTAATAATAATAATGATGATGGTTTAACCTAAAAATTACAACTTTTTCTATTTTCTCTTTTCTCGTGGAAATTGTTGCTTCCGCGTAAAAATTGTTCTGTGTTTCCTTTAAAAATAGCATCAAAATGCCCCAAAAGACAAAATTGGCAAAATCGGGATAGGGATTCTTGAATTTTGCCGATTTTATTCGCGAAAATCCCTTCCATTGTGTGGTAGACGCACAGGCTGAAACAAACTTTCCAATGTCTGTTCGAACGGCAAGGCGTCGTATCAAAAATGGATCTGATCTACGTATAGTCGTTCTGTAGCGAAAAAACCTTTTCTAACTCCGCAAAATAAGGAACAGAGAGTAGGTTTTGCTTTGGAATACTCCTTAGAAGTGTTAAATTTCTGGTAGAATGTTGTTTTCACAGATGAGGAAGTATTTAAATCGTGTTTTGACGGACACGTTAGAGTTTATAGACCTCCGAACTCTCGCTTTGATGAACGTTATACCCATAAATCACACACAAGCGGTCGTTTTTTGTGTCAATGTCTGGGCCTAGATGGGCGCCCAAGGACCCAGGAGTTATAACAGATATAAGAGGTAGATGCAATGTAGAGGTCTATGTTGGAATATTTGAAAATATCATGCTGCCCTCAGTAAATGCAGTCTTTCCCCGAAATACTTTTATATATCAACATGATAATAGTCCCATTCATACAGCCAGAGTGACCTCAAACTGGATGCAGCAACAGAACATACAAGTTCTACCTTGGCCTTCACGTAGCCCGGACTTGAACCCCATTAAAAATATGTGGGGTTTGACAGGAAAAAAAAATTAATAAAGGAATAATTTTCTCCCACAAAATGTAGAACAGTTATGGGAAAGAGTTCAAGAAGCATAGATCGAATTAACTCCAAATTATACGCATTATTATTATTAGTAGCATCAATGCCTAGAAGGTTAAATAGTGTTATTGAAAAAAATTGAGCTGATACAAAATATTAATTTTTTATATCATTTGTTTATGTTTTTCGTTTCTAAAATAAACATCAAAATTTTCAATTTAATTTAAGAACAATAATATGGTTGGTTAAAGCCAAACTAATTTCAGTTAAAAGACAACACTTTTTAAGGTAATGACTATTGATTATTGAGATAACCATCACATGATGCCTCATGCCCTAAGTGCGTATCCAGAGTAACGTAGATTATAACAAAGTCTGTTTTACCAAATTTCATGAAAAAGTCATGAAATGTCAAATCACTGCCCAGATTATATTGGCCGCAACGGTACTTTTTTTAGAACAAATACCTTCTAAATGATTTAAATTTCGTCTGTACCACATTTAATATTAAACACTTTGAACTCCATAGATACCATACAAACTTCAAAAATTTCTATACATATTCACTGTTTCATAATATCTGATGACTGATCTCAATGTCTAATATTCTAATCTAATTCTAAAGGCAACACTTGCGTGTCCAATATTTTGAGCAATAATATTTTTGTCATTTGAATGACTCCGGACTCTGAGCAGAAGATGATTTGGATCGTAGCATCTTCTGCAAGAAAGTCTGCATTCATTGCAATCTCAAGAAGCGATTTTTTTCCACGATATAATTTTATATAAGATTGATTAACTATTTTCAATCGATGCCCAGCAAATTTGACAGATTTGACATCTCCTCTTCCTCCCATATTTATTTCTGTTTCGTTATTTGAAAAGTAAAGTTTATAACAACCGTCTTCATAATAGATTCCGATTGCCATGCTTTTAAAGTAGAATGGTCGTAGATGTATTTTTTCACAGAATTTAAGGACAAACCAGTGTGTCTCATTTATAATAAAAGCGTAGCGGTGTTCAAGGTTTTTAATCTTGTCAAATATTACAATCAAAATCTCATTCAACGGTTAATTATCTAAAGTTAAGGCAAAATGATGGAAGACTTTAAAAACAATTACTCAGCACGGCAAAGTTTTTTTTTTATAAAACAAGAAAATATGCAAAAAAACTGCTTGCTCTGAAGGAGAGTTTATTCGTGAAATATTCTATAACAAGTGTAAGCGCAATCCTATGTTCTGACAAAACAGAATAAGTTCAATAATCTTGTGGTGAAAAACTGTTAGTAATAGAATCGACTTTTATTATGCAAAACTGAAACAAAACTTTCAGCATTTCACTTATTTTTCTGTCACAACGGATGAAAGTATTGACTCAGTGCTAAAAAACAGATTTCGTAATCGAATCACGGATGAACATTTGTTTTCTTCATTGGAAATTGCAACATATCAAAGTGAGCCTAATCTTGAAGAAATAGAGTAACAAAAAGTAATTTTTCTCATACTCCTGCACCATATTATATTATGTACGTCAAAATCGAATAGCTAATTTTAATTTGGTGACGTGTTTGATTTCTTAAATTTTATTTCTTCTTGCCAACACAATGAAAAACTAAATTAAACATTTAATAATGTTCATGTTTGTTTTTATGTCCGTATTTTCCCGAACATTTCCCAAGTGAACTTGAAGCCCGAAGTGTGGGCAATTTCGATGGAGTGCCAAATCATTTATCAATCATTTAATACATTTATCGAAGAGTGGATACACCATCAAATATATGAAAAAATAATTTTTATATAAAAGTAAGGCACATAACTTATTAGAGTAAATTAGGTTTGGCCTCCGCCACTTCAGAAATTCATTTCTCACATTTTAAAAGTTATCTGTAAAGCTACTTTTTTTGGCAATGTAAGCAACATAAGATTTAAATTTAATTAAGGCTGATGTTGCACTGCAACCTATTGATCTATTATGCCCCTTTGCATGAGCTGTAAGCGGCTGGGGTTTGCCTGCTCTCAAAGCTCCCCATTCAGTCTAAAAGCCTTAATAAACTTCAATAACTGTGATGGTTTCAGAGAAGGTATTTTTTCGTCGTCTATGACGTCTTCGCCGAGATAATTGGCTCGGGTTTTCGTAATAGCGGTGCAGTTAGATGTCAAGTGTTTCGGATTTTCATACGTCGCCCTGCAGAACTTGCAGTCACTATTTTGTTTCAGACCTATCCTTGTCATGTGTTCCCCAAAGTGACAATGTCCCAGACTAATTTCGAGCTGATGATGTTAGAACTCAACACCATTATGACTGCTTGACTATCGGAGAAATTTGCAATGCTTTGCTTTCCATAGTTCCTGTCCAGGTTCATTTGAGCACATCTTTCAATGGCGTTCATCTGCGCTTGGAAGACGCTAGGGTATATTCCCATTGGCTCGGCGAATTTGGTTTCCTGAGACGAATACCTCTGCACCTGTTGCTTTGTTGATTTTAGAACTATCGATAGGCAACATTCTAGTCTTACCAAATTTAATCTAGTGTCAACCAGATGTATCTGACCTTGAATACTTGAATATTTTTATGGATATTAAATTTTTGTTTGTAAAACTCATTCCAACAATAATTTTCTATAAAATCATTTCTTCAAACGAATGTTTTTTTAATATAGAGGAGATATTATTTGAGAAATAACACATAAATTAATGTATGTATGTACATATGTCACATCGACATATGACAAATCGCTCGATGATTTGGTGACAGCCGGTTCTTTTTTAGTTATAGAATCTTATCAAAATTAATAGTTCCGAGAATTGATGATATAGGGACTTTTAAATCACTTTCAACTGAATTTCAATATCGACACACAATTCTACGGTAGTTAGAAGTCGTAAACATCTTATAATCAGTAACGAGACTATTGTTTATAATCTTCCTTAATTGCAATTAATAGGCACCAAATCATAAGATCCAGAAATAAAATAGCTTCTATTTTTAAATAAAACATATATTTTAGATTAAGTTATAGGTACATATACATTAAAGATATAAATACAACTTTGTAACTAACAAGGAACTAAATTGTTCCGTTTAAACAATAAAAGGAGAGGAGGAAAAACTTAATAAAATAAAATAAAAAAAAGTAGAAACATATCATTAGGACGGATCATAACTTAGAACAAAAAAAAAACAAAAATGAAACAAGAGGAATTCAAACATTAATATTATATAAGTATTTTCACCAACTTACAATACACTATTTTTTTTTTTTTTCCAAATAATATCTAGTACGACGAACATTATAATTTCACTATATATCTTAATAGTATTTTTTTCTTCTAGAAAGAAAGGAACTCACAAAAATGCTATTTACATCTTATACTAAAAAAATACACTAATTGTAAGAACATAAAGAGCCATAACAGATTAGTACTTATAGGAGATTACGCCCTGAATATAGCTGCATTCGAGATTATAGAATTTAAACAGGAACTAAAGCGCTATCATTGACATTTATAGGGAAAAATATAAAAATACTATTGCACGGGGGCAATATTCTTGTGCAAGCATTATTTACTTAAGAAGAAGAACTTAATATTGGTAATCGTTTTCTTTAGAAGTTTTCATCACAATATCTACATACATATAAATAAGATTATAAAATTTACGTTTTAAATTCTTTTGACATCACTTATAAGGTTAAGAATAATCACATTTAGAAACTTAAACATATCTTTTTGACAAATATTTATTCATAACTTTAGGATATACATATTAGTAATATGTTTATTTTCTATTTTAGATAATTATTTTGCGTTTGTCAAAAATATATAAACGCTCAACAATAAGAAGCAAAAAAAAACAACAAAAATAATTTTTGACAATTTTGTTCGTATAGGTAATAAAGTAGGTAACAAATAGTTATTTTCTCCAGCTCCACCACCTGCAAGTAACTATTTTCATTCCGAAAATAGTACAATAAGAATTAGAAATACTCATAAGCTGCTGTCATAAATTCTTTAGTTTCTATTTTTAAAAAAACAGACGTATTTTAGATTAATATATGTCATATCTAAAGATATAAATGCAACTTTGTAAATCTGACATAAGTTAACAGAAATTGTTCCGTTTAAACAATAAAAGTCAAAGTTGGAAAAATTAATGTCTTTCAATTTGAAAGCTGTCAGAAAATATTCCAGGAAAATTACTTAGAACAAATATTCGATAAAAAGTCAAGAAGAATTTTAACATTAATATTATAAAACCACCAAAACAATAATTGTTTTTCAAGTTTGACAACTAATATTTTCATCCGTCAAAACATTATAATTTCATATATATCTTAATAATATTTTTTTCTTTAAAAAAAACTTTACAAAAATGTTTTTAATTTATAAAAAAAAATAACTAATTGTAAGAACATAAAAGCCAAAAACGAAATTATGTAACTGTTTTGTAGTTTTCCCCTTTCAATATAAAATGCATTCGAGATTATAAATTGTAAACAGGAACTGAAGCGCTATCATTGACAAATCTGAAAAACATTGTTTTTACTATTTTCTTACAATTTTTGTGGAAATTATTTAAAAATATTTTGAACTTAAATTTTAATCGTTTTCTTTAACATTTTGATATCTTGCTAGAAGTGTTGAAATCAAAAAATAATTATTTTTTATAATTTGCAGCTTTCATTTATTTTGACAGCTACAATTGTCAAACCTTAAAAATATTGTTCATTTTCTTATAATATCTATCGTTGCATAATGTATTTTAACTTTAGCCTTTCAGCCAATAAGAAATAAGTGTCATTTAGGCTATATTCAGAATTTTGTCTTCTTTTTTCAAAAATAAGGTATAGTATATGTAGATATAATTTTAGAGATATTATATTATGACAATTACAACCGTTAAAACAATAAAAAAATGAGTGTTTTTACGGTTTGACAGCTATTATAAAGATTTTGTTCTATTATACCTACCAGGACAGTAATAATATAAGTGGCTTTACAGTTTCTCAACTTTCAGGAAAATAATGACACATAAGTGTTGAAATTGTAAAATACAACTAGCTTTACAGTTTGATAGTTGTCATTTTGTTAGCTTTGACAAATATATTTCGGCAATTATAAATCGCAAATTCTGAGAAAAAACCTGCTATTTATAATTTGAAAACTTTCAGAAATATTTTGTTAGGTACAGATGTGTGCAAAAAATGGTACAACTCTTATAAGCCCAATTCAGATTGTCATAATAGCTTCCATAGGTTATACATGAATATGTCACAATATAATTATCAAAGGATCTCTGACATTTCGGACGCTTTTTTTTCTGACATGCACTTTGACATTATTGCAATTAATCAAACGAACGTCTGTTTCCACACAGTAATAGTTTAGTTGTTCCATTTTTTTTCCACACTTTCTGTTAAATTACAATATGTACGAATTTGAATTTTATTTAGTGTATTATGTATTGTAGGCACTGATGATAAATACAACGAATTTATAAAAAAAAAAGAACTAAGTAGGAATTTTTTGTTCAATTTTTAAGTAGATATCAAGTTTTTATTATTTTTTGATATAATAATAACAATAAGTAGTTGTCTATAATCACATGATGGTCTCACTTGCGATGTAATTACCGAACACACCTACTGTTTTTACAGTTTGACAGCTGTCAAAACCCACAATATGAAATTTCATTGTTAATTGATTGATGAACGCTTGGTATCTCAGCATATGTAACAGTAACATAGAACGGAACAGTGTTACATTTGACGTTACACTAGTACTATACTTGGTTGCACAAAAAGTAGGACAACTCGTATAAGTCGTTGCTTATATTGAGAGTTGCAAAAAAAGTGAGACAAATCAATTTACTGAATATTCTTTTGACAACTGAATAATAATAAAATAAGGTCATTTATACATATCATTGCTATAATTTCATGTCAATTTATATTAAAATTGAAGAAGTTATAATTACACAGCTAAACTAAAGTTGTCACACTTTTTGTACAATCTAGTGTACAAATAGCAAGCTTTTAATTAAGAAAAATATTCGATTGAATAGAATGCAAGAAATTGTATTATTGTTTCCGCTTTTCCCTACACTAAGTCGGTGACGTAAATTCTAATATTCTAATGTAGGAAAAAATGTCAAAAATTATTTTTGTATTATCACAAAATTTTGAAAAAAAATGGGTTAACGTAATGATGAAGTAAAAGCTAACAAAATATAAGGATTTAATGTTATAGTCGACACACGTTATTTAAAAAAATACTCGGAAAGAATTTTTTGACAGCTCCCTTGTGAATTGGACATTTATCCTAAATAAATGCAATTTCAGATAATTGAATTTTAAATTCGAAATTTCACTTTTCATTATTTAAATTCTATTTCAAATTCTTTAATCTTGCAATTTAGAAGCTACTTGATCAATTTTTAATACAAAACCTCTGTACATGAAAATCGAGTAGATCAGCTATTTTTGCAAGAATTACCGACATGTCCGGAACGGACAATATTCAATATGGCATTGGTAGTTCTACTAGAGTTGCGACTAGCTGAAGGTCACCATAGAACTAACTGTGAATCAGTGTTCGGTGAGCTAAGTGCACCAGCGTAATCGGTTTCCGGCGGCCAGTACGCGGGGTATCTAGAGCCATCTTGTCTCATACTGCAAGGACTAAAAGGAGCTGGTGGTGGGTAACCTTGTTGCGTATAAGCTGCCGGCGATCCACAACTCGTATACGCCAATTGAGTTTGCCCTAACCAAGAAGAGGTCTCATACCTTGAATAGGTACTTGGATAAGTCGTTGGTGAGAAAATATTCCTTGGCAATGTTAAACCGTGCTGGCCTAAATGTTCCCCAAAATAATTCTTCGGATATGGTTGCGTAGATCTGTACGGTCTCTTCATCCGTCTTCGCCGTCTAAAATTACCGTTCTCGAACATATCTTCGTATTGCGGGTCTAAAGTCCAATAATTTCCTTTCCGTTCTCCACCACCTTCCCGTGGCACTTTCACGAAACACTCATTTAATGAGAGATTATGTCTGATAGAGTTTTGCCAACCTTTTTTGTTGCGTTCGAAATAAGGAAATTTTGTCGTGATGTAGGAATAAATTTCGGATAAAGTTGCTCGCTTTAAATGGGAAGATTGGATAGCCATGGCTATTAGAGCTACGTAAGAATAAGGTGGTTTCGTTTGAGGATTACTGGAGGAAGGTTGCGGGGATTGGCTAGAATTACTACTAGTTCTAGGTTCTTCCGTTTGCTCTGAAGACTGCGAGGTGCTACTATAATTCGGAGTTGATACACCTGAAACAATAGAAAATTCAGTTAAAAAAATATCGTTTAATTTCTTTGCGAAGTTATATTTCGAATCAATTCGATTGGGTTTTAATATGGAAATTGCACGGAAACCATTAAACATCTATAAATACATAATAGCGTCATACTGAAATATATCGAACAACTGAAACGTGCGTTAATCATTTGTCGTTTTGATCGGGAACGAAAATAGCCACAGCTGTGAGCTGTAGTAGTCACAAGTAAAAATTAAAGAAAAATTCACCCGTGCTAGCTTGCGATCGATGAAAATCCGATACCCACTCACCAACGCGTCAACGGTGGTGACGTTATTAGTAAATCATTTCATGCGATTTTGCAGAACAAATCCGCGAAATCTATAGCCACAGCTCTCTGAAGCAAATCGTTCGTATTAGTTGTTTGACGAGATTGCGAACTTCCTGTCGGCCACTTTATTGTCCTCAGCTGGCGGTATTTCAATTACCTATGTCTTTATTCAATTTTTTCTTCTTTGTTTTTAATGTAGTTTTATTAAATTATTCCATGATAAAAATTAAGTATGTTTTATTTCCTGCTATAATTCCATTTTTAAGTCAACCAAATAATGAACTATAAATCAATTTATTCTAGAACATGTAAAATTGTGTTTTCATTTGAAACTTTGTCGGTGGTACAAACGAACAATAGTAAATCATAAATAATATTAAAATAAATAGCTATGCGTAACTACAAAAGAAAATTAAGAGTTCAAAAATATAAAAAGTAACTTAAAACTGTCTTAGTATTAATTAATCACTGAAGATAAAGATGATGAAAAGCATCCTCTGGTACTCTGAACAACAATTATAGACGTCACATCCATTCAGTTGGTCGCCCAACTTGTTTTATTGGAGTAGCAGAAAAAGCTTTGCTCAACACGAAACTGAGTCTCAGGACTTTTTTACACTACTTTTTAGTAAAAAATACTATATGGCCAAAATAAATAGACTTTTATTTAATAGCAAAGTACAAAATATTTAATAAATTGCACTACAATTTAAAAAAAATTAACAAACACTAATTTGTAAATAGTAACCAGTAAATAACAATGTTGAGAGTGTTCTTACGTTAAAGCTAATCCTAGTTCTTTCAAGTGCAATCTTTGTTCTTGGTATTTCTGGTTACGCTGTAGCAAGAAATTCGTAACAATCTTCCAATGCATCATGTGTTATTGGATTGCTTGTAGAAGCCTTCAGCTTGGTGCCCAAAGTAAACTTCTAGATTTAAGGCATAAAAATTAGTTGCATTTACTCAAGTCGGTTCATCAGTTTGTATCTTTTCGTCGCGTAATCTTAAAGATCTCAATAATTCCCAAATTATATTGACTCCCAGTGCATCTCTGTTCCATAATTCTTTGATATTTAGGCGACGACATTTGCGACCCCTGTAGGTATAGTAGACCAACAAAACCTTTAATTTCGCAAATGTCATTCGGTTTTATTATCCTTTCTCTTGCGTAATCAGGAGACCGTAGATATAGAAAGGCTCGCCTTTGACACTATAATATTCAACACTTCATTTGTAGTAAAATAGAAACCAAAATGCCAAAACACGTTTAGGTTTTTCCATATTCTTTAACACCTTTCCCCCAGCGAGTTATTTTATCTGTAATGATAAACACAGGCTTTTTATTTTGTTTTGTTTTATCATTGGATACGAGTGAGGGTTTTATATCATCCCTTGAACACTGCAACATATGGCCTAGTTCCTTTAACTAGGTTTACTAGCCTGTGTGGTAAATCTTTTTCCGACAGTCCTGTCAGTGGTTTTCTTACTCCTAAGTCTTCTCCTCCTCATTGCATAGACTACAAATAGGCTAAATGTTGCTAAATGTTCTGATAGCTGCCCTTTCTTGCCAGATTGTTTGCTAGTTCGTTGCCTGATATGTCCTTATGTCCCCGTACCCACATCAAAGTGATTTTCTTGTGTATGACCAGGGTTCGTAGGTAGTCCAAGCAGTTCCAAGCTAGTTTCGAGGTTATCTGACAGAATGCTAATGTTAATGTCTCTGTCTGTGGTAATTAGAGCTCGTTTACACTTGTCCATGATCTGTTCAAGATGTTCATTCGACGTTAGCTTCGAGTCTAGAACCAATCCTCAAAATTTGACATCTTAACTGAATTGTTTAGTTTCATTATGAAGCGTTGGTGGCTTTAGATCATCCAGCTGTTTTCTTCTCGTAAAGGGAACTGGTGTTGTTTTGGCAGGTTTTACTCGTAGGTTTTCCTGTATACACCACACTTTCGTCATCTCTACAATCCTGCTCTAATTCACAGTCAGTACTTCTTTCTTCAATTATTATTAATTATTAAAGTCATATTCATATTATCCTCTAATTTTTTTGAGCAGTGTATATTAAAGATTAAGACCAACGTACCTTTTAATATAATTTGATTAAGTATTATAATCAAAATAATTTCGAAAATCTTCTTAATTAGCTTCTGACAATTTCCAAATAGCTTCATTTATTCGTCAAGAATTCTCAGAAGATTTGTTAGAAGTCCACTCGATCATGTAAGTGCGAAGTTAGAGAGAAAAACGATCGATGCTGCTGAGTACGCCGACATATTTTGCGGTACAATAAATAATTGTCTCTTCCATTTTTTCTTCTCACATTTTGCAAGTTATTTCTTCTAAGCATTTTCAACGTAAATGCAAAATATCAAAAGTGCACGTTAACATGTTGTATTTCCAAAATTTTCTGCATTTCTATTTCTACAAACAAGTTCCATCCATGCACCATTTCGGTTTTTTAGAAATGAAAATTGGCAGTTTTCACCTCCCCCACACCACCACGTCTTCCAGAGCGTCTTCTGACGATTGCTCTCTCTATTTGTCGTTGGTAATACTACCTTTTTCAGGTGAGACTTTCCGTGCACCTTTTCATGTCGACCGACATGTAGCCAGCTCTATAGGCTCTACAGGCTATAGTAGCAAAGGTTGACAAAATTCGGTTGTTCTTCGGTTTCGCAAACCTGGCCATCTTCAACATTTAACATAAAATTATCTAGACCAATATGAGACTGAGGAGGCCAATCGCGGCAAGCCATTGTCACAACTGGAGTCATTTTAAGAGGTAACAGAATAGTATTACCAAAACAAACTCCAGAATTAGCAGACAAATACTATTTAAGCAAAAAAATATGCTGTTATTAATTAACTGACGAATACTCGAGGTTCCCATTTTAGAAAATAGTACCATCCATTGCATTTTCGAATTTACAACCAATTATTTGCCATGTTAGAAATACCAAACTCACGAAAATCAGATAACGACCCTCCACTTAATGGACATGAAATTCTCCAATTCTTTAGTGAATATGAATGAATATGTCTGAAAAAACAAAAAACTAAAAGGACCTTGATGATGCGAGAGAGACTGAGACTGCACAGTCAGCCTCTAATGCATTATCTTTGGATTGCTTTTGTCAGTAAGGTGATTCCTGCAATCATACCATGAACGTCCATTACAGGCAGTTTTTGGTTTTTTTATATTTTGCAAATGTTCGACTTTTTCAATTTGTTACGTCATGGTATGCCGTTCTATCAATATTGAATTTGGCAGATCGAGACATGTAGCAAAACTGACAATCTACGAATTTTCCGAACTAAATCAATATCTGCAGTTATCGACTTGTTTTGTCAACGACTAGTGATATTGGTACTATCGAGACGTTATAATATAGGTCAGCGCGTATAGAAGCGATGAAGATAGTTGTAGCATTTGGAGGGAGGCTGATGAGACCGAAAATGCCGAAACTACATAGTCTGTCGTTAATGCTTGTTTGGTTTTCTATATTTTGCAAATGCTGGATGTTTTCAAATAAATAAAACAGATTAAAATCGCTCCGTATAGACCAGAAGCTAACGAGAAGTTATTGTTATGCATACCTCACGACAGCAACAAATTTAATTCACAAATTCAACATTTCTTAATAAACTCTCGCAGTACACTACATTCAACAATTGGTAGAACACCATTTGAAGTCATTTTTGGAAAAAGCGTTAACAATTTGTTACTTATGATAGAAGAAATTGCGCTGATAAAAAAAGAAGAATCAAAAAACATAATCCCAAGATCGGAAATTTTGTACAATGCAAACAAGATCGATCAAACAATTGAACACCAACATTTCATCCTAACTGATCCCTCACTCTACGTCCTTTCCATTCTCATTTCAAAATATTTTTCAGCTCACAAAACTGTTTATTTTCCAAATATGTTTGACAATTCTCATAAAAATATGTAGTTATTTTTTACAGTTTTAGGAGTCGTAGGTGTCCCAATTACTCGAAATCTGTTAAACTATGAAAACAGTTTTAACAAACGTCAAAAATAGTTCAGCAACAGTTTTAGTTGCAAAAATACATCTTACAGCTGTCAAATTGGGACCTATTTTGATATTTAGCTATCAAATATTTCTTATTACCGTCAAAATATTATGTTTTTAACAATATGTAAGTAAGCCATGTAATTATAAATACAATTATGAAATGTTTCTGTTAATAGAGTATTTATTTTTTCTATTTTTCAAATCAACAAGTTGGATTACTTTTACAACAGTTCAGTTTTAATTTGTCAAAATTGTCTTGTTCAGTTTTAAAAGACTTAAAATAATTTGATTTTTAAAAAGATATACAAGAAAAATACTAGAGTTGAGCAATTGTACAAATTCTAAAAATCTGCAAACTCGCGTTTCACACAAGTAAAAACTACTTTTGAAAAATCCTTCGTAAGATACAACGTGCAGCATTCTGTTTACAGCATATAACAGATCGAAACAGATGTTCTGACTGTTTTACAGGTTTCACGAAACCGCTACATCACTACACAACGGCGAAGCATACGTATCGAAAAAGAACGTGATAAACGTGCCATATAAATTAAAAGAGACCACTCACACAAAAAAAAACAGTTCGACCATCTCCTGAATTTATAAAAATATATCTTGCATATAAAAATAGTACGAGAGCAAGACAGATTAGAATTAGAACAAGTTCGAGTTGATGTTCTAAAAATCGAAACGGAAATCCTAATGATATACTTATAAGTGATGTGAGTGCACGTATGTATGTATAAATGCACATAAAGACATCATGTTGAGGTATTAAATTTATATTACACGCTTATCAACGCCTGAGTAATTGACACATCGTTATCGTGCCAACTGGCGTTTATAAATGGTGGAAAAAAGTAAGGATTAACACGCCCAAACTAGAGCTAATTAACACGTGTGGAGAATTAAAACGATATAGAGTTGAGAATGATATGTATAAGAAGTATTTTTTTACAGATCCCTCCTATCATATCGAGACTACCTTGAATATTTAAAACTAAACTTTTCTTTTTCTACATACTGTCTAAATACACACATCTTTGAAATATGATAAATGAATATTATGCATGATATGATAATTTGAAGCTAAAAACTATGAACTTCTTTTATACCTTTCTCGTTCGTTCGTGATGGAATTTGTCTATTAGAGATATCAATGGATTGGGTTATCAAAACCATTATTATATTATTCGCAATAATTGTTAGATCTATAAAACGACCAAAAAATACACAAAATCGCGGATATATAAAAAGGATGAAGATTAGGGGAAAACACCTTTTTAAACGTCGCTTTTAGAGCAAGACAAACTTCTCTATCAAATTGTGCGACTTTACAATAAGGTGTTTGAGTTGTTAGTCAGTTAGGAGTAGGTTAATAGATTAATAATTTTTAAAGCATTGTTTACAGTAAAATAAGAAAACTTACAGTCACTATAAAAGAGAATTCATTGCGTGTCGCCAGCTCTCTCCACTCCCCCCCCCCTCACCCGTTCCCATCCATAACCGAATTTTAAAATGCTTTCTGGACTAAAGCTTTGTAGGTACCCATTTTGTATCAAACATTAAAAATTTTATACCTACCTCGCCCGTTTAGAAGATATATTCAATTTTAGATGGTGGTGGAGGGGTAGGAGGAGGGAGGGGGCTACGAACATGCCAGCCCCTCCATGTCGAAATTTCAAAATTTTACCAATGCAATGGTATTGTACTAGTTTTGTACCACAAATGAAACATTTTGTACCTCGTTAGTGTCAACGATATAATTGATCTTAAGTACAATGCTATCCCCCCTTCTCTCCTCCTTCCCCATATGGAAATTTTAAAATTTTACTAATGCCATCGTATTGTATTAGTTCTGTACTGTTTTATACCAAAAATTTGCTCCTGGTCGTATTATTTCTCGTTTGGGTGTGGCGTTATCTGAAGTCACAGGTTTATGCCGACAAGGCAGCGACCACCGAAGCTTTGAAGGACGAAATTAAACGCTTTATCAATGAAATACCGCCATATATTACAACCACATATGTACAATAATATTATTGCAAATTTTATCAAAAGAGTTCGCAAGTGCCAGCAAAGGCATGGCGGTCATGTATCAGATATTTTGTTTTATAGATAATTGTCAAATGCATCCTACATTGTATAATGAATAAACATTTCACTGCTTTGTTACAGAAAACAACGTTTTATTCAATCTTCCTCTTGTTGAAACATTCTCCCAGTCATCTAACAGTTAAGTTGCAGCCACTAGATAAGTTTTTATTCAACCCATTGACGACCAAAGTATGACAAGCAATAGATGGGCCGTAGTTCAGAAAGACTAACAAAAAACAAATTTTCCGAACTCGGCTTGACAAGGACAAAATCTGTGCACCACCGTGTACCTACCCTATTAGTTCAACCATATTTCCGAAAATGAGTTTGCCATTCAAGACTTGAAAAACTATAAAGCCTCGTTACAGAATCAACCATTAAAACAAAATTATACTAGCTTAGCTAATAGATTGATTAATACGCCGACCATTAGATATGATGCTGACCCAAATTTGCCATTTCTAGGTGCTCAAATAAATTTAAACAAAACAACAAATGAACTCTACCCATCGACTTCGTTTCAAATTTTAGCGAATCCTCACCCATCAACACTATCCACAGCTAATATTATATTACGCCTTCAAAAACTATTACTGAACAACAGAAACTCCTTGATTGAAACAATAAACATATGCATAAATATTGACTTCAAGGGGAGTACTAAAAGAAGCAAAGGAGCAAATTATTTTGTTCCTCATTAGTTTGAGAGATATGACAGATCTTAAGTAAGAACTTAGCTTCTCCATACAGGAATTTCAAAATTTCACTTGTGCCATCATAGTGCAATGGTTTTGTACTCTTTTGTATCACAAACCAAACATTTTGTACCGCACTGGTTTAGAAGATATAATCGAATTAAATGAGTGAGAAATAAACAAATATTTTGTGTTATCGTATTAAAAAGTATTCAAAAAGTAAATATTTTGTATCGCACGGTATTCACACTATTTTAACCAATAAAAAAACAATTGCTGAATGATGGTACATTATTTTATATGCAAAGCTATTCCTTTAATTAATTCCATAATTATCACGTACATATAAAGCAGAATAATTAAATACATATAAATAACGTCATTTATGCCCTAAATTTAGTGTTGTTTAGTATTCCTATAAAATATTAAAGAGTTTCTTTATGGTATCTTTGCTGCTATAGAATTATTAAGTGTCTTCAAAAATGCAAAAATATATAGAATGTTCCATTAAAAAAAAACTGACTTCTATCGACGTAAAGTTGGTTGAAATGAACGTTAATTTTGGACAAGCCTGTATAAATTATGATAAATTTCAGGACGTAAATTTGATGTATGCTATTTCGGCTAATAACATGCCAATTATGGGGTCTTTAGCTGCAATACAGAATATTGAACATAACGTTGCAATTAGCCCTATATTTGAAAAAAATTGAATAACTCAAAAACGGCTGATTTTTGACATAGGGTGTCTTAGTAAGTTTTGATGCAGAATTGTATGCCCGATATAAAAAGCTCATAAAAAATATACCATGCTATTTAAATTAAGAAAGTTGACTTCAATTTCCGGTAAACCGGAAGTGGTACAATGGTGCAAATAATTTTTCTGATGAGCCCAGATCATATCAGTTATAACTACAAGTTTGCAGAAAGAACATCAAAAAGTTCTAACGAACCAGTTCCGTGAATGACCCTTTATATATCGGGTGTCCGTAAATGCTTGAATCTGACAGCTACTGTCAAATTTTGGTTAAGTTTGTAACACTGATACATTTGGTTTCGATCGGAAGAATTAACATTAGCGTCCCACGCGGTAGTTACATACTTTCAGCATAATTATTAAAATTGTTTCTTAAAATCAAAAACAATACGCTTCCTTTTGAAAACGTTTGTTGCTAATTAAAATTAGTTATAAATAATAAAATCATTATAAAAAATTATAACTATAAAACCATTGCAATGACAAAAGTACAAACCTAACGAAAATACAGACGTGATTATGGCCAGAGAGGAATAAACCAACTGACATTCTCAGGGTGGTAAACTTTAAGCACACATATTGGATACATTTTGACAGACGTCAGCTTCAAACATTTACGGACACGGTGTATACTGTGTTTAGTTATCGATCTTTATCGTTCGTTATTTATAGTCATTTCTGAGGTTAGAATTTAGTTGGTTATTGCAGTTTAAATCGTTTTTAAAATTAGAATTTAGTTGGTTTTTGAAATTTGCATTTACTTTCGTTTCGACGATATTTTAGTTAGCTCATAGATAGTCTAGTCGCTAATAAATGTACGTTTTTGTTTCACTGAAATCTTGCAATAATAAAATGCCTCGTTCAGGTACATTCGACAGATATTTATTCTTTTCTATTGTGGAGCCTATTCGATCCAATTTTTGAGTTAATTGTAAGCTTATTCCTCATAAGTCTATAATATCGAACTAATTTGGGGACAAAATGAAGATATCCGAAATATGCTTACTGAATAGTTTCCAGCAATAGCTTTAATACATATTTTATTTACGGTTTTATGTACATATGTATAAGTTTAGATTTTTACAATTTTTGTTATATTTTAGTTAAATACCTATTCTTTAACTTTAAACACCAATTTCTCATCTTCTGGCAAATATTATCCTTCTTTTAAATTAAAAACGTTCCAATTTATTAATGCATTATTATTATTATTATCAGTATACTTATAAATAACTCGTAATAAATGTATTTAACTAATACAATACGATAGCATACCTAAATTGAAATTCTGATATAACAGCTTAGTCTCGTACTCGCCCCATCTAAAATTGATTATATTTCCTAAACCAGCGTTTGGATTTTGGTACAAAACAATGCAAAACTAGTACAATACGATGGCATAAGTGAAATTTTGAACTTCCGACATGGGAGGCTGGTATGTCCCTGGCCTCGCCCATCTAAAATTGAGTATATCTTCTATCTTTGCTACAAAACGGTACAAAATGTGTACAAAACTTTAGTCCAGAAACAAATTTAACATTCGGTTATGGTGGAGGGGCGGGGGCTGGCGACATGCAGCCCAATTCCACAAGTTCAGGAAGCAGCAAACAACATATATGGATGTATGATGAGTGACGTGTCTGCTGCAATTGGTAAAGCAATTTATTTAATGGATACGTGGTACACTAGGATGTTCGGTGTTTCCTTTAATGGCAGGTTTGTTCCGGAGGAAACCCTCTTATAGTTTCTTGGGCTTGAGGATTGATAGAAGAATTTGAAGATAAGTTGTAGCATTGTACGGTATGAGACATCTCCGAATCAGTGTGAGAATTCCTCCTCTTCGGATATTTTACTTCGTTTATATAGAATCTTGACATTGTGTTTTAGGTGTAGCATATACCGATTCTAGTCGTTCTTCTTTTTTAACTTTTCTAAACATTTTGCCACCTTAGTCTATTTCTATTTGTCAACATATGTCCCCCGATAGAGTTAGTAGCTAATGGAAAAATGATTTATTTGAACTTGAACTAAAAACCTTAAGTGTAGCATTCACGACAGGACTCCCTTCAATTTCAAAAAATTCAGTGTGAAATTAAATCAAAAAGAACATTTATTTATCAGAAAAGGTTACTACGAAGTAAAAAGTGATTGAAACAAGATATATTATTCAATTCCGTGCATTATCACACATCTTAACTTTCGTATTTCTTAAAGGGTTAACAACTCAATTGCTGTCGGTATTCCCTGCTCTAAATGTTCCACGTTATGTTGCTGTCATTCAGCACCAACAATTTGCTGAAGGGTTTCCCAAAAAATTAAATATTAAAATTGACAGACCATGACTGCGGGTTGATCATGAATTAGGGCCATTTCTTGTTTGCTATTTTTCTTCAAAGTGACAAGTTATCCGATCTCGTACAGTTATGGAATTATGAGCTGGACAGCCGGGCTTTGAGAGGTCCGCGAAGTTAACACCACAAAATCAAAAATCGACAAAAATGCTAGAAAGGATTGACTATTTATTGACCATCAGCATAGTCGAAAAATGAATGAAAAAAACAAGTTCATATCTCCAATAAAATGACATCAAACCCAGAAAATGTCTCAACCTGTTGCTCCAGGCTACTTAATCATAACAAATCGCAAATCATCGTTTGATCACCGACTGGTTAACTTTTATCTGATCTCGAAATTACATACAATAGAGTTTTCAAAGTTTATCGCAATTTTCACAAACTTTGAGAGGTGAAACGCTGAAAATAGTAGGACTTATTGTATGGTGTCTCTAAACCAGAGAAAACTGAAAATTATCGTTTGATCACCCTCCAATTAAATTTTATCCGATCTTAAAGCTTCCCCATTCAATTACACGATTTGAATAATTTAACTGTTTTATAAGTAGTTGCAGTGCTATTTAGATAGGTGTCTAATGGAATTACAACAGTATTTAGTTATGGCATATCATCCGCTTTATTATTTATTTTTGTCACAATTTGTGTTGCTATCTTGAACACATTTTTCAGTGATCGTAGACCACTTCTTTAGAATCTAAAGTTTGTTGTGTTGTACATTATTGTTCTGTCACATTTTTAAAATCAAATAGACCAGTCTCATATGGTGGTGGTATATTTTCTACCACAACAATATTGTGGAGAATTAATTCGTCACTGTCGTTTCACCATTGCTTCCATCACCAATCAAATCATCTTCAAAATGGTAGCTTTCAATTTCACTGACGTCGCAAATCTAAAAGCTCATTCTACCTAGTTTATATCTATTACAATATTTTACTTGTTTACTATGGTTTACTACAACGTGACAACACTGGCGACTGCAATATTGCAAATGTTGTTTTGCGCTGTTTATTATTTTTTTAATTCTATTAACTACATGGCCTGAGATAATGCAATTAAACCTATACCAAAGTTGCCGAAAATTAATCTCGGTATTATTCAAAATTGTATTTCCTGTTATCGAAACTGTAACAAAACACGCTGGTAATATTTTCGCATATTCTAATTATACATGTTAATTTTATCTATACAAAATGCTCAAGGTTTTTCAGTACCGCACAACATTCTACTTAAAGGCGAACGGCAATTAAAAAGAAATGATAACCCCATGTCATTTTTATCTGGAAACTGCTAAACAGTTTCAAATGTCGTGCATGATACGATTAAATGTATGTATGTAGTGTAATGATAATACATGAACGTATACGATTATGAGAAGAGATACATTGTTGTCCACGATTTTACGGACAAATTTCCTAAAACCACCACATTCTTATATAATTTAAGATTAATCTAGAACCAGAAACACGCCCTGTAAAGCTCAATTTTTCATTAAAATCCAAATCATTTACGAAATAGCGAGATTTAAATCAGTATTTTATTAAATTCAATTTAATGTTCGTAATTTAACGGACATCATTGTATATCGAATTCGATAAAGAACTATTCTAATGCGTGGTTGAATTACTTCTTACGAATAAACGTTTAATATGACCTTGTACTACATTAATTGCTCATCACAGTAAGAAATATTTCAATACGGTTACAAAATTCTTGCTAACTCTTTTGTAATATAAATGTAACCTAATTAAGTTGAAAGAAATTATGTTAGCGATGATACCACGCAATCAATAAAAATTCTTCACGGTTAATAATTGAAGATATCAGCAGTTCCTTTTTAAAATCCACATTCCTTCGTTTAAAATTGTATATATGTATTTCTATAACTTTATAACAGAGTTGTAAATTATGAATATTATTATTGTTTTGTTTATTAATTTTGTTTATAAATATAATTTTAGTATTTACAAATATCAGGAAGATATATTTTATGTGTAAGTATAACAGTGAGCCAGTAAGTTTTAATGATGGAATCTCCGTTAACTATATACATACACATAATACAAATAATTAATATCAAACAATAATTATTAAGTGTTTCCTTACACTCTATATGAATATATATAGTATAATAGACATTGTCCTGGCAGACTTACAATCACGCTAGAGCTCAAATGGTAATCCTTTTACTCTTTCGGTCTTCCTGCAGTGCAAAACTATTCAGTTATCTCCCATATTATGAAAATAATTGCAAATGGTGGTTTAAGCTGAATCATCGATCAGGACGTAGTCATTATTATTAACCATCAGTAGCATAAGTCATCATTATTATCATTAAGCGTTTGAGTGATTGTAGTTTTTCCAAAAATTTTGTTTAGTTTTTGAGTGACATAAACTTTTCAACTAATCAATGCAACTAGTACTATGGACATTGGGACCACGACTAATAAAGCAGTTAAAATTAATTTCTACTATGAATGATTATGATTTTATGATTTTCTTATGATTTTCTTCTCCACCATGTTGTTTTTGATAAATGTTTTGATATTTAACTCACCTATCTTTTTACTTCAAGTGTATCAGCCAATCAATCTGTCTTCTAATATTATAAGCTCCTTTTTCTTTTTAATACAAGATGACATCGTAAAATAATTGTAAAATTATTACTTACAGCTTTCTGCGATCTGAAATGTTTCCGGAATCGGCAAGAAATGGTGCTCGAAGGTTGAAGTGGATTCATTGTTCGGCAAAGGCAATCTTTTGATAGCAGCTGTCAAAATTTCAGACGTCTACTATGCGTCTACTATAATAGTTGTTTAACAGTGTGTTTTGTGTTGCAAATCAGGTGATTTCGCAAAACATGATAAATCGAATTCGGTGCAGTGATAAAACACTTCTGGATGTCTGGGAAAAGCTGAAAGGGATACCAAAGACATCCGAGTCATCTCCGAGGAACCAAATTTTGGGCATTAAAAAGCTTTTGTCGTGATGCGTACCGCGTTTGCTGACACCACTATACAGGGTGTAACAGTGGGAACGCCGTGGTCTCTGGTAGTCAAATGGTAACAATTTTGTAAAAGTTACATACTGGAATATATGTAGATGGATTAGATCTACAATTTAAAAATAATAGGCAATATACAGGGTGTTTCAAAACTTAACAATGTACCAAAGTAATGTTTTTCTTAATGGAACATCCTGTATTTTATGGCATTTTTGAGTTATACACTGAAATCTAGATCAACTTTATTTAAGGTTTCCTATGTCTAATTTTTGTAGTTTCTGAGATATTTCAACTTTTTTGAAAATGTAATGTTGCACGAAAAGTTTAGGTTCTCGAAAATGACTTAATTCAGAGAAATGGAACGAAAAGCGTAAATAGTAGATCCTTTGGCTGATTGAATGCCGTATTCAAAGTTGTCGAGTATTCTACAGGTCGTGCATGTACCGAGGGCAAACTTTGTGAATTTCTTTCGTGCATAACTTTAATTATTTTAAATGGAACACCTGTTAGTATTTATGTTATTAGATAGAACATTTTATTGTCTAAAAACCAGCATCAGGAATCCCTATGACTATGTGTACTAGTTTTTAAGTTATTTGCGTTTTTTTTTAGATAACTTACGAAAATTATTATTATTTCATCTAGGCGGTTGGTTCCTCATAGAGAAAGTGTCAATTTGACGTGTACTCTGTTAACATCATGTATCATGCATACTCGTTGCAAGAAAGAACTGATATGGTTTTAGTTATTGGTGAGTGCCAGGAAAATTGCTTCCTTGCGTCTCGGGTGTATTCGTACCCAAATCGAAAACATCCAGATAAAAGGAATTAAATATAACTCATATAAGCGTATCAAGGATACTAAGAAAACACTATCCCTTAAATACCATCAAAATTTATACGTAATGGATTATGAACGGCGAATTGATTTTTGCATGTGGGCTCTTGATAGAAACGCAGAACATAATGATTCTTTTTAATTACGTTTTATTTACCGATGAATCCACTTTTCATAATGTATTGAAGAAAATTATGTTGAACGCTAGCACTTTTTCGTTTATTTTGTTGTTATGTTTTTTCGTTTATTTTATACGAAATCCTTTTTTCTTAATCCAAATACAAAAATATTTACTGCTATTTTGTTTAGTTTATTTTTATTACATGGAATTTATGTTTTCATGTAAATTATGACAATATAAAATCAACTTCTTCGAATAATAATATTTCTATCCATCGATGTAAAGATATACTGAATGTTCACTTACAAAAAACAAATTTACTTCACTTCAATTATCTAAAAAACGCAAATAACTTAAAAACTAGTACACATAGTCATACGGATTCCTGATGCTGGTTTTTAGACAATAAAATGTTCTATTTAATAACATAAATACTAATAGGTGTTCCATTTAAAATAATTAAAGTTATACACGAAAGAAATTCACAAAGTTTGCCCTCGGTACAAGAACGACCTGTAGAATACTCGACAACTTTGAATATGGCATTCAATCAGCCAAAGGATCTACTATTTACGCTTTTTGTTCAATTTCTCTGAATTAAGTCATTTTCGAGAAACTAAACTTTTCGTGCAACATTACATTTTCAAAAAACTTGAAATATCTCAGAAACTACAAAAATTAGACATAGGAAACCTTAAATAAAGTTGATCTAGATTTCAGTGTACAACTCAAAAATGCCATAAAATACAGGGTGTTCCATTAAGAAAAACATAACTTTGGTACATTGCTAAGTTTTGAAACAGCCTATATATTGCCTATTATTTTTAAATTGTAGATCTAATCCATCTAGGTACATATATTCCAGTATGTAACTTTTACAAAATTGTTACCATTTGACTACCAGAGACCACGGCGTTCCCAATGTTACACCCTGTATACTGGAGATCAAGGAACAGTCGAAGCAGCAAATTTTTCCGAGCGAATCAGCTCCGAAGAAAGCAAAGAATGTTCCACCGGCCGGAACGGGCATGGCGACCATTTTTTAGGATTCCCAAGGTATCCTCATTGACTATCTGCAGAAGGGAAGGACGATCACGGGCCAATACTACAGACCTCGAAACATCCTACTTTTCCAACGGCTTGGAGAGACTTGAGAGAGCACAGTTTGAAAAAATGTATTGACCTTCGAGCAGACTACATCGAAAAATAAAAATAAAAAACCACACCAATACCGTGTTTTCCTTGTCGATTCCGGAAACGTTTCAGATCGCACTCGTACTAACAAATCCTGACAAATCTCAATTTGAAGTTGAAAACCTATACAGTCTTAGACAAAAGTAAAGCAAGAAATGAACTGTATGCATTTGTAATGAAAAATAAAGTACAACATGTAATAGTTTCGGTGTATACAAGTATTTTTTTTTAATTATCATATGTAGTATAAAAACAAGATACATACAGTTATGGCCAAAATAATAGCAGTACGACTTGCTTATACAGAAAATATATGCTATTTTTAGGTTATTGATTTTTTAATGGAAGTGGCACTAGTTTTGAGTTGTAATGAAGAGATAAATATGTAGTATCGTAGTTATATTTGCATATCGATTAAGGTTGATTGGTAATTAGACTAATATTTGTAAATCAGGTGGACAAAATAATACCAGCGTTATATATTTGAAACAAAAACAGCGAGAAGTATCATAATACAATTTTTTATTTATTCTAAAATTAATATAGCATTAATATTTAGTGGCGTAGCCTTTGTTTTTCACTACCTCGATGCACCTTCGGGGCATACTGTCAACCAACTTCTGGCAGCGTTCATGAGGGATAGACAACCAAGTCTCTCGCACGATTTCCCACAATTCGTCTTGAGTTGTAGGGTTGGCCTTAAAGACACCTTCTTTTACGTCAGCCCATAAGTTCTCAATAGGATTGAGGTCTGGAGACTGAGCTGGCCACTCCAGAACCTCAATCCTATTTTCACGGAACCAATCCTCCGCTCGTCGACTGGTATGTTTGGGATCATTGTCCTGCATTAATATCCACTTTAAAGGCATATCCCACTCTGAATAAGGTAACAATATATTTTCTAGGATATCCACATATCCATGTTGGTCTAGAATGCCTTGGATCCTGTATATTGGCCCGGTTCCATAATACGAGAAGCACCCCCAAACCATTATTTTACAACCACCATGTTTTACAGTCTTTAAAGTGAATCGTGGTTGAAAAGCTGTATTTATTGGTCTTCAAACAAATGATCTACGGCCTCTCTGACCAAATAATACTATTTTGGTTTCATCTGCCCAAAGTATGTTACGCCATTTTTCTGGGGTCCAATTCATATGAGCCTGCGCGAATTTTAACCGACGTCTAACATGTTGTTTTTTAACAGTGGCACTTTTCTAGGACTCCTTGCAGGTAAATTGTTTTTTTGTAAGCGTCTGCGTATTGTTCTTGCGCTAATATTTAGTTCTAAATCTTGTTTCAATTTAGTAGCAGAAATGAATGGATTTTTTGTTGTGTGGCGCAAAATCATTTTGTCATCGCGATTTGTTGTTTTCTTCTTACGGCCCCGGGTTTCTGGTTTTTCTTGCCAACGCAGTGCATTAACCATCATTTTAGCCGAACACTTTAAAACGGTTTGAATAAATTTATAAGTTTTACCTTAATTTCTTAGTCTGATTATTAATTTACGCGTTTCTACACTGCAGTGCTTTTTGCGACCCATAATTTTCACTAACAATTAAAAAACTTGTACTATATGAGTGGTACTAAATTCAAACTAATTTATTTTATATAAATTGAACCCTTCAATCCACTTAATACATTGTTTGACGGACGACTGCTATTATTTTGACCACCTCCAAATGTATGTTACAGCGAAAGAGAACGGGACTCCACCGAGCTGTAAGAATATAGTTGACTATTATATACTACTCCAGTTCCTTACGAATTTGGGCACGTCATGGATAGATGGCCGTTTCAATAATTCAAGTAAAAAAGATTAAAATCATTAATAAACAGTTTTTAATTTCGCACTGCTATTATTTTGGCCATAACTGTACATCTATCAGAAATAAGTAACATTAATGTGATTTCAAGCACTGTAGGCTTGTTTTATACAGATAAAAAATCGGCAACACCATTCAGTATTCGATTGATGATGACAGCCCGTGAGCCTTCGAAATACGTGTCCCGAGTTAATTAATTAAACACAGAGAGTAATTACGTGAAGGTCTTTGAAAAACAAGGGAAAAGTGAACACAAAAGAAACTTCCAACTAATAATGGCAGATGGAATATTTTTCCGCAGTTATTCAAGAAGTGCGTCGGCGAATTCAATACTATTACTCTATGTTGGTCTTCGAATTCGTCTCTCGACCTCTTCTCATAGGTGCTCAATGGGATTCAACTACAGCCCATTTTCTTACACGTAGGTTATACTCGGAAACCATTCCTTTACTAGTTTCGAAGAATGCTACAGGGCATTATCATGTTGGTATTTGAACTGTAATAGCATTTGTCATTCATATGGTAGCATTACATTTATTCTATTTTTTTTTACCTGGTTTTAGAAATGTTTCGACATGTAGTCTAACATTGATGAATTTGGGTTATGCCCTGATTAAAAATAAAACAAAAATGCCGCGGTGAAAAATTAAGCAAAGAACGATTAACAGTTTGCAAGAATATCACAGAAACAGACAAAAAAAACATAATTGGAAAGACCCTGGACGAAGTTGCTTTAAAATCGTAAAATCCCTTTAGTGCAGTTACTGGTCCCAATCTCGTGTATAGATTATTGCTGATCGATTTATACAATGACTTCAAGAGTAGGACGTCGAATTGAAAGATTGTAAAATACTTTTACTCGTAGACAATTGTGCTGCGCACCCAAAGGAAGTGAATCTAAAAAACATTAAATTAGTTTTTTTCTATTATACCACCCCGCACCACAAGTAAGCTTAATAAAAGTTCTGAAGCAAGGCTACAGAAGGAGGGTGGTCCAACAATAGCTGTCAGTGATGGACAGCGCAAATTCGACTTCGCCAAAAATCTCGGTTTTAGACGCTATCCACTTGTTGTACGCTGCGTGGATGGACATCAAGAAGGAAACAATTGCCAACTGTTTCAAGAAAGCAGGAGTTGGGAATTTTAAAAGACTGATTGGTTTTCACAATTGCAGATAAATGATGAAAATTGGGGCGACTCTTTAAGAGAAGGAAGATTGGAAGGATTTAATGTTTCTGACAATTTTGACAATGACTTCGTGACCAATGAAGTTTTTAGATTTTCAGGTTCTAATCTACCATCACAATGAGAGGAAAAAATGAAGAAGAGGATGAAATAGAATTACCTGTAATTATATATAACCGACGTTTTGAAACTATGTCTTAAACAAAACAACAATTGCCTTAAGTAAAAAAGAAGATAAGTTACTATATGTTTTTGTTTAGTTTTGTAGTTCAGCTTTAATTCTAATGTATCATTTGCAGACATATTTTGCTCAATAATTTATGTGGAACTATATTTCACTGCGTGTATGTTGTTTTGCAAAAAAAATAAGTCCTACAAAAAAAAATAGCGACATGTGCGAAATCCGCGATAAATTCACAAGAGCTTTTTTTATCGGAATCAACCGAAACCGATTAGCATATTAAACATGGTTATTTACTATATAACACGCAACGAAGTTTCTACACCATTCATCGTCTTATCAGTAAAAAGAGGTTATATGTCATGGGGACAAACAAGGCTATTTTGGAGCGCAATATGACGTCTATATTGTGTATTGTACGTATTTGCTCTAATCTTTAGGAACGTCAAAGATTCAGGAGTAAGCAGTTCACTGATAACTCCAACGAAAATTCGCCAGAAATAAACTGTGTAAAATTTCTGTCCGGCAGAAATTTATTGTAGATATATTATTATGCCTTAGCGCTGAAAACGTCCTGTGCTTAGTGAATACATAAAGTGCGATTATTTACAAAATACAGTAATACTAATAATCTCATGTTTATAATAACAATAACGTTTAACAATAATAAATTATAAAATGTTATTTAAACTGAAAATTAAAGCTGATGATATACGCATATGTTTATTCAGAGAACAAATCGTTCCTGTTTGATAATAAATGCACTTTTCTATCGTTAAACTTCTTCTTTAGTTTCCGGCGAATCTTCGCAAAGAAACATTCATCTCCGATTACATGAAAATGACCCTCTAATATACACAGTTCATTTGTAACAAGTTCTGCGTAGTTACGAACAAGAAAGGTTAAGTCGTAAACATAGCCAGTTCGATTTCAGCCTAATTGACTCTGAAAGCGATATATGCGTAACTATCTGTATAAGACCAATTAGGAAGGGTAACAACCCTCTATGCATCTAATGCTAAATCAGTATTGTGTTGTGTTTAATGTAATCGTATACTTCAATACTTGAAAGGAGGATATTCGGGGATAATTGTGCCTGCGAGGTGTAAACTTATCTCATTCGACGAAGGGGGAAGCTGGAGATGTTTTATCTATTAGATATTAGTGTTCTTTAAAAAGCTTAAAATTTTGCTGTTTTATAATGCAGGGCAAAATTAATATTTCCAAATTGAAATACAAAACAATCTGAGCACAAATATTAATGATATACAGGATAACAACTTGAACTACGAAAGCCTATTGACAAGATAGTGGGAGGTTAAAACTAAACAAAATTAAAAATAGGCTTTCTGTTCAGATGAGAGAAATGTTTCACGCAGATCCTTCGTTACATTTTGATAGATTCAGTATACGATTCAGTAAGTCGGATACAATCGTTTCAATTTCAGGTAGACGTTGCGAATATCTTTAGAGCTTTGTTCCCCATACCTAAAAGTATTATCCAAATGGAATTCCAAACGTACAGCATTATTAGCAATTGAAATAGGTGCCCCATTAATCACTAAACGGAAAACATTAGAGAGATTATTATAAATTCTTTGGGAGACTGAGCAGTGGACGCATTAAATAGTGCAGCAAGATTGGAATTTTTACAATTTAAAGCCATTTACCAATTAGATGGTTCAAAAGAAAATTGAAGTTGTATACAATCTGCATATCAATGGGATTTGCAATAATTTAGACAAGGCAAAAGCTTGAAAGTATATACTATGTATAGGATCCGATCCAACACAGAGCTCTGAGAGACTCCCCACAGTACCTTCAGTGTCTTCTATTTGTAAAGTACAACTTAATTAATTTAAGTGCACTATCGGTAAAACCAATATTGGTCCAAATAGATAATAGTGCATCTATCTTAACGGTATCAAAGGTTTTACTACTAATCCAATAGTACAAGACAGGTGACTAAACAGTTATCAGTTGCTTTGAGTATATTATCAGTAACATCGGCAAATGCAGTCCCAAAATTGTGATTAGCGCGAAAATTAGATTGAGTTGGTAGTAAAATGTGCTCATCCTGAATATATTGCCTCAACTGAGCTGCAACAAATCGTTCAAAGATTTTAGGTAAAACAGGTAACAAACTAATTGGCCTAAGATCACTAAATTTAACCAACTATCAGAGAAAATATTTTCAGTTAACTAAATGTTAATTATATGCGTTATATATGGAACGACAGTTGGACAACACAATTTAATCATATCATACTTATGCTGTTTAAGCCTGCAGCAACAGACTCAGCAATTTTGATTATATTAAATACTGAGCAGACTTCAAGAGAGACAAAAGAAAACTTGGGCATACGTTTGACATTAGTTAGATAGGTATTGATTGTACGGATGCAGTTGTTATGGATTTTTCTGGAAGAACTAACAAAATAATCGTTTATTTTCTGAGGATGTAACATTGTACATACCTGTTCTTGTTTTCTTCAGCTCAGCAGTTTCAGCAGTTTCATCAATCGTATATTAAAGAGCTAAGGATGTTTATTAATGCATGAAATAATCGTCCTAATAAAATTTCTGTTGAGAATGAGTCGAAATGCTCCAAATACCAGAACAGTCATGATCATGATACAACTTATTTATTTTGAGTTTTAAGGAAAAAGCATAAGACCAGGGTTGGAATAAGTCATGACTAGGGCTGGGCGAAGTATCGATACATCGTCCAGTATTCGATACCATTACTGGTATCGATTCGCCGATACCTTGGATAACATCGGTATCGATACCTTGGAATCGATACCTAGGAATCAATACCTAGGTATCGATACCAACGAACAACGGTAACAACTACCGTATCGCAAAAAATCATTTTTAGACAAATGTTTATGGAACTAATTTTCATATATTGACTCAAATATTAATGAATGTGGGTAGGTGTAATTATTCGAGTACAATAACAATAATTGTTATAAAAAAAGCCAAAGTATCATAATATTGTACATTTTATATCGTAGATATGTTATTGAATATAATTATTGAAATCAATCGGAAAAAATCTATATCTACAAAGCAGTCCTAGGTATCGATTCAAGGAATCAATTTGAGGTATCGATACCAAGGTATCGGTTCCCAAGTATCGATGCCTGTCAATAATTAACCAATTCCAGTACTCGGAATCGATACATCGGTAAGTATCGATACCCCGATTGTTATCGATACCCAATACCAAAAACGTTGGTATCGCCCAGCATGACTTTTATTTTAAAAAGTCAAACAAAATATTATTTATTGAATAAATAATAAATGCATAGGCAACTCATTACTTTTTAAAAATCTTAATCTAATCGGGTGCGTAGATCCCAATGTACCAAACCGAAGAATGAAAACATTCTTTTCACACTTGCGGCTGAAGCTACTGCTGTCACAAGTTCTGTCTTTGTTAGTAAAAATGTTGACAACTACCATTCAATATCTGTCATGTTTGAAATAGCAGGACGTGATTACAAGGGGACAACTTTCCATGAAATCATAACAATACCGGTAACAAGTTTGGAAAGTCTGTAGCTCCAGTTTCCAAAGCCTTTTGATTTCCCTCTTCAGTAAAACTTATATTTTCTTTAACATTTGTAGGATTTAGAATGTGCGCAATAAAGTGATACTTATCAACAGTTTGTGTTAATTATGTTAATTATTATAATAATTTTTCTTTTTGTAGTGCTGTCTAGACCCTCATTTATATTGTTTATTAAATTTTTCCAAATTACAACAGATCTAGCGATTGTGCAATTCTCTTCTTGTATTAAATCCAGTGCGCACGATATGAGTTTTAGTTGAGCCATCAGATCTTAAATATTACGTTCAATGACGATGTAATGTGCCAGGCAATGAACGTCATGATCCACCTTCAGAAGATAATCATGCTGTTGCTAAATGGTTATTTCGAAAGTACTTTATGATCCGCACTATATGGTTTATAACTCCTTGAACATTTAAATCTTTGGCAAGCAAATTTAATAAATGGAAAGAACAGACGTATAAAATTTGTGCATTTACATCATCATTTTTTTTGTATTTGCAGTCTCATACTTGTCATGTTGGCAGCGTTATCTGCTACGACACTTCTTACAAAACAATTGAATTTTTTCTCAGTGTTCTGAATGATTTTTAAAGATAAACTTGTTAAATATAACACATTCATATATTATGAGTTCGTTTCTTACGTTGAACCGCCAGTTCGAATTCCTCCTTTAAAAGCTCACCTTCTCTAATAGATTCATCTTGCAAAGAATTTGTAGGCGAGTTTGCAACTAACGGTATCATCCTCTAGTTCGGAGGATCTACTGACATCATGTATAATTGTATTTATCTCTTCAGGAACAATCTTACAACAATTTTTATATTTTTTGCGAGAGGCTAACCATAGCTTGCAATGTTGCGTTTTTCTTGGTTGGATTTTGTTTATTGTAATCCTCAAAATATTTCCGAATAAAATCCCTTTGACGTCCACTCGTGTTTAAAAAAAAAAAGAAATACAAAATAGAATAATAAGTGAGACTACTTGCACAATTGAACTTTTATACTAAATAATTAAAATTATTCGACGTTGTAACTTTGTATTTATTCCTTGCATTTTTCTTTTTACAATTGACTGTAATTTGTTTCGTTTCAAATCTCTACAGGGAACTGTTTTTTGGATGTTATTGAAAATTGTTTTTAATATTTTTACTCTGGCAAGACCTCGGCACAACGACTTTGCATTTAAATATGGTTTTAAAACTTACACAACTGTGTTTTAATAATTTTATGATGTTTATAATTCATCAAAGTTACAACGTCGAATAATTTTAGTGTAAGTAGCCTCACTTATTATTCTATTTTGTATTTCTTTTTTTTTCTCTTTTCTCTACATCTCAGTACAAAAATCTTGACGTAACAAATATTAGAATATATTAATCAAAATAATAGAATGTTTAATTAGTATCAAGAACATAAAAATACTTAACTATACACAAAGGAAAATGACTGACATATCCAAGTTTTACATAAATAGAGTTAGAGAAAGAGCTGAATTCACTTCTCTAAGAAACCAGTAATAATCTCGCATCATAACGAGATTCTACCTACACGGATATCGCTTTTCCATTTACGTAATATTTTTATGGAATTTCATCAATCAACTATCCTAAATTAGTTGACAAAAAATCCAAATATGACTGTAAAAAATGAACTTTGGGCGACATTCGGAATCCTAAATTTTTATAGTTCTCTGCCAAATTAGCTACAATATCTTGGCAGTTTTCATTCTTTTGATTTGTTCCGGAAAATGTTTGCAAACATTTTTAAAAGAAGTCCATATTGCCAGTTCTAAATCATACATCGTACGTTCAAAATTTTCATCTTTGAAAAGCTTCCTAATTTGTAAACCAACAAATATTCCTTCGCGAGCTTCTATACGTCAGATAGCTTTGGATGCTTATTTTATTGGAACCTTATTTTCTTGATAATGGTAAAAAAACACCATTAAACAAAGCAAAATTAATATAAAGAACAAAATCTATAATATTAATATATACAAAGCTTAATATCAATTTGATTTGGTAGGAAAGGATGTTGAACCTTTCCTCTTATATAGTGTCTTATGGATCTCCTTAATCAGAAATCGAAATGAGTCGCCCATCCTTGTCCCAACACCTTTGGTAACGATATCTTGATCAAAGTATTCACTCCAAGGGAGGAGCTCCCAAATCATTTGGAAAAATAGTGTATGTGTGGATATAACAAGTAAGTGTTTAAAGACATTTTGAAACACTCATTTTTTCTAGTTGTATAATAAATTTGTTACCCAAAACCTCATGAAAAATAGCATCACATGTTGAATCCTGCAAGAATTTTTTTACTTTGGGTCAATAAAAATGCCTTCTTTCAACTTAAATCGATGCAAACAGCTTCTGAGTCATAGCAAATGTGCCATTCATGATCTTTATATCAGATTTGAAGTCTAGAAAAAGGAGCCAATCTCTCCATAAAACCATTTACAACAACAACAAACTCCTATTACATATTTTAAATGTGAATATGTTTGTAATTGTAGCTAGTAGATTCCATTGTTGCAGCCTAGAATCTAATAGTTCTTACTGTTTAGAGGATTTCGTACCACGAATCAACTTATTCAATTCTTTTTGGTCTATAACGTAAGACCACGTAACATGAGATTTAGGTATATATTTTTCAGCATGCACAGGTTTCAGTGCTAAAGAAACACTGGGATAGTTGATGTTGTTTCACTTGAATATCCAATAATATTATAACGAAAAAATATTGATATCATCTTGTTGTAAGCTTAAAAATATTGTAATCGAAGATTTATTATTGTGAGGCTGTTTTCCAATTCAACTACCAGAGACAGTATGTTTGGATTCTTTCACACTACTTGCATTCTTCTAGTGTTCAGTTTAATCAATATTATTATACAAAAATTACACATACTTTCAAACCAAACACATTATCATATACATACTTTCTTAAATGCAATGTATATTATTTAATGAATTTATACATTAATCCAAGTGATTAAAATAAACTTTTCCGCATTGTAATCATGTTATCTAATTTAGTTAAAATCACCCGTGTTTATTATTTATACAGTATTTTAAATACTAACTATCGTATCAGTTCATAGTTAAAACAAATAAGAGCAATAACAACCAAATTTGTTTACTTTAATTATGAAATCTTTAAACGAGACTCAGTTCGAGTTACGATTAGGTACTAATAATAAAAAAAAACGATTTATTAATTCCTATCTCAACTGAAAGTTAAAATAAATACGGGCAGCTTTTGTTTACGCTTAAAGAAACGTGGATTATCAAGCTTTTGATAATGTTAGCCAGCCAACTGGCAGAATGCGTAACGTTTAATCAAAATATCGTCCCACACATTTTGTTTGTGCATACATAATAAATACATAACTATTGTAACAACATACTCTATAATTCTACAAGAATGGTCTTTGTTATTACGCGTTTGTTTATCAGGAATTAGTCAGACGTAAAAATAAGTTTTTGGTAAATCCCACGGGAATGAAGTCGGATAATTTGTTCACAAATATAATGCTCCTTTACTTTTTAATAATCTCTATCAATTCTTCGAATTACGAACACGAATTACGAACAATAACGTATATAATTTAGAATGTATTCTACGGATGTTGTCTGTTTTGATTCGGTGTGGCACGAGGCACAACGATCCGGTTCTAGTTGACAATTGGCCGGGTCTGCTATCAAAATATTCAAAAAAAGAGAGAATAAAATATTTTCTTCAATTAACTTAGAAAGAGATTATCGACTTGTTGTGTTTTATATAAAAGTTTGTTGGAGGAACTTATTCTCTCCCTTTATTTGTTAATAAAATTTGTTTGAAACAACATGGAGACATCTACAGAAACCATAATGATGATGATATGCATGACGATAGCAACCTTGAATTGCAAATTAAGCAGCAGTCGTGTCATATCGTGTATAAATATTCCATGGTCATTTTTTTTTATAATTTAAATTAAATGCAAAATTACATGCAATGTCCTCTTTGGATATGGCAACCCATTCTATTAAAGTGTCACCAGCAGCTATTGAGGAGTTTTGGGAACCACAAATCGACTTATGAGCATCCGATTTAGCGAACCCCTTTAATGTTCTTCCAGAAATTGTCTTGTGTAACCTGCTACTGTTCTGTGGTCTTGCATTATGATGCTGGAACAGAAATCTAGGACATATAAGAACTCTAACAGGTATCACATGGTTCGTAAATATCTCTTCAATATATCTCGGACATATGAACAAGGTCTTGTAGGTTCCTGAGCCAGTTCCTCACGACGGCGTTCACCTGTACGCACGTGTTAACCAAAATCTTGACTCATCGCTGAAAAGCACTGAGGACTACTGCCCCATCTCTCAATCTACATGGTGTTGGGCAAACGTCAATCGTTTATTATATGAGCTAATATCAATCGTGGCTTTCGGACTGGTTTTCGTGATCTAAGATTATGTTTCCACAAACTTTTTCGTATGGTTTCTGAACAAATTTGAATTGCCGTTGCTCTTCTAAGATAACTCTGTTTATGACCTTAACCAGCTCTTCTAACATATCTTTCTGTCTCCGAGTAACCATTCCAAACCCTGCACATGACAGAAGGACTTAAACTAAATTGTCTTGCAACACGACGTAAGCTGTATCCTTCCTCGATTAATGTTATAGCTTTTACGGCGTTCTCTTCCACGTATTCTAGTCTTGTAGTACAACGAAAGATCAACCGAATTGAAATTTTATGTGATGCCGTAACAGTAGCAGATTTTATAAAATTGCACGTCACAAACTTTCATTTCTTTTTAGCTTTTGTGAGGCCTTTAGAAAGCTTCGGGAGCTTTCGCGTTTTTAATTACATTATACAGAAATTATATGAATTTCCTGTGCTATAATTTTGACCCGCTTGTTTGAATTGAAGTCTGAAATTGAAACACGTTTTTTTCTTTTAGATATTCGATATTTTTTGGTTGTAAAATGTTAGCTGACATTTGTTCTAAATTAAATGATTTACATCTATTTTTAAAAGGTATCACCATTTTCAGTATACAGGGCAGAATTGAAGCCGCCCTAAAGAACTTCAAATTTTGAATCCATCAACGTCTGAAGTTGGATAAATACGTAAATAAAAGGGTTTTGGTCGTCTCAAAAGCATTTGGTTAGAAATCGAATTCGATTAATTAACGAGTCGATAGCCGCACTGGTTAGGCGGCTGACTATTGTTGCGGCGGAGCGATTCGAGCTGATTTTCAATTCTCCGGAAAGACGGTGACGTTTTTCTCAGAGAATTGAATTCCGATCGACCTACAACTCGCTGTTGAGAGCAAAGTCAGCACAACACTGTAAAAGGAGGTAGAATGCTGCCATAAGGCCATTTCAGCACAATTAGACACACACAAAAAACTATACCGCGAGAGTTGCAGTAATTGTCATACAAGAGATACAGCTTACGAAGTCACTGCAACTAAGCACCCACCACACTTAAAAAAGTTCGCTAAAATCTGTTTCTAAGGATCACTCTGTGATGACTTTTAGCTCAGTACAAGAACAAGAAAAACAACATATCTATGAGATCAAATACTAAACAACATATACTTTCCTGAAAGCTACATACAAAAACAGGCAAAATGCAGAATCTGATGATTTAAGACTCAAACTTTCAAACATTGAACTAAACTTTAAATTTCATTCTTTCACCAAATAGACAGAAGCATTCCATAAAGTTTGCAAATATAACGTACGTTTTCGTTTTCTGCAAATCTAGAGTTCTGTAAATGTAGTTTCAATTCAAATCTATCTTCACAATGATTACTTTCCTTTCGGCCGAAACATCCGATGCTTGAGGTTTTAGTTAATTAATTAGTATTTTTTCTTCATTTCAGAATATTTTTCTCTGCATGTGGGATGTAGTGATTGGCTAGAAGATAGTAAATGTAAAATATAAAACGCTGCCTTTCAAATTAGCAAAAATAGAAGAAAATTAATTAGAATTTTTACAACGCATTTAGCTCATTTTATTTGATGTATTAGTGTCAGGGAAAGTGTTGTATCTTTCGACGCTTGTATGTCACTGTTCATGAAATCTTTGACTGTAATAGCAAGGAAAACGGCCTCTACATTTTGTTAATGTGCAGTACAAGATGCTGAATTTTCCACAATATAGAAACTGTGTAACTTAATAAGACTTGTGCATTTTCCATTTCTAAAGTAAATAATTCGTTTGAACATTAAAAAAAACAACTTCAAAATACAAGAAGACAATCGGGCCAATGTTAAAGCAATATTTTTAAAAAGTACTTCCTAAAAGTGACTGAAACTGGTGCACTAACCAATAGTTGGTCATTCATAGATAAAGGTTGGCGTAAAAAACTTTTCTATTCGCCAAACCGCTTATCTTGTCGTCTCATCGGACGCACACGTATTCCGTTAGGGCCAGGTAATAAAATATGACAGGTAGAAAAGGTCTCTAAATCACATCCTGAATTCCGTTACGAATGTGCTCCATCGGATTAGAGGGTGTTTATCTGATTCTTGGAGACTTTAAAATCACCAATCTATAAATATTAGAGCGGATAAAGAATGGCGACATTTTTTTCTTCTATGTCACGTGCGTGTTTGTCTGTATTGAGTTAGAACTACTTCTAATAAAATAAATACAAATACAAAAACTTACAACTACAAAAAAAACAGTCAATAATTTGTATATACACTAGAGATAAGTAAGTCTAAATTAAAATCAATTAAAAATAATTATTGAAAACTTGTTAATCACCAATATATAAATATGAGATCGGAAAGAATGTTCTTCAGTTTTAAATTTACTTACATTGCGAATATGGAGTTTACTTTTTAGTTTTACTTTTATCGGGAAGTCAATCAACAAGAGAAGTATGCTAAAAGTGTATAAAAAAGGACTGTTATGCGAAACTGTTTCTTTTCAACGAGGTGTTTCCAAAATTTTCTGGTGACCACAATCATGAAAATTATGAGCGTTTTCTAAACAGACAGAAGCTTAGCAATAGTATTAAGAGAAAGGCAATCGAAGATATCTCTATGAAACCAAGGAAGTTAATCCATAAGGAACTTTCGGGACAAGAGGATATTATTGCGACGTTAACATCAAAGGATGTGAAGTATATTGCCAACAATATACCGCATGAGAAACTGCAACAACTGCAAAATTGCCACATTCAGTAAAAGAAGTTCAGGAAATGCTTATTGTAATCAAACCGACAACACAACTTATTCCATAAGAAAAAACCCACCGTGATTATGCTCTTTGAATGACCATCTATAATGTAAAATATTAAATTATTTCTCATATTAAACAATTTTACAACTTAGTTATATTCATATTTGAATTTTTTGATAATAGAGTTAAATTCTCCTCATTTAAACTCCTTGAAACTGTATTTCTGTTTACATTAAATCGAGTTCCAGTATGTCAAAAAACGACTGTAAACTTTTTTTTTGCTAATACGTCGCCCGTAACATTATTAATGTAAACCTATGCACAAAAGCAGTGGATTTTAGACGGGATGTGGCGAAGATGCTTTGGATATTCATTTAATTTAATATAAATTGTAAAAGTGATAAAAATTAACATTTTTTAATAAACTTAAAACTGTGTGAAAATTAGTGCAGTGTTACATCATACCAAAGAGTGATCTAAGGTAGGTCAAATTATTATTTCTACAAAACATTTCTAAAAATATTTCCTTTGTTTAATTGCTTGAAAACAGTGTTATATACAAAATTTTTAATTCGTTTTACATTAAATAAACGCTACAACATGTGGCTAAATGGATCCGTAATTCTAATTTTGAATTTAATCCGTGCAAATTATTTATATTGAGGTATGAGGTATGCCCTTCAAGCGTATTACATATTAAGTAATAAATGTGTCTTCACTTTTATGGAATTTTCAAAAATAAAATAACACTGGTTATTCCATAAAAAAAATTAATAATATAGTGGTATTCTGGTAATTTAAACTTGTTGAAACTGTATTTTTGATGTTTACATCAAATCGAGTTCCAGTATGTCACAAAAACGACTGTAAACTTTTTTTTGCTAATACATCGCCCGTAACATTATTAATTTAAACCTATGCACAAAGCGGTTGGATTTTAGACGAGACGTGGCAAAGATGCTTTCGATATTCATTTGATTTAATATAAATTGTAAAAGTGATAAAAATGAGCATTTTTTTAAATTAAATTAAAACTGTGTGAAAATTAGTGCAGTGTTACATCATACCAAAGAGTGATCTAAGGTAGGTCAACTTATTATTTCTACAAAACATTTCTAAAAATATTTCCTTTGTTTAATTGCTTGAAAACAGTGTTATATCCAAAAAAAAATTAATTCGTTTTTATATTAAATGAACACTACAACTAAATGGCTAAATGGATCCGTAATTCTAATTTTGAATTTAATCCGTGCAAATTATTTATATTGAGGTGTGTCTTTACTTTTAAGGAATTTTCAAAAACTTTTTTTGGTGACGCGTCGTTGGTTTTGCACCAATGCAAAAAGCAGTTAGATTTTAGGTGCGATGATGGTAAGGTGTAAGGGTGATAAAGTTAAAATTTGTTTTAATTAATAAAATAGCGTGAAAATTAATAGAATGTTATATAATTATACCCTAGTGTCATTTCAGTTGGTAAGTCAAATTATAGTTTTTATAATTATAATTTCCAAAAATTTTATTATCATGCCTGCTTTCTTCCAATTCGTCTTGCGTTAAAAATTTGGAATTTTTTTAATATTAAAAATACAAATAGC
This sequence comes from Holotrichia oblita, assembly GCA_023690525.1. Classification (NCBI taxonomy): domain Eukaryota; kingdom Metazoa; phylum Arthropoda; class Insecta; order Coleoptera; family Scarabaeidae; genus Holotrichia; species Holotrichia oblita. The sequence continues at coordinate 23,371,068 of CM043017.1, forward strand.
TTTTCTAGTTGCAAATTCATTGATAACATCACTTAAATTATTATAATACACTATAATAAATAATTATAGCTAGATTTTACAAATGACACTAAGACATTGCTCCCCGTAAATAGTTTTTTATAACTTTTAATTTAGAAAACGACCTTTCTCCAGTAGCGACAGATACAAAGAGAGTATCAAGAATTTTGGGTGCTACATATACATAAGTTCGAAAAAGCAGAATATAAATTATTTGCTACAAAATAATTTAGAATTTCCATAGGCGTTGTGTCCTCACTTACCAGTGATTTAAAAGTATTTATTTCTTCGAACAGCTCTGCACCGTTAATGTCTTTGTCGTTTTCGTCCGTTAAATATATATCTAAATCGAAACCGCTTTTTAAACTATTTCTTGATCAATATTTCTAATATCAAGTAAAGAACTTAAAAACAATAGCATGCTCTTTTATATGGTTAAATCGCTGTTCGATAGACTTTTTTGTGCAATCAAGAATAGCAAAATTAAAAAAATATTTAAAATGATCTTTAGAGTTTACCACTGGTTCATCTGTCGGCTCATATACAAAAAAACATTTTTTTCTTCTAATCCTGTTTGTAGAAACTAGTGGGAAATTGTGTCTTCATCAATTTCATTGCTAATAGTTTTTGCCTTTTCCATTAAAATATCAAGATTTTCATCTGTTCTCTGAATGGAAACAAATTGTATCAAATTTTGTAAAGCGTTAAGACACTTCTTTTATTGTTGTAGACGTGTTCTGAATGAGTTTACTGACAAAGTTTATCTTTTCCAAAAGTCAATGCCACATTGTTAAGGAACAAACGAATTTAAAAGATTTAATTTTTATAGCCAACGAATCAGCAGTGTGTCTTATATTAGTTAGTATCCCTGGACTGATCTGTAGATAATTCCATTAGACTTATGATATACTTCGGGTAATTGGAAAAATAGAGGTCTGATATCTTTTATTCTACTTTCCCAACGAGTTCCTGATACAGGTTAAATATTAAGAAAAGTGACATTTGATTTTTGTATATTCTACCTATACAGAGACGACGAAAAAATATTATATACTAAAGAACGTTAAACCTTCATTCACTGATTTTGCAGCATCGTTTACTACTAAATTTAAAGTATGTATGAGTAAGCACAAGGAACGAACGTAGCTCTAGGATTAACGGCAATAATACGGTTCTGTACCCCAGCATTTACGTCACGCATATTAGAGCCATTATCGTATCCTTAGCCACGCATATCCTTGATATTTAAATTAAATTTAGGTAAGATAGTATCAGTCAAATACTCGAAAATTCCTTCACCTGTTGTCGTTGTCGAAGGGAAAAATTCTAAAAACCTTTCTCTTATATTTGCCACACCCTTTGAGCAATCAAGGAACCTTACAATAAAAATTAACTGATGCTCTGTATGAATTCGATCAGGAGTACTATCCATAATAATTGAATAATATTTAGCATTCTCAAGTTCATTTCTTATATTTTTTGTAACAGCACCACCTAGGAGATTAATAATTTCATTTTGAAAATCAGGGCTGCATGTAATGAAGCATGTGTGTTTTCAGTACAAGTTTTTTTACATTTGCTAAGTGTTTTATCGTTACCGGATCAAACTGACCAATCATTTCCACTGCTTTCAGAAAATTACCGTTATTGTATTCATATAACTTGCTAGAATAGTCCCGAAACGCTAAACATGGTTTCGCCAACTACTGAACAATCGCATCAATAATCAATAATCGCATGCTACCGTTTTTTCTAAATTAAATAATTTTTGCTGTTCGGAGTCAATTGTCAAATTTAATTTTAAACGGCGGCACAAATCAAACCAATTTGAATAAGATTTTAAATGCGAAGTAGATGTTCATGACGTTTTAAATTAATTGAAGAGTGGATCCAATCACTGTATCCATTTTTACTAGTAAGTGATAGGTATATCAGAAGAGCAAAACAGTTTATAACAAAAGCAAAAAATTGCATTCGCTTTGTCGGAGTAAACTAACCATTCTCTTAATACTTTTTGAAGATTTGTTAAAATTCTAAAGTAATGGGCTTACTGGTATGCAAATTGATACATACATAAATATTAGTACATGTAAAGCACACGAGAAGCATTCTACAAGAAAATGTGTTTTAAGAAAGAAATACTTTATTGGAGGTAAAAGTTAACAATATGAATCTAATAAAATACTAGATAAATTTTATTGAGTGTTTATCCTACAAGTATAGTCAATTGTAAGTTTTTGTATTTGTATTTATTTCATTATTCAAGAAATGCTATTCTACTGGGAATCCGGTGTGATAAGTCATGACGGAATTCAAGAGCAGATTAATGGTTCTTAAGTAGGTTTAAGAGTGGGAAATGATAATACAGGACTAGAAAACATAATAGGAAACAACAACAAAATAACAACGGAGAAAGAATAATAGAAATATGTATAGAAAACGAATTAGTCATAACAAACACAAAATTTAAGCATAAAGATATACACAAATACACAAGAGAGATGGAAAACAGAAAAGAAAAATCAATCATAGACTACTTCCACGTGTGTAAATAACAAACTAAACAAGTAAAAGATGTCAAAGTAACTAGAGGAGCGGAAATCGGAAGTGATCATTATCTACTAATAATGGAATTAAAAATGACAAAACAAAGCAAACAAGATAAAAGAAGAAAACAAGTTAAAGAGAAGATAAAAAGCTATACACTAAAAGAAAATGATATAAGAAAGAAATATCAAGAAATAATAACCAAGAAATTAAAAGAAAGTAAGGAAGGGGAAGGCGCAGAAGAGAAATTGACAAGATTCAATGAAACAATATTGAATGCAGCAAAAGAAAGCTGCGGCACTGCATTAAAGAAGCCAAAAAAAGAATCATGGAAAAATTTGGAGAAAAAATGAACAAGAACTTCAGGAAAAATCAGAAACTATTTTATAGAACGCTAAAACAACTCCGAAATAAAAAAGACTACTCAATGCAGAATATAAAAGACAAAAAGGGAACAGTAATAATAGAAGAAGACAAAATAATAGAGAGATGGAAACAATACTTTGAAGAATTACATAAAATAGAGGGAGAATCAAAAATGGAAGTAACAAAAATAGACGAGGAAGATCAAAGAGATAAGAACAGACAGAAAATAAAACAAATCACATAAGAAGAATTACAAGAAGCGATAGCAAAATTAAAAATGGGAAAGCCCCCGGAAATATGGGATAACAACAGAAATTATTAAATTCCTAGGAAAGGAAGGATCGGAGAAATTACTTGAAATATTAAATACAGTAATAAAAACAAAGAACACAAGGAAATCAACACTCCTAAGTAAAAGAGAAATTGATGAGGAAATAAAAGCCGAGGTAGTAAAGAAAATAGTCAGACCCACAATAACATACAGTAGCGAAACGTGGATGTTGACAGAAAAACAGAAATCAAGAATAAACGCAATGGAGATGAGATTCCTCAGGAAGATTAAAAACAAAACAAGAAGAGACAAAATAAGAAATGAAACATTTAGACAACAACTACGAATAGAACCCGTAAACGACAAAATAGGAGAAAACCAGCTAAGATGGTAAGAGGGAAGACTTCCAAGAAGGGTATATGAAACAAAAACAACAGGTAAAATGCCAAAAGGAAGACTTAGGGAAACATTGGAAGAGGGAGTAAGAGAAGAAGCCAAAAAACGAGGTATCCAAATTGGAAAGAATAACCTCACGCTAGGAAGGTACAAGATTAAGAAGAAGAAAAAGAAGAAGTCGGTTTTGAAAATGGTAAGGGAGTTCAGTCTTTTAATGCAGGTAATGCACCGGTCTTATCTTCGTAGACATTTCATTCTAAGAAGACCTTCTTATCTCTTTGCACCACTATCTACAACAGAATTTCCTTTCATCAGACACTTTGAAATTTTCAAAATTTTAGCAATAAATATTTGAAAAACCACTGGTGGAAATGCTTGCAAAATGATTTTTCTGCATTCTAGTTAACTTTTCAGAAACATTTTCTTTGAATAACTCTCTCACTGACACTATAAAATAAGAAAGCACTTGATCGTTACAACGTTAATTCGAGAAAGCATCTGTCAACAGTAAATACTTTTTTGCACTATCATTTGTGAAAACGATTCTTCATTAAAAACTTAAATAACAATATCTTTACACTGCTTGTTAACTATAACAGCTAAATAAAATAATATAAAAGAAGCAGAAGACTAAAATTCCTCTTCTAACCAAATCTTATCGTAATGTAACCCTGTATAAACATGTTTTTGCGTTAGGAAAGAGATGTAAATATGTGCAAAGCTTCCTGGTGAACAAAAGATAATCTGCATGCGTGTCCAAATTTACACACTGAGAAAAAAAATTAGCCCGCGTCGTTGTTGATTTCCTTGACCTCTTTTGATTTGTTGCCTACATATCTTTACAGCATAACATGTCAAATGGTTATCAAGACATATAACGATCGGATTTACGACGAGCATTGCGTTTTCTATTTCTTTTTTTTACTTCTATTCCCTTCAAAGATAAATATAGAATCATTTACGACTCAGTTGCGTGTCGGTACACGCCAATGTATGTTAAACATTGTAAATCAAGCGTAAATTATTGACAAATACACGTTATTAATTATTAATAAGTAGTACATTTGAATTTAGTCGGAGGTCGTGCGTACATTTCTTAAAGTAGAATTTATTTTATCGTAGGAATAAATACTCACCGTGAGTCGTTGTAGTATGGGGTGGCAATGTTATTATCGGGGGTAGACTATAACTATTTTCCGGTTCCGTTTTAATCTTTTGAATATCCGATGTTAACATATCCTGAAATCAAACAATATAGTAAATTAACAATAAGGCATAATATTTTATTGAAATACTACAAGTCGTTAAAACAACACAAAATTCGCGATAAATCATTATTTAAATAGTCATAACGTGGAAAATTGGTTAGCATTAATGGTTTATGTTCTTTAATAGCCTGAATGGATTAGAGATATTTGATTTTGATAAAGTCTCATTAATTTACGATTATACTATTGTTCTAATGCAGTTATTCTTTTTAATCTTTTTTCTACTTTTAATAACGGTGCATTTTTTGCTTAATAGTGCCGATTAGCCCGACGAGGATTGGATGAATGTTGTTTGATTCGATGAAAGAAACACGTAGTTAAATCATTTCATTTTTCATTATTGTGATTTTGACAGAAAAATATCACCACGTACAAAACGTACAGCGCCACTTTATCTGTATGTATAGTTTTCTTTATATGCTGGGAAACTGTTAACCGCATTCGCCGATAGTTTCCAATGTATGTACATAGTTTTGAATTCGATTATGCGATAACAATTGAGCATTAAAAGGTATGTCTAAAATATAACTGAATAAAAAAATGCCTTTTATATCAACCACAATAACTAACGGGATATTACCGTGATTTGTAAATGATGGCATAAGAAGAACATTGGAGTTTATTGATCATGTACATACGAGGGTGGGCTGAAATATTTCCAACTCTAACGTGAAGATGGCACCTATCTTCAATAAAAGCTGGTGGTTGCACATGTATTGCCTATTATCTCACTAAAATTTTACTAAAGATGAGTTAGACGCTGTTATACGGGGGCTCTGAATCATTTGCCACAGTGAAATTTTGGGCAGCAGAATTTAAACGTGGGCGTACAAGCTCGGAAGACGATAAGCGTTCGGGACGTCCTAAAATTCTAGTCACTAAAGTTCACCAAATAGTACTAAACGACAACCGAATTAATATGCGAGAGATAGCAGAGGTTATGAATTTTAGGAAACAATGTCTTAGGTTAGGTTGGAAACTTGTCAGACCACCCTCATATTGGAGTTTACCATCATTACTACTTTCCTGAGATCAGTTAGAAAACTGTCAAATAATTCCTCTTCCTTTTACACGATGCTGTCAAATTTGAGCATTTCAAAGATAACGTTCTTTTTAGACAAACAACTTTCAAATTTCGTCTTGATGAAAGAGTTTTGTATATTTCGAAGCCATCGTCACCAATCATTATCGCAATCTTGTTTTCCACGGGTACCTCTATTAAATCAGTTAACAGTTAGTTTAATAGACACTTCCATTTTCCACCATAGCGAATAACATCTGAATAGCAGATATCTTCGTAACAACGGCGCCATGTCGTTAGCCCTTCCACCCCCCTCCCTCTCCTTCCTCCCCCATAAACGAATTTTAAAATTCTTTTTGGACTAAAGTTTTGTATCCATTTTGTACCAAACATTAAAAATTTTGTACCTCGCCCGTTTAAAAGATATACTCAATTTTAGATGGGAGGGGGCAGGCCAGGCGCATGCCAGCCCCCCCATGTCGTAAGTAGTAGAGTAGTCCCAAAAGAGTTTTTTATTATTGCTTCTGACACTTTAAATCATCATACTTTTGCCAATACAGATATGCACTTTCGAAGACAGATAATATTTTCTGTAGTTTTATCCTGTTGTGTAGCTCAAATAATTTTTTAATACTATTTTGCCATGATCCTCTAGTCCGTGTATTCAAATATGCAAGTTAGATTTGGCAGAAAGAAGATTCATCATTTCTGAACTTTGATTTTATGGACTACTTTTAATGACCTTATTACTGAACATAACTGTAATTCTTTTTTTTTACTGTTTTTATTTTTAAAGTACCTATCTTAAAGTACCTAACTACAGTCTCGTTTGTTGCTGACTTAAAAGATGATCTAGTTTGATCCGCGTTAAAAATATTTTTCGTGTCATATGCTACCAAAATGATTTTTAACAGGAATCCTTTCAAATCCTTTTGCAAAAATAGGACCTTCCAGAGATTTTGCATACAAGAACGCGTTTTCACAGTGTTTTAGTTTGCGGTTATTACGATTTGTTGTATTCATTTTCCTGATTATTTGAGCAGGTTAATGTAATTATTGTCTTTACTCTATATTACCCTGAACATTGGCCATAATTATGTAAATGGTTCCTTTATTTTTTTTAATATTACTTACGAGCTGCAAATCTAGCAATATATCTTGGCAATAACTAATTTAATTTCTTACACAGATAAAATTAACACTGTGCGAATTACGTACTAGTCATTGTGCTTGGAATATCGTTATCATCTTTCCAAGAAAACCATACCACGAATTACTCGTATATAACATAACGCACGATGTGACATAAAAAAATGCGACGCAGATAAAGAAAGAACAATGATTGTTATAGTCATACACATTCATGTACTGTATACGAACAGGTCCGCGTTGTTCAGGGGCTTTATCCCCGGTATTGAATTACTCAAGAGCTACTGTTTCGTACCAAGTCATTGATAAAGTTAATGGATCGCATGTTATATGCTCACCGTTAATTCTTTATAAATAACACCCGATCTAGTCCGGTAATATGGTTGGTTACTGTGCGAACGAAACAATTTAAGTAGATTTTATTTGTCCTTAACGATCTAACCTAACCTACGGATAAAAAAAAACAAATCCTATTTATCAAATAAGTTGCAACAGTTCTGAACTAGATTAAAGTTTCTAACAGAGAAAGCAGTTTTGAAGAATCGAGTGGAACAGCTAAATAGATCCCAAAGACTATAAAATTCACACAAACCATCATGGATTCTCAAACTATTATTGATAAACATTTATTAGAGGGAAAAGTATGAACAAAAAGAACGATTAAACTTCCTGATAGATTAAATTTATAAGTTTAAGACTTAGTAGGAAGAAATTTAATATCACAGTATATTCTATCACAAGCAGTAACGACACTGTGACAATTTTAAATATTCTGCCAAAAGACTCTTCTTGAATGAACTCTTGAATGTTCACGAGGGTAAGACACAAGAAGTGTACCTACACACTTCTCCCAGCGATGCTCCGATCTCTTCTTACTCGGCGTACTATTTGGACGGGTTACAACGCGAACCAAAGTAGCCAGGGTGTCACCAAAACTAGAACAGTGCAGTAGGTAATACGAGTAATATGAGTATAAAAAAATTCTGAAGATCACAAGAAGATTCCGTTGTCTTAAGGTTGGCTGCCTGACGGACGTGGCTCCTGTGTTTCGAGAACCTCTCAGTGCTTATGTTAAAACTCATCTTAGGTTAGCTGATACAGTCCTAGAAGTTATTAAAATTAGTCCAAATTTTGTTCAAAAGCAGTTTAATACCTGCACAAGAGTTTTGTATTCGAGTCTGCAGTTTGCACATTTTTTCTCTAAACTGTATCTTCTCAAGCTTTCTACCTTGAATAGGTTTTGATCTTTTCCTTACGGTGTTTAAACTCAATGAGTTTTGCTTCAAGTTCTGCTCTGCATGGAGATGATGTTATTACGGCAGCAGCACTTGGCTTTCGCCCTTTATTTGAGGTTTCTTCCTCTACGCTTTGGAATGGGTTGAAAATCCTTTGGAGAAATGGTTATATGAAACTCGTAAGTCGCTTTCGCTTGGTCTGAATATAAAATGAGTTTTATTTCAGCTATCGAATCTGTGTCTTACTACATCTTACAAGGTTTCCGGGTCATTGTGGTCAGCTGTGTATGAAACTGGAGTTGAAGATGCTACGAGACAAGTTTCTGATCTAACAAACATTTTTTTCTAAAATTTATTTTTAGTTTTCTACAGAGTCTCATTGTAAGTGTAGGCATTTCTCTCTGCAAAATTACTGTTTACGAAGGTAATGGTTTTCCCATTTGAAGAAAATCTCTGTCCACCGAGTGTAACTTTTAAATTAGGGAGCAAAACGAAGTCGCTTGAAGTTTGATCTGTATGGTGAGTAAGGAGGGTGGTTAAGCAGTTCAAACCGGAATTGGTAGATTTTAGCCATGGCAACCGCTGAGGTGTGAGATTTTTGTTTTCTACAAATGTAACCGTTTTTCAGCAATTTATGCCTTTAACTTGTCAAATAATGATGCGTAGTATATTTCGGTAATGTTTTTTGCTATCTAAAGATAATCGATTAAGATAACTCCATGACTATCCCAAAAAACAGTCGCACATCACTTTCCCAGCCGAAAAAAACAGCTTTTGCTTTTTTGGAGCCGATTCCCTTTTCGTAGTCCACTGTTTTGACTGTATTTTTGTTTCGGGCGTATAATGGTGTATCCAAGTTTCATCTACAGTAATTAATCGGTACCAAATCTTGTTCATAACCTATGTTATCTCTCTCACTTTAATTCGGCGGTTGTTTAGCATTATTTGGCGAAATTTAGCGCTGTTGTCGTTAGTAGTTACAGTTTTTGGACGTCCCAGACGTTTATCGTCTCCCAAGCTTGTACGGCTACGTTTAAATTCTGCTGTCCAATGTGATAAACGATGGTACACAACCCCCGTATACAGCGTCCAACTCATCTTTAATTTGCGTTGGCGTATTTCCTTTCAAAACAAATACAGTGAGATTCTCCTTCGCGGACATCTCTCTTACACGGACACCTCCCTTAAACGGACAGTTTCTTATGGTCCCGACCGAAAAACGCAAGCTGCAGATATAATTAAACACAAAGAAATTCTTCTAAAGAAATGGATGTCGAACAGCAATTTGAATGAAAAAAGAAGCTTTTTGACCGGTGATGGTAGCAAAATTGACAAATTGTGTTATGATTGGTTTATAGCAGCTCGCCAGGGGATTCCTTTGACAGGTACATATGTCCGCTAATACGATGCAAAGCAAGAGAAATAGCCGATTCTCTGGGACATTCTACATTCAATGCTTCTTCTGGTTGGCTCAATAAATTTAGAACCCGCCGCAACATAAGTTTTAGAGCGATTTTGGGAGAAGGAGCTTCGGTTAGTACTGAAGATTGTTCAGTGCATCGTGTTTAGAAAAATGTCCTTCTTTGATTAAGGGATATTCACCGAGGGACATCTATAATGCCGATGAGCCAGGCCTGTATTTTAGGGCTCTACCCGACAAAACGCTCACATTAAAGAAGGAAAAATGTGTTCGGGGTAAGTATCCCAAAGAGAGGTTTATATATTTTCACAATTTTGCATTGTGCAAATATAACGGGTGAAAAAGAAACTCTTAGTCATTGGTAAGGCAGCTAAACCCAGAGCTTTTAAAAACATTAACATAAATAATCTGCCTGTAACTTGAAAATACAATAACAAAGCTTGGAAGACAGTACAAATTATGACAGAGTGGTTGCAAGACCTAGATTTTGAAAATGGCTAAAGAAAAAAGAAACATTTTGTTATTTTTAGATAATGCGGCATCTCATCCATCTCTCTCTCCTCTTTATTATTTTTGTCCCCTAATTGCACCTCGTTTGTCAACCACTTGACCAGGGCATTATAAAGAATTTAAAACTTTTTTATTATCGAAGTGTAATACTCAAACACCTGCTAGTAAACATGAAACTACTGGTACAGCTTTTGAGTTAATAAAGAAAATTACACCGCTGGATGCATTTTATTTGTCAAAAATCGTTTGGGATCAAGTAACCAAAGAAAGAGTTCAAAATTGCCTCCGCAAAGCAGGATTTAAGTATGAAAATATGCAAACTGAAGACCAGTTAACTGAAACTTATACATCTGACCCAGAAGATAATTTACCACTTAATGTACTTGCAGATATCCTCAAAAATAAGAATTTATTGATATCGACTCATAGATTTTCATTATGAGTCGATATCAATAAATAAAGATTTGTATGTTGAAGATCAAGATTCAGGACAAGAAATTGCAAATCTAAATGAAAAAATGAACTTTCCGAAGATTCAGATGTCGATGACGTTCCAGTACCAACAGAAGCTATTCCAAATTAAGGCAAAACTATTACCCTGACCAAGCAGCTCAAAAGTTTTGTCAAAAATCACAGAGAGACAGTCTTTGGAGCTTCTTTCTAAATTAGAACTTCGATTTCAAAACGCCATTTTAAAAAGAAAGAGGAGACAAACTACAATATATCAATTTGTGCGTCCTTAAAATGATTATTCATTTCATTGTTTTGTATTACTACATATACATTATACATATCATACTTTGTATCTATCTAAACAATCTAAAGGAAACAAACCTTTTTTTCTTAAGTTTAAAGTTTTTTGTTTGTTTTAAAAACATTTATATTACATATACGTTTAAAATGTCCCAGATTCTTTAATATATTCACTTTTCGTTAAAAACACGATTTTGTTGTATTTCTTTTATGCGGACACTCCTCTTGAACGCACACTTTCAGTTGATGCCATTGGTGTCCGTCCAAGGGAGATTTCATTTAATGACGGTTCGATGCTCGATTTTGTCATGTAACCAGTAAACTGTGAAGCTCTAAAACTATTTAAATATGAATTTTTTGGTCTATTTTTTTAAAGAATACCGTTTCAATTGAAGGGAAGCTTAATTCTGTTTAGAATTGAATTAATCATGAGAAGAAAAAGATAGTGTACAGTATGAGAAAAAACAGACACAAAAAATACTATGGCGGTGATGGCATAGAAAAGCTCTATTGTAGTATTGTTCAGATGAATTGTTTTCGCTAAAAATTTATTATGTTGTAGGATTAAACATGTGCGTTTGGTTGTCAGAACCTGTTGAACGTTCATTTCAATATTGTGCAAATTGTACTATGTACTTATGTTAGTGTACATTTAGCGTACACGAATCAAACTACGTGCCTTCGTCATTCCTGACACAACAAACTATAAATACTTGTTTAAGTCTGAATTGATCTCTAAGTGTAATCGATTAACTGGACGGAGAATATTTAGAGCGATCTACATTCTCAACGCATTAACACAGTAAAGAAGAAAAAAAAATTGTTATGACAGCTGACAACAAAGTATACGTTGGATTTACAATCGATTGATGTTTATGAATGAAATATATATTAGCTAGGTATAACGATGGTAAAAAGCTTGAATAAGTACTCTCAGAAAAAATATTTTTTCTTTCATCGTTCCGAAAGTGAATCTTCTTTGAGTTTGAGGAACACAAGGAAGTCACTAAGGGCCAGATCGGGAGAATAGAGCGGCTGTTGGCAAATTTCAAAGCTTGCATTATGAATTGCGGCCATTAAAACACAGCTTCAGTGGGCAGGAGCGTTGTCCTGATCAAACAGCACACCATGTCTGAGTTTTTTCCTCCTTTTTTTGGATGGAACCAAAGTTGTAATCTGACCACGCGGAAAAAGTCTATAAGAATAATTCTTTCGACATCCTAAGAAAATGTGGGCATGATATGCCCCGCAGATGCTGTTGCATGAAACTTTAGAGAGGGGTGGTGAACTGTTGTGCCTCCATTCCATGCTCCGCCTGATTCAAGACCATAATGGTGAACCTAAGTTTCATCCACAGTAAACGAATCTTACTAAGAAGTGGTCAGGATCACATATATAGTGTAGTGTAGTACATATATTACTTGGCATTAATATGCAAGTTGTGCCGAATGAACTAATCAACCTCATTTCTAACGAGGTTTCTTTTTAGCAAATGCGCCGTCAAAAGTTGTTAAATAGTTAATATAAACATTGTATTAATTATAGAACCCCATTGCTATTCCGAAATTTTGTTTGCATATGACCTCTATCCCCTCTAGTTCGTCAATTTTTTTATCTTTTGTTTAACTTGTTTAATTATACTTCAACTTGTTTAATTATATGTCGTAATGATTCATCTTTATTTCAATCACAATAAGAATCGTGACTATTTACGCTTACCACACAGCTTTTTATTCAAATTCCGCAGCCGGTTAAAAGGAAATCTGCTATTTTTACACTCCATTCCCTTCGGGTATCATCCGGAAAAAAACTACTACGGTAATGTATCTCTGGAAAGATGCGCATTTTTTGAAAACGTTAACAGTTTCGACACAGGTGTTCCGTGCATCGATAGTTTGTTTAACGCTTTTGATTCGTAAGAGGAATTATATAGGTGGTGAAAAAAAGCGCGAGCATTCTTAGAAACACGTACACACCATGATCGAATTGCCCGCGGTCGTTGAACGTGGATGACATCATTTTTATTTCTTTACGATACGCAGTTGTTAGATATTCATTATTGTGCATTTATTTTATTAAGAAATGGTAAAATGTATACGGAAGTGTAATAATTAAATCCCGTGTTTTGACTTCGCAATCCATAATCTGATTTTGTTAAATTACAAGCTAGATTTTACAAGATAACTTAGTTTTTAATAATATTGACAGTTCTTCCATATTCGGCTGATAATTTCATCGACACTTCAATGCTTAATTAATTCTATTTTTTTAACGTTAGCGGTATTTTTATTACCCATTCCATATTGTTTGATAATGGTCAATCGTTACCCCATGCAAATCAATTAAACGTGATTGGTGTTTCATTCAGAAGTGTCAGGAGAACATCAACAGAATTTCAAATTCCTTATAAACACTTTCATTATTGATATGGTTTTAAAAGCTCCATGGATTGATATGGTTTTGAAAGTAACGAAACAAGCATTTGGCAAATCAATTTCAAAAATTCCCCGATTAGAGCTTTCCATTTGAAAATATTTGTTATAAATAATTTAAATAGTTGTGGAATTAATTAGACTGGCTTTATAAATAATTCTCCTGATGACGACTGCATAATGTCCTTCTTAAGACGTCGTGTTGTCTATTTTTAAATTAAGAGGAGTAAATGGAAAAGCCACATTAACACTGTAAAAGTTACCAAATCAATGACATCATTCTGAATGTTTTTTTTTAATTTTCGTATTTTATCAGTTCTTCTTTATTTATTGAGCTCAAAGGCAACATTTGATTTAACGTTATTTCCCGCTTAATTTTGAATATAAACTCTACATCAATAAAGTCACAACGTAATTAAACATTTATTAAAAATTATTTACATTAAACACAAAAATAACATGAATAAAGGACTTAAAGAAATCAAAGGCTCCTTTAACTACTTGTTACTTACACAAATTAAACTAAATAATCTTTATTCTAAATATGAACTGTCTGAGAAAGTATCACTGTCACTATCAGCACCAATAGAAATAATAAACGGTTCGATTAGATCATTTACGATTCCATTTAGGGTGGCCATTTTTATTTATTTCTTAATTATATGCTCAACACAACCTTTCCAATTAACATTTTGAACATTTTCGATAGCTTGCAATAACAGCCCCCTCACTTCTGTCAATTTAAATGTGATGTTCTTTTTTCTTTATTTTTGCCCATGGATTGAGTTCACAATGGTACGGTGCAACTTCATACAACTTTATTATTACGTTTTGCCATTTCATCAATCATATACAAATTATACTGTTCTTTATTTATTTTGATTAAATTCAGAAGTTCAGCTCGTACCATCTCTTCTCTGAATTCAATCTGCTTATTTTACAGCCACTCTTGTATCTTTTTTTCTTAGATCCTGCTGTAGAAATTTTCTCCATTTTACGGCTATGGTAAGACGCGTTGTTCATGACGTTAGTAGCGTTGTCAGGTAATTTTGATAGCACATTATTAAACTATATCTCAAAAACGACTGCATTCATTTCTTCATGATAATCTCCTGTTTTCTTTCCTTCGAAAAGCAATAACCCTCCATCAACAAAGCCATGTTCGGATGCAATATGTAACACAATATAACACTCTTCCCTTTTCCTGACAGGTTTTTTAGTCCTGTAGAAAACCCCTCGATGAATGTTTGATGCCGATCTCTTATACTGTTATCTATCAATACATTTTGTTTTGTATGACCTTCATTAACGCACGCCTCATCTAAATAATAAATTGGTACAATTGACACAACTAATAATAGGACGTAGGGGAATGTCAGGTTTATGTATTTTTGGTAAACAATATAATTTAATATTTTTGTTAATAACGGATACCCCTCCCCGTAAATAAAGGTTACTTGTAACGTTCAACGTTTATAAACGTTAAAATAACGTTGCCTAAACGTTACCCACTAAACGTTAATGTAACGTTAAAAAGATATCGTTATATTTTGTTACTTTGACGGTGAAAATATAAAACTTTTGATATTAGATAATGAATACTGATACGGAGTTTACGTTGTAGAAATTAGAAAATTAACTTATAATTGTTTATTTAGCTTCCTATTTTTTTTTGATCGAATACGAATTTACATCATATTCTTCACTTTACTACTATTCATTTATTTCGGATATGTTACATATTTTTGTAGTTTCATCGTTATCAGAAACTAAGCTATGGCAATTATAAAAATATTTTTTAATTTTCCAACGTTAATAAAATGTTTCTCGTGTAACGTTTACAGAACGTTTTATGGAACGTTAAATTACAACGTTTTATTTTTGTGACATTAAGACGTTTCCTAAATGTTATATAAACCTTTTTGCTAACGCTTAGGAATCCTTTTTAAAACGTTTTACAAACGTTACATGGTACCTAGGCCTAATCTCTATTGAGAAAATTAATTTATAATTCAAACCTTATTATGGCCCCCGAGAAGAATCTACAGTTTCATTAAAATATAAAGAGTTACCTTTCATACCAAATTTAACAAATAAAATAATATCATTTTTAAATCTTATAATTATTTAGCTATTGCTAAATATAATGTAATTAAAATTAATAACGTATTCTCTAGAATCAAAGATAAAACCCCGGTAAATTTTCAAAATGATTTAATCTACAAAATTCCTTGTAGTGATTGTTTAGGCTCATATGTGGGACAAACCTCATAATGGTTGAAACATAGGATTAGCCAACATAAAAGCGAAATTAGAACTGGTAAGCGTTCTTGTGCGTTGGCTGATCATGCATTAGAATTAAATCATACTTTTGCTTTCGAAAGTACTATAATTTTGGATAAAGAACCAAAATATAGGAATAGGTTATTTCTTGAAATCTTTTATATAAATATTACTGAAAATAGTGTGAATTTTAAAACAGATACTAATCAACTTAGCAATATACAGGCCGGTTCACCGGAAACTGCATAGATCGATTGTGAGAAAACGATAGCTTGGAATGATCTGAAATTTTGGCACTATACTAAAGTCGATGGGGGCCACTCGCCTAATATATTTTCAAGATGGCGGCGCTTCGGGATATACCGGAAGTAAGCACCAACTTCGTTATTTTAAATATAATACCCTATATATTGACACATTTTTAGATTCTACGTGGAATTCTAAATATATTTCATGTATAATATCATATACCTAAGTCTAACCCTTTTTGACTTATTTACATTCTTATGCTAAATTTGACGTTTGCAGGCAGATAATCAATTGCACTTTTTCCTGATAAGGATTAGTTTATTATTTATTTTGAAGTAAGGTTTCTCAAGTAGATGACCTAATTAAATACTATTTGTATAAAATTGTTACAATTATTCATACAGAGTGTTCGAAATATACGTTTGAAAATGAAATCGGAAAAATTACCGAAGTCAATTTTTTTTAATGGAAAGTGGCAATTTTTGTAATTTTATCTTGTTCGGCATTAAAAATAAGGGTAACTTTGTATAAGCATGTCTATTATAAAAATGGGTAGTTTTCGAAATATTAGCAAGTTAGTATTTTTATCTTCTACAATACATACTATTTGCATTAGTTCTTTTTAAATTATGTAGGTAGTTAGCCATGACAGTATTTACAAAATTATAAATTGCTAGTTGTCGAATAAAAATCATTTACCTTATAATAATTACAATAAGTCATGCCCAGCGCTTAAATTATACAAAAATGTCTCGAGGTTCAAGGGCGCCAGTTTGAGCATTTATTAAAACAATTGTTTTTCTTTAGTTATTGCGTGTATTAATAAGTTTTCTACGTAGATCGTTTCATTCTTTTCGTTATTAATAATTGATTTATTTCTCTGGATCTCTGCTCTTACGAACACAAAGTTTCTAAAGATTTCTATAATACGTATATAATGGAATTGTAAAGACGGTTTTCGTTTTTGCGGTCATGGAGTTGCAAATGTATCACATGTTCTTGAAATAACTTTATTACATCCCCCATAAATGATAAACAAATTTCAATAATCATTGTTTGTATAATTTAAGCGCTCCGGCATGACTTATTGTAATTATTATAAGGTAAATGATTTTTATTCGACAACTGACAATTTATAATTTTGTAAATGCTGTCATGGCTAACTAATGAAAAAAGACATAATAAAAAGGTAAAATTTCAAAATTTATTAGTAATCACTACAATATTGTTTCGCCCCACAGTAGCTTCATCAGGTGGATGAATTATACTAAGACTTAGACTTAAAAATTAGTAAGATTACCAAAAACGCTAACAATGGAAACATTGCATTTAGAACAGACAACACCATTGCTAAAGACATTAAAAATAACAAGGACAAGACAGACAGAACTTTGAACTCAAGAGTCTACAAGCTAACTTGTGAGTGCAATAAAGTCTATATAGGCCAAACCGGAAGAACTTTTGCCACTAGAATTTCCGAGCATAGAAAAAGTTATATTAATAAAAAAGAAGATTCCACTTTCGCAAACCATTGTTTATCAGAAAATCATACATTCAATAATAACTTTGAAATTTTACATATTCAAACCAAAAGTAGAAAACTAGACCTTGTAGAATCAATGGAAATACATAGATATAATAAATTGAATTTAATTCTTACTGACCAAAAAGACGTTACCTGTTCCCCACTCTTATCTTTAAACATATAGTTCTACATATTTCAGTAGGTACCAAATACTTAGTCTTACTATAATTCATCCACCTGACTAATAAATTTTGAAACCTTACCTTTTTATTACGTGTTTAACATGGAGTTTCAACAAGTATCCCATGCAAGAGTTAATTTAATGAAAAAAGAACTAATGCAAATAGTATGTATTGTAGAAGATAAAAATACTAACTTTCCAATATTTCAAAAACTATCCATTTTTATAATAGATATGCTTATACAAAGTTACCCTTATTTTTAATGCCGAACAAGATAAAATTACAAAAATTGCCACTTTCCATTAAAAAAAATTGACTTCGGTAATTTTTCCGATTTCATTTTCAGACGTATATTTCGAACACTCTATATGAATAATTGTAACAATTTTATACAAATAGTATTTAATTAGGTCATCTACTTAAGAAACCTTACTTCAAAATAAATAATAAACTAATCCTTATCAGGAAAAAGTGCAATTGATTATCTGCCTGCAAACGTCAAATTTAGCATAAGAATGTAAATAAGTCAAAAAGGGTTAGACTTAGGTATATGATATTATACATGAAATATATTTAGAATTCCACGTAGAATCTAAAAACGTGTCAATATATAGGGTATTATATTTAAAATAACGAAGTTGGTGCTTACTACCGGTATATCCCGAAGCGCCGCCATCTTGAAAATATTTTAGGCGAGTGGCCCCCATCGACTTTAGTATAGTGCCAAAATTTCAGATCATTCCAAGCTATCGTTTTCTCACAATCGATCTATGCAGTTTCCGGTGAACCGGCCTGTATATTGCTAAGTTGATTAGTATCTGTTTTAAAATTCACACTATTATCTAAATTCTTTTTGTAAATTTTTATAAACATTTTTACATTTGTCGAATTTATATATTGTTTATACTTGTAGAATTAATATAATTTCCTGAAGAAGTCACAGAATTGTTGACGAAATATTCAAAGAAAATAAAAATTTTTATTATTATAAGGACCGAAAAACCCGTACAAATTTTATTGTAGTAGGTATGGGGGCACCTTGGGCACCCCCCACCACTCCTACCTTTCGCCAGCTAGTGGGCTAGTGGATATAAACAAGAAGCCGTTCTGTACCTGATAACTGTTCGATAAGATCAGGTACTGAACGACTTTAATCAGGTATGGAACAGCTTTTATCAGGTATGGAACAGCTTTTATCAGATGCTAAACGGCTTTTATCAGGTACTGAACGGCTTCTTGTTTATATCTATTGTTCTATCTATTGTTATTCTTTTTCTCTTTCTATTGTTATTCTATCTATTGTTTTTCTTTACTTTGAATATATTATATTATTTTTATACCTTTCATATGTGTTTACTTTAGTCGTAGAATATATGTATGTACTTTAGTTTGTCCTGTAAAAGGTTTTGCCGCAAAAAAACAGTCAAAAAACAACATCAATATAATTTTTATTGATTATCTTCAGAAAAGAAAAATAATCAACGACAAGTATATTATGCGTACTTATTACAGCGTTTAAATAATTAAATCAAGATATAACGGCATCATTTGGCAAAAAAGACGTGTGTTATTGCGATGGCCAAAATCAATGAATTAAAGTTCGAATTGCTATCTCACGCATCCGATTCGCCAGATTTAGCTCCTCGGATTATTTTCTGTTTCCAAACTTGAAAAAATAGCTCGGTGGTAAAAAGTTTACCAACAATGAAGAGGTGGAGTCTGCGGTTGATGGCTATTTCGAAAAGCTCGACGTTTCTCACCATAAACAGGGTATCTAAGCTATTGAACATGGCCGGAAAAAGTGTATATGAAATACCATCAAATTACTTTTCAATTTTTTTGTTTACTTAGTTAGGTCGGATACTTCTGGGACTACCCTTGTATACTAAGGTATTGAATAAATGAATCATTTTTTTTATCATTGAGTATTTATTTAGTTTATGAAACATTTTCGATTTAAATTAAATTGATAGCTATTGGCACAATTTTATAATTAATTTTTAAATAAAAATTTGATCAAATTTCCGCCATTCCGGCAATTTCCACAAATATGATTTTGTCAGCGATCAACTGGACAAACCACAACATACTGTATTGGAAGCGTTGATCCATTAAGAGCAGACAGCGTACAAACTATTTTCGTATGATTTAAGTGCTTTAATGGTGATAATTTTAACCGATTCGGTTGTGGAATTCTCGCCGTGTTTACGTTATTTTTAAATGTTATTATGGAGTTTGCGGGTTTCCAAAAAAAAGCGTAATAAATTTTTACAACTGCTACATAAAAATGTAGACTATATGATGTTCTTTTTTCACATGTATACGTGAAATTTACTTGTGTCTTTATTACTAATAAATATCATGCTGATTATTTCGAGATCAGCATTAAACGAATAATTTAAAATATGTGTACGGTTTAAATACAAAAACATTGAAATAAACGACAAGTGGTGTGCTACACATACACACAGTTCAAATATAGGACCGAACTATACGCGCATACTAGGTACTGCATTGTTGAAATAAAAAGAAATGCTTTGCTAGAGTTATACTGTACGTATATCCAGTGGAAAACGCATAAACATAATTTATTTTCTACAGACACTAAATATACCCGTTGGAATATCATATTTCTTAACCGTAACCCGTGGTATTTTAAAAAGGCATAATAAAATCAGGCACGGCTAATACTAGTGCGAGGTTATTCGAAAATATAAACTCAAGAGGTGTATACACATTATGTGTATACATACGTTGTACTGCAGCTTACGCAAGTATGGACACTTTAATTATAATCGGAGTAGAACCTGTTTAAAATGAATATCAAACATGAACTAATGTAATGAGTGGTATAATCATATTTTCAATTTCCTCGAAATTATCAAAACAATTAAATTAGAATTACTTATCTAAAGAAAAACCTAAAATAAAATAGATAGGAAGTCTAAGGCATGTTAATGAGTGGGTTCGATGGAGATAATAAGAGTTTGATCCTATTAGCAATACTTGTTCAGTCTTTCTAGTTTTCCCGAGAACCACTTCAGATTAACGAAGCTCAAAGCAATATACATTACACTAATTGATATTAAAACATGGATTTTGGTGGATTCATCTTCAGCAAGATAAATCTTGGGTTATAAATGGGTCTTCAAAATTAAAAATATGCTGATGGTAGAACAATTAAGTAAAAGCTCAACTGAAGATCAAGAAGGTTGTAGACAAAGTACCTGAGGTACGTTACCTACTGACTTTAGCAGCCCGGTATAATTTAATCAGTTTGATGAGGTGACTGCACTCTTACAGAAACTTCAATATTATTTACGAGGGATATATTTCTATCGAACAAGGATTTCACCAGAACTAATTATTATCTATTTAAATCCTTATAAACCATGCCAAACAATAGATGGTAATTTTAAGTTTAGAATGGCATACCAAGACCACCCCGCAAAGTTTGAACAGCTTACAGCAATTGAAAGCAAGCGTGCTGAGAAAGTTACTTACCATTTGTTGGATGCGTTTACAATATTTGGAGCTCCATGCATATTATAGAGTAACAATGAGCGCGAATTCACTTATAAAAGTAATTCCAGACTTGCGTCATATGTGAAATGAAGCAAATATTGTCCATAAAAAGCCACAGTATAGCAAACTACAAGTTTCGATTGACAGAACCAATCAAGAAATGGCAAAATATCATCTTAAAGAAACAAAACTATAAAGTGGTTGGAAGAATTAAAGTATTTTTTGCCAACCAAAAACCTCTCACCTTCTGTCACAATCTTAAAGATTCTGTGGTTAGTAAATTAACCACACCCTCAAGCTCTTATAAAAGATATTTTGTGTTCAAAGTAGCATTTATTTACCTACCTATATTAACACTTTTTTAAATAAAAATTTGCACAAATGATACTCAAATAATTTTGAATGTTAAAAGCTTAAATAAAAATATTTTCTGGTATAAATTACATTACAACATTCATAGTTAAAAGATTTGTAAATTTGGAAAAAAAACATTCGGCACGGTTAACAAAAAAAGCACGTGAAGAATACCGGAGAATAGAGCAATTAGAGAAGGACTAATAAAAGAAGTACAAGCCATATATGTATACAATAACAATAAACTTGGTGGGAATAAAATAAGAGTATTCTCAAAAGTTAAAAAAATAATAAAAGGCGTAAGAGATGCTGTATTCTGAGCCGTCTGCTGCCATTGTGCATATACACCCATCCTACCCAAAGGAATAAAAAATAAAAAAGAAATCAAGTGAAACAAAATGCAATGTACGAGGGAGCGTTTTTATATTCGCGAAATGAGCGGGTTGTAGGGGGGTGATTAGGCGCATTGGGGGCGTGGCCTGTGCAGCGACTCATAATTAGTATAAATAGGAAGTTTCATTGTGATTAGACAGTTAGTCTTTGAGCTATCGTCAACCAAGTAACATAATCAGGAGTGAAAAGTGAAATATGGAAAAAATCGCGTGTTCGCGTGCATTTTTGGACCTCTGTAATGAAGACAAGGATGGTGTATTGAGTCGATTTGTTACTGGAGACGAATCTTGGGTTCATCATTATGAACCTGAGTCCAAACAAGACTCCATGCAGTGGCATAAAAAGGGCACAGCACCTCCCAAGAAATTTAAAGTGTCACAATCGGCTGGGAAACTCATGGCAACGGTATTTTGGGACTCGGAAGGAATATTGTTGATTGATTATAAAGATAAAGGTGTTTCTATAACCGGAGAATATTACGCTTCAATATTAGAGCGACTAAAAGAAGCCATTAAAGAGAAAAGACGGGGAAAATTGACGAAAGGTGTGCTGCTTTTGCACGACAACGCGCCCGTCCACAAGAGCCGCGTTGCGTTAGCTGCCCTGCATAAGGTGGGCTTCGAAATTGTGAATCGCCCACCCTACAGCCCAGACCTGGCCCCGAGTGATTATTACCTGTTTCCGAAAATGAAAAAAGAGCTGCGGGGTAAAAAATTTACTGCCGATGATGAAGTCAAGGAGGCAGTTTCGGCGTATTTTGCAGATAAAGAGAAATAATTTTTTTATGAGGGTATAAATAAATTAATTGAAAGATGTGAAAAATGTATCCGTCTTGCAGGTGAATATATTGAAAAAGAAAAATAATTTGGTTTTTTTATTTCCACCCCTTAATCCCCATTCCGCGAATATAAAAACGCTCCCTCGTAGGTCACTGAAAAATAAAAGAATCACAAAAATTCTATATGTGAAAGACATACTTAGTATTAATAGCAAAAGACGAGAAAACCCTGACGAAGCACCTGGAATAATACAATAGCTGTCTAAAGGCAATGGACAGAAAACTGGACGATAAAATAAACAAGAGAATTTCTGTCCAAAAAAATAAATAAATCCCAAAAGAAGTAAAAGCTAACATAGTTAGGAAGATGGCAAACGCCAATGCTAACATTTGGATCAGAGATCTGAACTGTCACAAGCAGACAGTCAAGAAAGATGATGAGCAGTAAAATGAGGTTCGTAAGAAAGAGCGAATTCCAAGAGAAGTTGAACTTGCAGCCAGTGAAACACAAAATAGAAAAACGACAATTAACATGGTAAGAGGGCATGATGAGAAAGAAAAAAAATCTAACAATAGGAAGGCTCTACGAGAAAAAAATATAGAAAAAGATGAAGGATCAACGGAGGATGTAGAGAAATATGGTGGAAAAGCGGAGAGAAAGATACCGAAAATTAAAGCAAAAAACGAACAGAATAGATGCAGATGTGCAAAAGGCAATCTAATTAATGACTCCTATAGAACTAGACACGATTAAGTAAGCAAGAGTTTGTGAGTCGGTTCTATGATTATTTGCTTGTGTCATTTAAAAGTCGGATCATTCCCTTGGCTTTTTCCCGGGTATATCTGTTGAATCTAATCTATGAGTTTATTGCGATTACATATCGAAGAATTTGGATAACCGGATTTCTATAATGCCTTTGACAAAATTGATCACAATATTCTGGTAGATAAATTGAACAGCTTGGGAATACATGGTGATCTGTAACATTGGGTGAATATATCTCTAATAGAACTCAAGCAGTTAGGTCGAATAGTTTTGTGTCTGACTTTGCTTTAGTTATCTCGGAAATAGCTCAAGGTTCGCACGTAGGCCATTATTGTTTTTTTTTTATGTGTGGTGGGTGCTTAGTTGCAGTGATTCCGTAAGCTGTATTACTTGTCTGGCTATCACTGCAACTCTTGCGGTGTAGTTTAGTGTGTGTAAATTGTGTTTAAATGGCTTTGTGACAGCATCATATCGCCTTTTATGATGCCACGCTGTTAATCGCTTTGCTCCCAACAGCGAATGGCAAGTCGATCCGGGATTAAACTCTCTGAAAAAATGTCACCGTACCTCCAGAGAATTGAACCCCGGCACCTATCGTCCTCTCACAACAATAGTCAGCCGCCTAACCACTGCGGCCATCGACCCGTTTATTATGTATATCAATCATATATCGACCTGCTTTCGCCGTTCCAACTTTTTACTATACGCAAATGACATAAAAATCTTCTGTCAGATTAATACATAGTTTTTTTTATTGTGTTATTTCCTTCCCAATCTTCTTCTTCAAGTAGATGTTCGTTATCCCTGCCGGTATAAGACTCCTCAAGAATTTAAAAATCTTGTTTCTGGGGATTTTTTTAGTAACTTTTTTTTTTTTTTTATATGTGGTGGGTGCTTAGTTGCAGTGATTCCGTAAGCTGTATTACTTGTCTGGCTATCACTGCAACTCTTGCGGTGTAGTTTAGTGTGTGTAAATTGTGTTTAAATGGCTTTGTGACAGCATCATATCGCCTTTTATGATGCCACGCTGTTAATCGCTTTGCTCCCAACAGCGAATGGCAAGTCGATCCGGGATTAAACTCTCTGAAAAAATGTCACCGTACCTCCAGAGAATTGAACCCCGGCACCTATCGTCCTCTCACAACAATAGTCAGCCGCCTAACCACTGCGGCCATCGACCCGTTTATTATGTATATCAATCATATATCGACCTGCTTTCGCCGTTCCAACTTTTTACTATACGCAAATGACATAAAAATCTTCTGTCAGATTAATACATAGTTTTTTTTATTGTGTTATTTCCTTCCCAATCTTCTTCTTCAAGTAGATGTTCGTTATCCCTGCCGGTATAAGACTCCTCAAGAATTTAAAAATCTTGTTTCTGGGGATTTTTTTAGTAACTTTTTTTTTTTTTTTTTTATATGTGGTGGGTGCTTAGTTGCAGTGATTCCGTAAGCTGTATTACTTGTCTGGCTATCACTGCAACTCTTGCGGTGTAGTTTAGTGTGTGTAAATTGTGTTTAAATGGCTTTGTGACAGCATCATATCGCCTTTTATGATGCCACGCTGTTAATCGCTTTGCTCCCAACAGCGAATGGCAAGTCGATCCGGGATTAAACTCTCTGAAAAAATGTCACCGTACCTCCAGAGAATTGAACCCCGGCACCTATCGTCCTCTCACAACAATAGTCAGCCGCATAACCACTGCGGCCATCGACCCGTTTATTATGTATATCAATCATATATCGACCTGCTTTCGCCGTTCCAACTTTTTACTATACGCAAATGACATAAAAATCTTCTGTCAGATTAATACATTGTCCATTAAGGAAATACAATATGCCTCGTTATAGTTACACTACTGCACTTATTGGATTCAGTCTCGTACTACTGAAAATTCGTAGGGAATATACGGACATGGCATGTTTGTTTAAAATTTGGTCTCATGGATGCACCTCACATTCTTGCATCGATTGACTTTAATGTCCCAGCATTCTCAACACGCAATACACGGTCCTTTCTAGACCGCCATTGGCTAAAACCAATTCAGACAGAAAGTCCTCCATACTATGACTTCTGCATAATTACAATATAAATTATAATTTAATCAATCAATTGACTAATACAACTTGATTAGTAATGCAGTAACTTGCTTCATTTTTTGTTGTTCTTTTATTTGCTATACTCTAACGTTGTTGCTGTTGTTTTCCTTCATTTTTTTGTCTTAAATTTTTTATTGTTGTACATTTTGAAAACCGTTAATATGCTAACATGGTAATATACCTATTGCCGAACATAAAATTATTATGTTGTGGATACTATTACTGAGTTCGTCCTGTTTGTATCCCAATTATTGTAAATAAATAAACAGTGCAGAAGACCTACATGAGAAAAGGAAAAAGTTAATATTTTATCTATTTGATCTTGAAATTACTAGTGCCTAGATTTGTTACACGAACAAGAGTTTGATGTTTAAATCATGAATTATATGAGATGAGGTGAGAAAGGATCACATGATGACGCATAAAAAAATTTTACATAACTGATTGAACAAGTTGACGTGGTATATTTTTTGAGGCAATGTTATATCAAACTGTTAATAAATAATACTAAATTTGTTAAAGAATTATCGAAGCGTTGACAACATTTTTTTTAAATAAATATACCAAGTTAATTTGGTACAATTTACACAACGTTGTCGATCTGATAAGATACAAGTTGAATGCTAATTTACAAACTCAATTTGCCGATGCTACAGTAAACATACAATTATAACAAATTTAACCATATCGTATATTTATAATAATACAAATAATACAAACTAACTGTATAACTGTCTATTTCTTTAACATCATTCAACATCAGCGATAATCCAAAAATTAGCACACTTCCCCCGGGCATGGCGCCTCTTTAAACGAGATCCAAGATAAAATTTAACGAAAATCATATAATTTATCCGTATAAAATGCTTGTAACGTACGTTTGACCTTTTCGTACAGATAAACTTAACTTGTTGTTATATATGTTTGGAAGGATTCATTTTTGATTTATTGCAAGGGCGATAACAGATACGAAACTGTCCTAAATAATTAGCGACGTTAAAACTATTTAAATTCAAATACTTACACAACATAATAACGAATTTATTAGAGCTAGTATTGATTCATTAAAAAAATTTTTGAAAATTTATGACGACAATCACGAGATTTAATAACAGCTTCTATAATACTTTAAGGACAACTCAGTATTAATTTCCCAAGAATTTATACAACCTAAAAGGTTGTCAGAAACAGTTTCTTTTAGCGAGCATCTCGTTAGAATGCTGTAATATCTTTGGATTAAGTCTCAATTACTTTCAACACCTTTGAATTTTTTTATTAGATTTATAAACAAAGCAATAAGCTGTCTGTCTGTGATTCCTTCTATAAATATTTATTACAACGTATATGCATGTATGATATAATACTTGAGGCGATATAAACGTTAGTTTTGGCATTCGTAGATGTTTCGTACTTAAAATGTTTCCAAAACACTTCTACTAATCTAATTTTATGCCTCAATATCTAGAATCAGATATGTTTATTCAACATCATCCTACTTTGTAAACAACTAATTTACACATCACCATAACATAGCATTCACATGAACCTCTCGTCTATATATTTTGTTTACGATTCGACGGTAATAATTGTGCCCCGTCGAATTATAACATTTTTAGACGCGTATTAAACCCGTAAATGTGATGGAAATGAGTGTCCCCGTCTGCATTGCCCACGTTAAGAATAGTTTTCGGGAATTATTTACGTGATAGCTCCTATAAATTCCCATCATCGTCGTTCAGAATATGCTATTAGTCACAGATATGATGTTATAAACCAGTCTTAATCGTAATCTTTAGTTATTTTCAAAATTGAATATAGCCCTCACAAGTCACTATTATGTAGCGGATTTAGTAACACCGAAATATGTAAACAATTCACATCATTAAAATGATCTGGAAGAGACACCCTGGCTCCTTTTCCAACATAAAACCAACAAAACAACTCTTTGACAGATCAAAATAAATTAAAACCATTCCTTAGTCAACCCATTCGCGAAATTTCAGACATTAAATAGTTGAATCATAAATCTTTTTTTGTTCTATAAAATGAAAATCTTAACCTGATAATCTCAAATATGCTATCATCTTAAAATGGTTTAAAGTAGACTATTATAAGGTATTTTCAAAAATTCGTTCGGCACGAGTCGGTTGTGTCACCGAAAAAGATGTTTCCGTTCGTTTATTTGCCCGGCCCAAAACGAGTCATTTATAAACTAAAATCCAGTAACCCGGTTACCTTTCATGACCCTGGAAGGGAAGTAGAGTTATTATGATCAACATAACCTCAACATTACGACTATTCATGTCTGTGTAATATTTGGTATGTGGTATAAACCATAGCAAAGTTATATTTCTGTTTGGAAATTTCTTTAACCCAGTACCAACCTCAAAAGATTAGTTATTTCAGATTGGTCAATTATAATATCTGAAAGCACCTATAGGCCAACAACCTATAATGAGTTAAAATAATTCCAAAACATATTAAAATATATTCGAACAAATTAACTAAACTGTTGTTTGATGATCGTTTGAGTGAGTCGATGTGAGTGCTGTTATATGAAAATGGACAAAATCGTGTATCGAACCGTCATTAAATATTTGTTTTTGAAAGGCAATATGCCAACGCAAATTAAAGATGAGTTGGAGGCTGTATACGGGAACTCTGCATCATCATTTACCAAAGTGAAATTTTGGGCAGCAGAATTCAAACGTGTCCGTACAAACTCAGGAGACGATGAGCGTTCGGAAAGTCCAAACACTTTAACTACTGACGGTAACAAAGTTCGCCAAAGGTTACGCAGATGTCCAAAGAACGCGTTTGTCATATTAGCGCCTTTGGTTAACGTGAGCGCTTGCTCACGTTAGACCAAAAATGTGTTTGAATGAATAGTTCCAACGCTCTCTTGACGCAGTTTAGCCGCAATAAATCAAAGTTTTGGCGCCAATTTTTTACCGTAGATTAAACTTGAACACACCATTATAGGCCCGAAACAAATTATAGTCAAAACAGTGGACTACCAAGGGGGAATCGGCTCCAGAAAAAGCAAAAATTGTTTTTTCGACTAGGAACGTAATGGTGACTCATTTTCAGGATAGTCATAGAATTATCTTAATGGATTACCTTTAAACAGGAGAAACCATTACAGGAGCATACAACGCATCATTACTTAACAAGCTAAAAGCAGAAATTGCTAAGAAAACGGCCACATTCGCAGAAAAAAAATTGTTTCGCCAAGACAATGCACCGTCTCGCACCTCAGCGAAGCCATAGCGAAAACCCACAAATTATGGTTTGAACTGCTTAACCACCCTTCTCCCTCACCAGATCAAGCCCCAATCGACTCCTTTTTGTGCCCTAATTTAAAAATTGCGCTCGGAGGACAGAGACTTTCGTCAAACAAGGAACCCATCATCTTCGTAAGTAGTTATTTTGCAGAAAAAGACGCCAAGTACTATTTGAACGGGTTGAAGAAATGGGAGCATCGCTGGGAGAAGTGTGTATACTTAAAATCGGACTATCTAGGAAAAAAAATACTTTGTATCTTTGTTAGGCCGGAAACTTATCAGGCCACTGCCGTGAACATTCTAGAATATGTTATGTTAATATTTATAAATGTCACACATGGTCGGAAGTGCCCCTCCTAATATTCTATCCCCTAAATCAGAACTTCCCAACCATGGGGGGCGTAGAGAAATATCAAGGGGGGGTGAAATCGGTGCGTCTACATTTCCGAATAACCCATATGTAAATCAACTGTTCCGAATTGTCATTCAATCGCTGCTATACAAGTTTTGACAAGTCACAACACGACATGAGACGCACACCTCCGCCCCACCCTCCCGCTTGCATCCATCTATGACTCATAAAACAATTGGGGGACATACCCGTTTCTGTCAATAGTTCGCTTGCAGAAAAAGCCAAGTTGCGTTTCAAATCGTTAAGTGCTTCAAAAGTTTCAAAACTTCATTTGAAATAGCGTTTTTGATACCAAAACAAAAGAAACCTCACACTGTCGGGGAGGATTTAATCAACCCATATATCCTTAAAGCCACGAAAATGATATCAGGAGAAGGATCAGAGCAAAAAATGAAATCAGTATCTCTCTCTAATAACACAGTCAAGCGAAGAATTGACGATATTGCATCAGACATAAAATTACAAATTATAAATAAAGTCAAACTATCACCATTTTTTGCCATTAGTTGTGATGAGTCCACAGACATCGCTAATTGTGAACAACTAATCATTTATGTTAGATATGTCAGCGGAAATCACATTGTTGAAGAGACTTTCCACTCAGAATCATTATCAGCAGGCACGAAATCTGAAAATATATTCAATTCAATATCGGACTTCATCGAAAGAAATGACTTGGATTGGAATAAACGCATTTGACTCTGCAATGATAGGTGTACGATCAGGCTTGGCTCAAAAGCTTAAGGAAAAGAACCCCATGTTAGTTAGTACACATTGTGTCAATCAACGGCAAGCTTTGGTCTCAAAAACTTTGCCACAGAATTTGTGCCAGATTTTAAACTCGGCTATAAAGATCATAAACTACATCAAAAGTGGTGCATTGAACAGTCGGTTATTTACTTTACTTTTCGAGGATCTCGATTCTGATTACAAGGTCCTCCTATTCCACACAGAAGTGCGCTGGTTATCAAAAGGCAACATGTTAGTTCGCCTTTATGAATTAAGAGAAGAGGTCATCCTCTTTCTTGAATTCAAAGAAAATAATCATTTTATGAAACTATTCAAAGATGAAAAATGTCAGTGGAAGCTGGCCTATTTGGCTAATATATTTGAGGGCCTGAATCTGCTAAACTTGAAACTTCAGTGCAGAAATTGCACTTTTATTAGTAACTGTGATCATATTCAAGGTATCATATTAAAGCTGCAACTTTGGAAAAGTAAGGTATCTGCTGAAAATGTATTTCCTTTTTCACGGCTATCCGAAGCAATTAATCATCAAAACCTGGATAAAGATTTGAAATCTGAAATAGAAACTCATTTACAAGCGGTGGAAAACGAATTTCACCGATACTATCGACATGTTAATTCCGAGTCACCAATATGGCACATTAGCAGAAACCCATTAGTTGTCGATGTCTCACAATTACCTGAAGAAGTTCAGGAAGAATTTCTAGAAATGAAGGCTGACTCGACCATGAAAGATGACTTTCATCTCTCGACATTAGAGAAATTTTGGATCAAACGATTCTTTGTTAATCCAAAAGTTGCTTCTCTTGCTTTACTCCATTTTCGTCCACATATTTATGCGAGACAGGTTTTTCAGCTCTAGTTTTAATAAAAACTAAACAGCGAAATCGCCTTGCCGTCGATAGCGATTTAACCAAAGACTGATCCCAGAATCGACCAACTGGTACAGAGCATGCAAGCTCAAGCTTTATTTATTTAATAAATAAAAACTTCTAAAGTACTAATGAGATACTATAATTAGATAATACTATCTAATTATAAAAATATAATTTAAATAAATAAAAGATAGTAATTGAAAAAAATCTATTCGAGCAAGTAATGATCAATGCATGGTATGATTTTTTTATAATTAAGAGAAAACTAAGAAATGTAAATGTGAAAGTAATTAATGATTTCTCAAATGTACAGTTCTGTTAAAGATCTTTAATAAATAAATACATTGTATCTGTATTGCACCTATTTGAAATTCAAATAAATAATTTAGTTGATAAAAAAATGTGCGTTTCTTATTTTTGTTGAAACTTAAGGGGAGCATGACAATATTTTGTTTGGGAATCCCTGCCCTAAATGTTTATCGATGTGTCTTTGTTAAGTCGGAAACTTGTCAGACCACTCTCATAAACTTAAATTGGTCGAGCTAAATAAACAATCAATGCGTTCAAAAAGCTACAATATATTATATACAGGGTTCCCACCTAGTACGCGGAAGTCCAATACCGTTGATAAAAGAGATAATTGAAACTTTTCTTTTACTCGTTACTCATTACTCAAAATAGTCTAACATACTAAAGTGAATTAAAATAGACCAGCTGTTTGTTCTGAGGAAGGTTTCACTGACGCATTCTTTTGTTGTGTTGGTGTCTAGAACTTTTACAAAGAAGGGCTTAACCACATCATACTTCATGACGGATATATTCTAGACCCAATTTTTCAACTCTTTTATTTGTATAAGATGAAGTATGTTTACTACTTGTGGATAGGCCAAGAGATGGTATAGAAAGTCTTTGACTTGCCGTTGTCTCACTTATTTAAATCTTAATGTTTGAATACATCATCCTTAAATGGTTGGATGCTAGTAGCTCTGACATTTTTGCAGATCATAGATGCTAATTGTTTGCCTTGTTTGATTCACCATCCACGTTTACATCCAGAGATTGAAGTCTGTGACTGCAATAGGTTGGGAGGTTTAGAAGAATTACGCCATGTTTTTGTTTGCATAATTTATCCAGCACTGCTCAGATAGCTTTCACAGTTGTCCAATTTTAAGTTTAGGCTTTTTGACGGAAGGTCTTTTATGTTTCACAAAATACTGCAGAAATGGAGGGGAAAAACAGCTGTTCATCCAGCTACTTGTTGTCACAGTTCCTTCACTCCTAGACGAGGCTTTCAAAGGCAGTCTAGGAAAAAAAAATATCGAAGGACGAAAATGTTCTTCTGCTGGTGTCGTTTCACAGACAATCTTCTTATATATACTCTTATATTAGTTGTGTTAAAGATGGTTGCTCTGCTGAGGCTTATTGCTTCTTACTTGCTATTTGCTCTTTAATCCATTTTTTAGTAAAAATTATGCTTCTGCTATCTGCTGTGGGGCGTTTCTGATTGCTGTACATGCAGAAGGAATTATAGTTAAAAAACGCATTCTCGCAATAGAGTAACTGTGAAAGGAAGAGATGCAATTGTTGCAATGCAACTCATTACCAAATTGCAAAAATAATTATTAATAGGTATTTGTTTCCTTTTTGATTTATCAATCAACAGTTGTTTATTATAGTATAAATAACTAAAATAATTGACATAATTATTTTAACGTTTTATTACGTTCAATTGAATTTTAATAAACCATATTACAAATTTGAATAACACATTATTGTTCCAAGTTATATAGGTTTTTAATGTTATAGAATTTCTATCGCTTTTGTTCGTATTCATTCACACACACGTTAAATTGAATATGTTTATTCATGTCGAGAATCAAACCGTTGTTTTAAGCTTTCGTTCTTTGTGTGTGAACTTCGAACTTTGCTGATTTTAGAACGTCCACCCCACCCCTACAACTATACGCGGATACTTTTATTATTATTTTAAAAACTGCATCCATTCTCCAGTATTTCTTCTTCTATGGTAATGATAGAGTCGAAAGATTACCGTTATTAGGATTCCAGGTGATATAATATCACAGGTGTACACTACCAAAAATTATTCCGACGGCACCGTTAGAACACACAACGCTGAGACGTCGCACTGTCGGATTTGCATCGACATCCAAATTAGTAACTATAGAAGTGAAGGTTAGTTATTATTCAATATTTCTTTTTAATTCCTAAAGGCGTTAACTTTACTCGCTTTTTTAATTACTTTCTTTTGCACAGTTTATGAAATGCATCTTCAAGTAATGTGTTTTCTGTGTTCTATTTCCTTGTTACCACTCACATCTAGAGCTTAAATTTATCAGAAGTGAAGTGAAGAAAGTTATGATGATTTCGAGACTCCAACAATATCGCTAGAAAATAGTTCTTGCCCTATTTGATCTCAGAATGGAAATTAAAGGTAACGACAGGGCCTTATTTTTTTACACCGGCACAAGCATAGAATGTCGTAAAGAAAAAAACATTTTCGAAAGAATTTTTTTTGTCTTAACTAAGATTAACTTATACAAAGGTTTACAAAAAATATGTGTTGGTCCAGAAATTTGGAATTTTTTCAAGATGACAATTTTGAACATACCATCAATGATTTAGAGCTAGCAGCATGCACTTCTTTTAAAAATGTTTGCTAACATTTAGTGGAAAATCAAAAGAATAAAAACTATCAAGATATCGTAGCTAATTGGCTAGAAAACTATAAAAATTTAGGGCTGTTGAAGTTTGGTTTCCTCTAATATGCAATTACGAGGGAAAAGCTACAATTATTGAGAATTGAAAAATCTAGTTACCCGTGCAAAATAAGTTGTTGTTTAATTAAATAGTGCATTATTTTATCTATCAATTGCAGTTTAGTTTGTGCAATTCGGTTGAATAGTGTCTGAGAAATAGGCCATAGAATAAGCTTCTGTTATCGAAAAAATGGAATTATCACGAGAGAACTTTATAGATGGTATAAAGACTTTGAACGAGGTTGCAAGTCAGTGGTAGGTACACAGAAAAGGAGCTGGCCCTCCTTTAACTGCTGTTAACCCCGAAAACATTGCTGCGGTGAAGAAGATGGTGGAAGAAGACAACCGCATTACCTATGCAATGATAGAGTCCAATCTGAAGATTGGATCCTCGCAAGTGAGATCAATATATTACATCAACATTTACATTTGAATGAAGTTGTAACTCGGTTTGTACCCCAATCATCTGATAGATTTACAAAAAGCAGAACGTGTTAGAATTTGCCAACAAACTTCAGATATGTTGAATGCTGGAGGCTATCAAATTATTTCTAAAATTGTAACTGGCGATGAAACTTACATACCGTTTTTTGATGTTCTCACTCTCCAAGTAAGCCAAATCTGGATACATGAAGATAGGGAAACCTCTACGATGGTGAAAAAAGTTATGTACGCAGTACTTTTTAGAAGTATGGGCTTGGTGGGTGTAAGTAAATTAGAAGATCAGAAGACAGTTACCTACCGCTAAATGGTATGTTGAAAATTGTTTGCCTACTGTGTTCAGTAACGTGCCAAGAAAGGGAAACATGTTACATCATGATAACGTGTCATCCTATACAGCAGGGACAACGTTCAGTATTTAGCGGAAAACAAAATTAAAATTATAGAACATCCTCCTTAGTCACCGGATTTGGCGATGTGTGACTTCTGGCTATTTTTTGAGTTTAAAATCATTTGAGAGGGAAACTGTTCCTGTCAGAAAAAGGAATTGATATCACTGTTAAGAGTGTTTTTTATAGTATTCCTAAAAACAGCTGATTGAACGCTTTTAAACTATGGAAGGAGAGAATGGTTAAGTGTACTAACCATTAAAGTTAATAGCTGGTTATTATAGGAATTAAAAAACAGTGATTGTAAAATATTAAGCCCGGATAACAAAATCAAATCCTGTTGGAATATAATAGAGCTGTTTTCTGGAAAAAGAAGCATTAGGCAGACACTCAGCTTAGACAATGAAGGATAACCAAATGTGGATGATCAAAAGGGCTGTACCATGACAACGCAAAATATATGGTGCTCTTAGAATATTCTTTAACTCTTTTTTAATGACTTAAAAGGAAAAAGTTCCAGTGGCCCAAATGGTATACCATCTATCTTAATTAAGGTAATGAACGTCTTTCTATGTTATCTTCTGACACACTTTGTTAATCTTTACATCTACTATGGACAGATTATTTGAGAATGCTGAATGAATGTTTCGAAGTTTAAATCCCTATTCTCTGAATATCTACCATGTCTGTGATTAACGAGTTCTATACTAAGCTTCTGGACTTCATCGATAGCAATCAGTACCCGATAGGTATAGTTCGTCGAAAAGGTGGCCGTTGGTTCACCTTTGATTCGCACTCAGTTAGTTATCTTCGGTGTTCCACAAAAATCAATTCTAGGACCCGTCTTTTTTTTTATTTCTCAATAATATTTCTACTTTCCTTATGAATTTTTTCATTATAATATACCCCGATGATACCTCAGCCATTGCTAATCACAAGACTGAATCATTTACTCTATAAGGTATATACAAATTGTATCTGAATCCAGCTAAAATTTATGATCTATAGTAGACAGAGATTTATCTGTTCCAACTTAGGTTTATGTCACAAAAACGTTTTTATTCCTTGTGTCAGTGAAACTAAATTTCTTGGTTTCTACTTAAACGATATCTATTCTTGGAAACCACACTATAATAACTTGTGTTGTAAACTAAGTCAAGACATTTTTCAAGTTCATTTACTTCAAAAGTTTGTCGAAATATCGGTACTCAAAGTTGTCAATTTTATTTATTTTAAATTAGGAATGAATTATTATTGTTGTTACACACAGAACACAGAATAGTGTCTACTAAGAGCAAGTAAGACTTACTTAATTTTAGTAATTCTCATTCTCCTATAGAAGTAAGAAATTATTGTTTTCTGTGAAATATTTCACTTTCTTGGAAATCCAAAGATGCATTTTCTTGAACCAAATAACTCTCCATTCAATCGCACCGCTTCAATATGGGTACTACTTATGCACTATACGGTGCATGATAACTAAAAGTTTAAAATCAAGACATTTTTTGCTTGACCTAAGAGATTTTTTTAGAAAAACATTGACTGTTGCGAAGAAAAGTCATCGTCTTGTGTCAAATAAGTATTCTTGTTCCAAGAAAGAACTTACTTCTCTGAAGAAAGTGACTGTAAGAAAGTCAACTTTCTTGGCCTTAGAAAACACTTTTCTCAGTATACAATGACAGTAGTCCAATGAGTAAGTACCTAAGTAAGTAGTTAAGTTTCCATTGTACACTATTAATTGTTTTCACAAGGGTGGCAATACTACTCTTTCAAAAAGGTTCATGGCGGTGCTTTGTATGTCCAGAGGGTAATAATTCAGTATCCTGCAGGTGTTCCTCGAAGTAGTGTACTTGCACCGTTCTAGTTTTTATTGTACATAAACCATTTGCCTTCCTTGACTAACCTTATATCATTTTTTGCAAATAATACAACCGTCTAAATCAGTGTTTCCCAACGTGGGGCCCACGCCCCACAGGGGGGGGGGGAGGCAAGTTGATTGTTAAGGGGGGCAATTCGAAAATGGACTCGACCCGAGTTTAACCCTTTTGCTCCGAGCCATTTAAATGCAATGCTAGATTTCGGTGCCAAAATTGAACAATTCAATTTCTTAATATTAACAATTATGTTTATGTTACATAGGGGGCATAAGAATTTTAGAAAGGCTTAGATGGGGCATGGCACTGGTCTAAATTAATTTTAATCAAAATGAATTGACAGATAATAAGATACAATTATCTTAAATTACCTGAACGCAAAACATGATTTTGTTTGAATAAACTCTAAATTAAGCAAAATAAAACACGTTCAAAGCTGTTTTGACCAATTATTGAAAGAGGATTACCATTATTACAATAAATCATTTCAAATCCTTAAACCTTCATGATTGCTATCATCAAAAGTTTGACGTTTTATAATTAAAATATCCTAACGTAAAATCGAACAAGTTATTTGTCTGTGTTCCATCGTACGATTTGGATCGTAAGAAGCAGATAAAACGCTACTTAAATAATTAAATCTATTACATAATAATATAAAATCAAGTACAAAAAGGTACTTACACTATGCATTATATGCGAATGTGTGGCATTACTCATGGTGTCACGCACTGAGAAATTCAGCGTTTCGGATAAATCGTTCATTTCGTATTTTTCTCTCTTGAACTCCATATAAAAACTGATCACACTATCTCGAAGAAAAACACTCTATCAAGCACATTTAAATCTTTTACATCCAGCGATGACCGACACAAAACAAATATATAAAAACAATCTCTAATATAGTCAAAAACACAGCCGACAAGATTAACAGGAACACAAAAAAAAATCGAAATAAAAATCCGGATCTATTCTACCAGCATTGTTTTCCAAAACGTTTACCGTCGAGTATTAGAATTATTTATAAAATAAAACTCGATGTTTACTAGCTCGACTTAAAGTAGTTGTTATAACATGACGGATTTATAATATACGGGTGGTTTCTCTCTAGGCTTTCGGGTTGTTGTTTTGGTTCGCTCTGATGGATTATGTCTAATATAGTTGTGTACGGTGTTTTACGACGTTGCGATCGGATTGTTTGGTAAACAGGCGTAAATGAGTATGGAACCGCGATATCCGTCCGAGGAACTGCTCTATGTGGGATAACGCGGAGAGCGGGTATCGAAGACGAGCACGCGATTGTGACAGCTGAAAAGTTAGGGGGCGTTGCGATCGTACCCCGGATATTTCCCCACCAACGTCGTAGTTTCGACGACTCCGGCTGCTACGGAGCCACGCCTTCTTCAAAATTATCTACGACCGATACAGAATTCGGCGTCATTATTGCGATAATTTAATTTGACTCATTTTGACAGATTTAATTAGCTAGAGTTCGGGAATTATTCGTGAATTAAATATTTCTTTACCGGACCATTAACACATCATTTAGATCATCCAGTTCAAGTGAATTCATGACTATTTTGTCGGATATGTTGTCCTATTAACTTCTGTGTTCACTATCGTCGCCACAACAATTATAATTCTAAATTTAGCAAAGCTTTAGATCCTCTATTCAAAATAACTTCAAACATTCGAATCATATCGAATAAATTGATTTTCTTTTGATGAAACCACTCCTTTGTTTGTCTGGAATTATGGATAGCTCCATTTTCTTGCTGAAATATTCAGTCTTGAATCGGCTATTGTTCACCAAAATCTATCAAAACCATTTCTAGAAGTTCTATATAAGAATTAGAATTCATTTGCGTAGAAATGAAACAGCTACCGCCACCAAAATTTTATCTCATCGCACCTTCAGTGTTCTTGTGCAACTTTTTGCTTGACCTAAGAGATTTTTTTAGAAAAACATTGACTGTTGCGAAGAAAAGTCATCGTCTTGTGTCAAATAAGTATTCTTGTTCCAAGAAAGAACTTACTTCTCTGAAGAAAGTGACTGTAAGAAAGTCAACTTTCTTGGCCTTAGAAAAACACTTTTCTCAGTATACAATGACAGTAG
The DNA here is from genome assembly GCA_023690525.1 of Holotrichia oblita. Taxonomy (NCBI): domain Eukaryota; kingdom Metazoa; phylum Arthropoda; class Insecta; order Coleoptera; family Scarabaeidae; genus Holotrichia; species Holotrichia oblita. The sequence goes on from CM043017.1 coordinate 23,409,526, forward strand.
TCCAATGAGTAAGTACCTAAGTAAGTAGTTAAGTTTCCATTGTACACTATTAATTGTTTTTCACAAGGAGTGGCAATACTACTCTTTCAAAAAGGTTCATGGCGGTGCTTTGTATGTCAGAGGGTAATAATTCAGTATCCTGCAGGTGTTCCTCGAGTAGTGTACTTGCACCGTTCTAGTTTTTATTGTACATAAACCATTGCCTTCCTTGACTAACCTTATATCATTTTTTGCAAATAATACAACCGTCTAAATCAGTGTTTCCCAACGTGGGGCCCACGCCCCACAGGGGGAGAGGCAAGTTGATTGTTAAGGGGGCAATTCGAAAATGGACTCGACCCGAGTTTAACCCTTTTGCTCGAGCCATTTAAATGCAATGCTAGATTTCGGTGCCAAAATTGAACAATTCAATTTCTTAATATTAACAATTATGTTTATGTTACATAGGGGGCATAAGAATTTTAGAAAGGCTTAGATGGGGCATGGCACTGGTCTAAATTAATTTTAATCAAAATGAATTGACAGATAATAAGATACAATTATCTTAAATTACCTGAACGCAAAACATGATTTTGTTTGAATAAACTCTAAATTAAGCAAAATAAAACACGTTCAAAGCTGTTTTGACCAATTATTGAAAGAGGATTACCATTATTACAATAAATCATTTCAAATCCTTAAACCTTCATGATTGCTATCATCAAAAGTTTGACGTTTTATAATTAAAATATCCTAACGTAAAATCGAACAAGTTATTTGTCTGTGTTCCATCGTACGATTTGGATCGTAAGAAGCAGATAAAACGCTACTTAAATAATTAAATCTATTACATAATAATATAAAATCAAGTACAAAAAGGTACTTACACTATGCATTATATGCGAATGTGTGGCATTACTCATGGTGTCACGCACTGAGAAATTCAGCGTTTCGGATAAATCGTTCATTTCGTATTTTTCTCTCTTGAACTCCATATAAAAACTGATCACACTATCTCGAAGAAAAACACTCTATCAAGCACATTTAAATCTTTTACATCCAGCGATGACCGACACAAAACAAATATATAAAAACAATCTCTAATATAGTCAAAAACACAGCCGACAAGATTAACAGGAACACAAAAAAAAATCGAAATAAAAATCCGGTCCTATTCTACCAGCATTGTTTTCCAAAACGTTTACCGTCGAGTATTAGAATTATTTATAAAATAAAACTCGATGTTTACTAGCTCGACTTAAAGTAGTTGTTATAACATGACGGATTTATAATATACGGGTGGTTTTCTCTCTAGGCTTTCGGGTTGTTGTTTTTGGTTCGCTCTGATGGATTATGTCTAATATAGTTGTGTACGGTGTTTTACGACGTTGCGATCGGATTGTTTGGTAAACAGGCGTAAATGAGTATGGAACCGCGATATCCGTCCGAGGAACTGCTCTATGTGGGATAACGCGGAGAGCGGGTATCGAAGACGAGCACGCGATTGTGACAGCTGAAAAGTTAGGGGGCGTTGCGATCGTACCCCGGATATTTCCCCACCAACGTCGTAGTTTCGACGACTCCGGCTGCTACGGAGCCACGCCTTCTTCAAAATTATCTACGACCGATACAGAATTCGGCGTCATTATTGCGATAATTTAATTTGACTCATTTTGACAGATTTAATTAGCTAGAGTTCGGGAATTATTCGTGAATTAAATATTTCTTTACGGACCATTAACACATCATTTAGATCATCCAGTTCAAGTGAATTCATGACTATTTTGTCGGATATGTTGTCTATTAACTTCTGTGTTCACTATCGTCGCCACAACAATTATAATTCTAAATTTAGCAAAGCTTTAGATCCTCTATTCAAAATAACTTCAAACATTCGAATCATATCGAATAAATTGATTTTCTTTTGATGAAACCACTCCTTTGTTTGTCTGGAATTATGGATAGCTCCATTTTCTTGCTGAAATATTCAGTCTTGAATCGGCTATTGTTCACCAAAATCTATCAAAACCATTTCTAGAAGTTCTATATAAGAATTAGAATTCATTTGCGTAGAAATGAAACAGCTACCGCCACCAAAATTTTATCTCATCGCACCTTCAGTGTTCTTGTGCAACTACTTACAGTAGAACTCGGATATAACGGCCATGGGATATAACGAACGCTCAGTTATAACGAAGAAATCCTAAAGTCCCACCAAAACTTACAAAAATTTACATGTCTCAACAAGCAATAGAAACACAAACGGTTATGTTGTTACTGTGTTTTCATGCAAAATGCCTTCTCGCAAATCTCTTTCATTATCCACAAAACTGGAAATTATTCGCAAATTAGAAAGTGGTTGTGCAAATGCTCAAATTTGCCGTCAATACAATTTGACAAAGTCGACTGTGTCGATAATTTGCACTCAAAGAGACAAATTTTTAAAGGTGCAATCAAGTGTAAGAGCTTCGGTTAAAAAACTGTGTCAAGCAAAAAAATCCGACATAAATAAATCTTTGCTCAAGTGATTTGCGTTGAAACGAATACAGAATGTGCCGATCAGTGGTCCTACTTTGCAAGAAAAAGCGAACCAATTAGCTCAATTACGCAGTGAGGCAGCAGGAACGTCAAATGCAGAAAATTTTAATTGCTCACGAGGATGGATTGATCGTTTTAAAACGAGACATAATATAAAAAGCGGTAAAATTCACGGTGAAGCTGGTGCTGTAAACAAAGAAGTACCAGAAAATGGGCTAACGACAGTATGCCCAGGTACGTATACCAAAGTCTTTTTTCTTGTTTAGAAAGCTTGTGTCTACGACTTTAGTAATTTAGGTATTCGGCGTCGATATGTTGACACCAATATTTTTAACGGCGACGAAACTGGCCTTTTCTACCGGCTTACTCCCGACCGAACCCTGTATTTTATAGGATAAAAATGCTCTGGAGGACAGCATTCCAAAGAAAGACCTACTGCCTACTGGGTATGTGCAAATATGGACGGTTCAGAAAAGAAGAAACTTTTGGTAATTGGAAAATCGAAGACGCCTCGATGTTTCAAAAACGTTCCGAAATTGCCAGTATCATATGAAGTAAGCAAAAGAGATGAGGAGAGGAGGAGAGATGACAGGCTTGGGATCGAGAAATTGCAAGGAACAAAAGAAACATTTTTTCAGTGATTGATAACTGTCCTGCACACCCTAAATTGGATAATTTGGAGTGGATCGAAGTGGTTTTTCTTCCTCCAAATGTGACTTCAGTTCTCCAACCCATCGATCAAGGCACAATCAAAAAGATGATTCAGTCTGATGATCAAAACGTCGAAATGAAAATGTCCTCGCTTGTGTGTCTGCAAAAACAATTTCGAACTGTTTCCGTCATGCGGGGTTTTATATGGATACTGGAATCACAGAGGGAGGTGACATTCCTCTTCGTCAGTGGATTGTAACGCAAAGAGTTGAAGAAGCCAATGAAGAAAATCTGTACCATTGGGCTCAAAACAATAACATCTATGATTTTGAAGAGCATAACTTTAAACGAATATGAGAAAATTGATGAAGAGTTGGAAGTCGCAGAATACTCTGATTATTCAGAAATCGTTAGATCGGTAATGGAACAAGAACAAACCGAAGACTTTACAATTCTAAACGAAAGTGATGCAGAAATCGAACCCGAAACAAACGTTGTAGGGGATTCATTTCCCATTGTACGGAAAGCTCTTGAAGCATTGCAAACCGTAACACGCTTTGTACAGTTGTCGTTGCCTGGAGAAAATGACAAGGACAATTTTCTAGCCTCTTCGAGTATTATAGAAAAAAAAATATTTAAAAAACTGTTGAAAAAAAGGAATCAATCTAGAATTACTGTTTTTTTTTATTTTTTCTACAAACATTCTTACATATGTAACATAATATATACAAATATGTATTTTCTTGTTTATTTTTATACATACTACATACATATGTATAACGTATTAAAACATACATATATATCAAATAAGTATGTATGTAAATATGTAAAATTTGTTCGGATGTAAAACGAACCTCGGCTATAACGGACCGATTTTTAGTCACCTTGGTGGTTCGTTATATCCGAGTTCTACTGTAATATCTGAAATCATCAGGCGAGTCCAAGTTAATTTTCTTCTCGTCAGACAATATGACTGCTTCACTCATGATCCTATCTCATATGATCTTGCAGAAATTTCAGTCTTATCTGTTGGGGGTGGTTTTGAAACCGTTTTTAGCCACCGAAAACGTTTAGTGCCAGATAAAATTCGTTGTACACGTCTGTTAGTTGCTGGTAAATTTAAATTACGTTTTATTTGTTGCACGGTTACATTACCAGAAGAAGCTAACCGAAATATCGATGAGAGCTGCCTACGAGTTATTTTTGTCGTAACCGTCTTCTTAACGGGATTTTTCCGTAGGAATTATCAGAATTTATAAAATTATTGATGAGATGATAGGATCGTCCTGTTTTCTTAGCTATAGCTTAGTTTGAAAACCCTACCTCTTTGTAACAATTTATAAGCTAGCACCGATTATTTCTGTAAACAAATATTTTTATAGAATCAAACGGATCAAAAATGCTATGAAATAAATGTTGATTGTTTTTTATTTTGACAGTTCAAATTTAGTTTTGATAACTTCACCAGTTATTTTGCAAGGTAATTTTAAAACTGAGTGGTCTACACTAAAAATGCATTTAACCAGATAAAATTTTAGAGCATGATTTACTATGATTTTAAAAGTTCTTTAACGACAAAACAAAGTGTTTCACGACTTCGTGCTGCATTCGATGATCAAGCTTCTTCTCAGAGGAGTATTTACAACGTACAACGAATTTAAATTTTAAAGGGTTTCACTCAGTGATGATTTTCGCGAAGGAAGGCCAATTTCAGCCCTTACTGAAACAAATATAGACGACGTACGAAAAATAACTTAAGACGACAATCGAGTCGCGCATAGGATTATTAGGATGAATCGGAATCAAAATGGCAGTCAGTTCAATCAACAGTGATTGAAAGTAAAAGTACGGTTACTGCAGAATAGTGCACGACAGTACGTCCGCCAGATGTTGTTCAAAAGGCTCGTTTACGACGCCCTACATCGGAGGTTGTCCTTCCAGAAACTTCCGAATTAAAATGATTTACCGTATCAAAAGCTTTACTCTGTAGTCTTATAAAACAAAGCACCTAATTAGACCTTTGTGAATAGCATCAATTAAATCGTCTGTCACTTTTAATAGTGCGGTTTCCCAATCATAGTCAGCTCTAAAACCCTATTGTACTTCATGTAAAACATGTCTGGAGGAAACATAATTGTGAATTGGGAAAATTACTGCTTTCACAAACATTTTTGAAACAGTTGAAATAGCACTAATTGGTTTTAGATCTGTAGGATCTTGAGTTTGGCTTTTAGTAATGGACGCACAACAATCAGAAAATACTTCTACAAGCTTGAGCTCTTCACTTTCTCAACTCAAGTCATAATATAAACACAGAAAATATGGAATTGTTAAAATAAAGTAATAATATAAACTTACATATTTCTAGATCTCTACCTATATCAATGCTTAACAATATTCTGTTAGATTTAGTCAAATCATTTTATTTACGTTCAAAGTAATCACCTCCTGTATCAATCCACACAACGTAAAAGTTTGAAACAAATCATCTTTTGGAATGCTCTAAAAATATAGTTGAATTCCTTCATCTATCGCCGCTTCCATCCTGAAACGTCGACCACGTAAATGATTCTTTAGGTTAAAGAACAACCAAAATTCACACGTAGCCATCATATTGTATGACGATGCATTGTCGAGATGCAACATTAACCCGCGAATGGTGACTTTCTTGACAGTTCTTTGCTTTCTGGACATTGTTGGTGCATCTTCGTAGATCCACCCACGGCTCTCGTATGCGTAACATTCTTTTTCATCCGAAGATGATGATGTTAAATTGAATTTATTGTTACGGATTCAACACCAAGAATTGCCTCAATCGTTTGATAGGTGCGTCTCAAATCTTTTTTGATCATATACGTCTCACTCTCTCAATATGTTTCCAGCGGTAACCAAAGAACAGGGCCCACTAGCAGGTACAGTCGGTACGACTTAGTCTTCGAACGATTTTAGTGTGTTACCTTATTAAAATCGTTCGAAGACTAAGTCGTACCGAGTGTACCTCATAACCTAGCAATATCCGTGCTCTTTTAAATTCTCTATACCAGCGAAACACAGTTGCACGTGAAAGACTTTCATCATCAAACGCAAGTTGCAATCGTTCAAGACTTTGTTGTTCACTTAAACCGACCTTAAAATCTTAGTAAATCATTGCTCGTACATTTTCTTTTTGTAATATTATATAGGGTGTTCCATTTAAAATAATAAAGCTAGTATCTACATACAGTAGAACCAGAAGTCCGCCATTACTGATACTAATTTTAGAATATGAAGAATTTGATTCGAGGCAACATTTATTTGAAACACTTTTTCAAAAAATTAATAATAAGTCGGCTATGGACTGTTGCATCTTAGGCTGGACACACGGTATAAGTTCGTCCTTTCCACTCCCAACCACGTCTATTCACGACCATTCATGACCACAATGCCAATGTTTTTCCACTAACTGAAATAAACAAAACCACTAACAAATACCACCAGCCATTAAAAGCAATATTTCACCGCTCCTGGAGATGTCTAAACCACCAGATTTAGTGGAAATACCAAGTTGTTAGCAACACTGCCAGGAAAGCGAAATGTTGGCAAATTGCAAAAACAGAACTGTCAAATGTGCCACTAAATTTGTAATCTATGTAGGCCATGAAGTCATCATCTATAAATAATCATAAGTTAAGTTCAAAATATGATGGCCTTTGTATTTAGGAAGAGCGGATCGGTTATAAACGCACTTTTTGTGGAAGCACCACTGCATCCACGGAAAACTGGTTTTTGGGCAGCTGTTTGTTAAAGAAGGGTTGTTGAACCTATATTTTTTGAAAATATATCGATCAAAAATACAAAATTGCATATACTGAACTTTTAGAATATTAAACAGTAAACGTTACAGAACAGAAATCGTGATACCTACCATTTGTAAATTCTTTACATGATCCTGAATTACAGATAGGTTGTTTCTAACAAGATGATGCTCCAGTAACAACGAAAATATATTTCTGAGAGAATTTTTTGGAAATCGAATTACTATATATGTAGTTTAAATACAGATAGAGGTTAGCCACCTCATTTACGTACTTAAAAAAATATATTTTTGTAATTCCTGTATTTGATCTTAACTTTCTGAGACAAAGAATCAACAAAAAAGTATAAAATTTACTAAATTGAAAAATGTAAAAACAACATACTGGAAAATTACTAGTTTTATCACTGTATGTATCACTGAAAAGTCTTCAAATAAATGAATCTTTTTGCACTTCCTACGTTCTTTATTCTTTTTTATATCTGCTTTTTATCTTTAAAAACTTAGCAATAGTGTCTGTATGTATTGCTACTACAACTACTTTCTATAATCAGGCTGTTAGACAGTAACTACATACTTATTGCTCGTTTTCAAGTTGGTCACTTATTCCGAAAAGCTAATGCTGTTCATCGCTTTTAAAAAACAGGGATATGTGCATTCAATGAAAATCTATTTCTTGATTGGCAGTTCCTTCCTTTCATGATTCAAGAAAACTATCACTTCAGTGCATGGAATAATATTACCACACGTTACACAATGATCTCTCAAGAAGATGAATAGTTAGCTAAAACTGCGTCGCAGGAGGATCAACAGATTAACACTAGCTGTTCAATTCTAATATTTCAATTATCTCCTGTTTTACAAGTGACTTCTAGGCGAAAAGAAAAAATCAAAAGTAGTGAGGTAAGATTATTAAATACAGCTCCTAACAAAAAGCAGCAAAAGCAAAAACACGCTAACAAAGCGATAGTTAAACAACCACAAACTGATAGTTAAGCGTAGATTTTCACGACCGTTGTTTAGTATGTTGAAGTCTTCCGGGTGTTGTGGCGTAGATAAGTTTGCACTTGACATTTCGCTGATCCTGCTCTCAGCTTCTTCAGAAGATTTCTAAAGACTGATGTTATCTTCTGTTCCTCGTTATATACCTTGTTTTTTCTAGGCTTCGCTGATTCGTTACAGTTTGATGAGCTGCATCCGTTACGGTGTTGTGTATGGGCTACTACTAGTACTACTACTTCCACAGAACTACTACTAGTACTACTCTACTACCATACACAACACCGTAACAGATGCAGCTCATCGAACTGTAACGAATCAGCGAAGTGAAGAAGAAACAAGATATATAACGACGATCAGAAGACAACAACATCAGTCTTTAGAAATTTTCTGAAGAAGCTGACAGCATGATCAGCGAAGGGTAAAGTGCAAACTTATCTGCGCGACACTACCCGGAAGACTTCAACATAACCACAAACTGCTCGTTCTGCCATGAAAGAATCGATAATAGAAGAAGATGGCTCTCTTCCAGAAAAACATGTTATAACCTACAACAACGAGAATGATCCGACTTTCATATAAGTAGTGTAATGGTTTATTTTTATTATCCAAATCAACGGATCGATAGCCGTAGTGGTTAGACAGCTGACTATCGTTGTGTCGAAACGATAGGAGCCGGGTTTCAATTCTCTGGAGGGATGGTGACATTTTTTCAGAGAGTTCAAATCCGGATCGACTTACCATTCTCAGTTAGATTCTTCTGGTAATAAATAAAACGTAATTTAAATTTACCAGTAACTAACAGACGTGTACAACGAATTTTATCCGGCAGTAAACGTTTTCGGTCGCTAAAAACGGTTTCAAAACCACCCCCAACAGATAAGAGTGAAATTTGTGCAAAATCATATTAGATGGGATCATGAGTGAAGCAGTCATATTTCCTGACGAGAAGAAATTTAACTTGGACGCGCCTGATGGTTTCAAATATTTTTGGTATGATTTGCGCATGAACACTGAAGTTGCGATGAGCCGAAATTTTGGTGGCGGTAGTTGTTTCATGTCTACGCGAATGAATTCTAATTCTTATATAGAACTTCTAGAAAGGGTTCTGATTGACTTTGGTGACGCTAGCCTGGATATTTCAGCAAAACATTGAAGCTATCCATAATTCCAGAAAAACAAAGGACTGGTTTCATCAATAGGAAATCAATTTATTAGAATGGCTTGCTCGCTAGCCCGATCTGAAATATTTTGAATAAAATACCTAACACTTTGTTTATACATAGTTCAGCATCAACTTTGATGCATAATTGAAGAAAACTAAATATTTCTTTCAAAAGTTCATATGGCACTATAAAAATTTTGCTGAGTGTACTAACCATTCTGTGAGCTTTTCATTATATCAAAATTACCTCACAATTGTTTTTTCGGATTTAATTATTTAATAATAAACTTACTCATTCATATTATGAGTCTTTCGCTAATACCTACGCAAAAGAGCTTTACAATTTTTATTTTTCTTGTAGGTATATATCTCAAACGTATTTTTCACAAGTGCAAAAATATTTTTAATTATTAATGAAGATGTAATTCTTTCCTCAATAATACTGAAAGGATTTTTTTTGCGGCGTATTACAGGAAAATCTTTGCGGTTGTGTCGACAGCAGGAGCTCACACGGAGGTCGCAGGAACCAGTCCGGTATCCAATAGTTAACGTCGTCAACGACAATGGCGAACGCTGGGAGGAGTTACTGTTGGCGTGGTAACGCCTCGTTGATTCGCAGGTAGGATTTCTTGAAACCTGTCGATGATTTACAGCGTTATCCATGTTAAATCAAGGAGGAACTACAATTGAACTGCTAAAGAGAACACCTGTAAATCTAGGTTAAACTATTAACTAATTGATCGACATTGTAACAATTATATTGTAGTACTTGACACAATTCATAATTGCAAAATCATCATCAGCAATGCCGTGTGGCATAAATAGTGCAAGGCAAGCCAATAATTTGAATAATATACACCAGCGATTCTCTTTCTTTTTTCCCCTTACAAACGCCTGCTAAAACCCAAAAAAAAAAACAATGATGTCCTTAATGTAGAAATCTGAAGGTTTATAGCTCTTCTTTATATTGTTATGAGTAGCAACGAAAAATAACATATTACTTCAGGTGTAAAACTTCAGGTTAAAAATTCAAACCAAAGTTGCACAATAAAATTTGAAAAAAAGGATGTTGACCGAAATATTGATGCAGTTCGTGACGTGATTTTGTCAGATTGTCGACTTATTAGAGGAAGTATTTTTGCTTCAGTAAAAACGTTTGCTTCTTTTTTGTTTTTGACAGATGCCCTTCGATCTCTTTCTGCTAAACTTTTTTCCAGTTCTTCTTTGTAAGACGTACTTGTGATAATGCAAGTTGTTTCTTACCTGGATTGTCCTATCGTGTTTGACCCAACTATTTGTTGATAAAGAAGTGGTTCAATGTCAGCAGCCGTAAAAAATGGAAGATGACTTTCCACTTTTTCATTATCAATGTTACTGTATGTAGACAAAGAAGCAGTTTCTTCTAACTGCACTGTTGAAAGCGATGGCGTTCTTTCCCTCAACCGTTCTGTTGAAGGTAGCGTTCTTTCTCTTTGCCGATCAATAAGGAAATCACTTTCTTTAAACACGTTTCGGTTGAGTGGATAGATTCCTGGCTTTCGGAAACCATTAACTGCAATTTCTGCAGTGGCACATTTCTGATCAACCATGATTCTATTTCTTGTGCATAATAAGTCTTGAAAGGTGACATAAACGCAAGATCCAGTGGTTGCAGTTTATGAGAAGTGTGTGGTGGAATACATAAAATAATAATGCCACGACCTATGTCAATAACATCCATGTTCCTGGTGTGGCTGTAATATCAATCCAAAAGTAAATCTATTGGCTCTTTCTTTGAGGGTTTAGTGAATATGGGAAAATGCTGCAACCATTGAGTAAATAATGTGTCTGGATCCATCCTGACGTGTTTCAACCAGCTATTGATCCTGCTCGTGCACAATCTAACAACTCCGCTTTCATGGTTTTACGCGGAAATACAAATAGTGGGGGAACAAAACCAACGATGGCACTCATACAAGTTACCACAGTAACTAGTGACCCTCGTTCTGCAGAAGTTCCTACTTGTTTTTTGCCTTTGAAACTGATTACTTTTGAATGTTTTCCCTGAACAGACGTTATTCCCGTCTCATCGGCATTATGAATTCAAGCAGGATCGAAGTTCACTTTTTCGAACGAAGACTCAAGGACATCATAAAATGTGTTCACATTGTCTGGAGTAAATCCTTTTACTCTTGACGTTTTAAAAACTTTCTCATCCACTTTCTACCAGCTAGTTCTGTTTTACGTAAAAATTGATCAGGCAGTTTGTTTTTTGAAAATCCCATAGTAGCGTCTGTCCATTTCCAAGAAATACAAAACCAGATCATCTTCAAGGTCCTTTGATAGAACAGGTTTTCTACCAATAGGATTCACTTCTTAACATAGTCTTCTATAGTTGTTTTTGGAATACCAAAGACCTTGGATGCTTTCAAACACCCCATTTCTTTATTCTTGATGGCTTCAACGGCTAATTTCATTTGCTTTGGATCCCAGTGTTTGTGCTTTACACCTTTCATTGGCTTTGTCTTTAAAAAAGATAGATAAATGCGTATTTTTAGATACTACCTAAGTTAGATTTAAGATCGAGTGAATTCCTAATTTCCAATACCCGAAATAGGGAACCCCATACTATCAGAAATTAGGAATTTGGTACCAATTTAAGTTAAGTCGTTCTGTAAAAAAAGTATGCAAAATATTATAGGTTTCACGCATGCAACTTACTCTTTGAATATCAAACTTACCTTTGATGTAGTTATAACTCTTCAAAACACAGTATTTTTTACATATATATTATTTAAAAATTGGTTAGTTCAGGAGACTGTAAAAAAACTCGACCACAAAAAATATACACTGAACGTTAGATGGATTGAATAGATTAGATGTAGTTTCAAAACATGAATATAGTGCTTCCTAAAAAACAGTACTATCCGAAATTAGGAACCTGTCCGAAAATAGGCTAATTTCCTCTAGACTAAAAGAAATATCCATCCGTCCATCATATAGTTCACATCGTTTTGAACATGAACATTTCTGCAAAATGGATCCCCAAATGTCTGAAGGTTGACCAGAAGTGTACAAAAGAAAAAGTATCACGCTTGATTTATGCTCGGTTTGAAAATGATGCGAACTTCTTAAGCCGTATTGTTACTATGGACGAAATTTGGTACATTTCTACGACCCAGAAACAAAGCAACAATCGATGGAATGGATACTCTCTGGTTCTCCAAAGTCTAAGACATTTCGTGTTCAAAAATCTACTGGAAAAGTTCTTGCTTTAGTTTTTTGGGAGTGTTATGGAATAATCATGATTGTTTTTCGGGATAAGGGTGGAACAATAACTGTGAATTATTATTCGAGGACACTGACCACTCTACGAAAAAAAAATTATGGAGAGCAGACGCGGAAAGTTGTCCAAAGGTGTTTTGTTTTTGCAGGACAATGCCTCTGCACACAAATCGAATATTGCCATACAAACAATTCGTGATTTAGGGTTCGAACTACTCGAAAAATCTATTGCTTCACAAATGACGTGTTCAATAGATAGCAAAGCTAAATCAGACAATCTCTCTTGTCCCATCGTAACTCGTAAATAATTTTTTATGACTTTCAGTTTTGAAAATGAATGTTCTGCTGATGGAACAGTCACTGTGATAGTCAACAAAACTCTATAATTGCAATAACTAGATTGGGATATACTTCGTCTAAACCTTTTTCAATCATGTATTTTAAGATGGCAGTCACGTTGTCAGGAGGAATATTTGGAAGAGTTAGACTTAATTTCTTCATACAATTGTAAATAATCCAGGTCACTTTCTTTGGTATTGGCATCTGTTAATAATAATAATGAAGGCTGGTTTGTTCTAAATTTATAATAAATTTGTTCGTGATACAGACTATAGAAAGTCGACGCTCTTGTTGAAATCTGCCACCAACGTATTCCTAAATTCTTTATGGAATTTAAGAATTAATAAACTTTTATTTAATTTAAATTTTAAAAATATACAATTTCCTAAATTTGGCTGCCCCAAAAAATTTGACTGCCTGTATTTCTTGCACCCCTTGCACACCACTTGAGAACGCCGTTGGTTGCAGCTATTTAAACATGTCACTTGCAAGGCTACAAATGAATAATTTCTTTTCCACAATTCCCCTCATACCAAGCAGAGATCGTTGGCATCGACATCTTTATCTTAGTGTTCTCTCATCTTCACAGTACTACGATCTAATTCGTTATTCGTTGTTGCACTTCATTTTTCTTTATTTTCTTTGCTCGGATACTACTAAGTAGTTACTTCATACTTTCCTTGACGAATCCCTTTTGTAGCCTTCTTTACCAATTGTTCTTGCTTCAATATATCGTTTCGACGTCTTTGCTATAAAACTACTTTGTTGGGGATAGATGTTAGAATTTGACACTATTATTTTGCTGAGGTCTTGCAGTTTGTGAGTTAAATTTTGGTTGGCCCTAGTACTACTAAAAGATGTCGAAATGATATATTCGGGGTTAGACTTTGGAGTTGTTCGGAATATCCTACCGAGATGATTATTAGCAGTGTGGTGGATGGTTTGAGACTACTGGTTCAGTAATCAATGAAGCAACGACGAGGAAACGCAAGATCTGCCGAAAACATCGCCGCTGTCTGTGAGAGTGTGCAGGAGAATCCGAGACAGACAATTTTGCGTCGTGACTTGGACCATAGACAACGACGTGTTCGCTGATTAGGCCCTGAAGCAGTTGGAAGCTGATCTTAATTTTCATCAAAAAATCATCTTCAGCGATGAGGACCATTTCTGGATGAATGGGTACATCAACAAACAAAATTGTCAAATTTGGGACGATACCAATCCACATGAGATCCAAGAGCGTCCAATGGATCCAGAAAAAGTCACTGCTTGGCGTGGATTTTGGGCTGGCGGCGTCAACGGTCCAGATTTCTGTCAGAATGATGTTGGCCAGGCCATCATCGTCAATGGTGAGCGCTATAGGACGATGATTACCAACTTCTTTTGGCTTGAATTGGATCATATGGACTACGTGTCACACAGTTCATGCCGCATTAGACATCCTGCACGAGCGATTTGAGGGGAGACTGTTTCTTGTGCGGTTTTCTTAAATCGCAGGTCTATGCGAATAATCCACAAACCATAGCGGCCCCCCAACATTTCGGACATTTGCCCGATGTTATATTCCTATAATAATGGCATTGATATGCCTTTCAAATGAATAAAAAATTTCGATGATATCTCACACTCGGTCTGTTTTATTTAAATTTAAAAATAGGAAACACTTAATGAAAGACCCTATATAAGGTTCATTGCAATAGTTTCTGGTATCTGGTTTAGTTTTGTTCTCAATGGCTACCGTGCAAATACGGAAAATATTTTATAATAAAGTCTTCACATGGTATATTAAATGTTAGTGTATTAATCTGCTTTCTAAATATCAACATGCCTCATGGAAAACAATTGACTAACACCGAAATGGGTTTAATTCGTGCTTAGTGCAACAAAAATTGGTCTATTACAAAGATAGCAGCAAATTTTAGCAGAAGCCGTCATATAATTCACAGATAAAGACGAAAATTACGGAAAAGCACGCTAATCTGGAAAGCTTGAAGCAATAACAAAACGTTAATGTCGCGCAATTTTAAAGTGTGCATCACACTCAGCAATGACTGCTAGACAAATAGCACAGTCACTGGGCTTGCTTTCTCCCAATTTTTCTCCCATTTTTCACTATTTCAATCGTTATTCTATCTTCTCTGGCTGTTTTACCATTTATCAACATTCACAGAGTTTGTGATCCCAATTATTTTCTTCTTATGTGTCTGCTATCCTTCTTCTTCCTGTTTATTACTACAGTAGACGCTGATAAATTATAATAGGTGTATAACATTAGAAAGAACTATGTATGTCGTTACGTTGGGACAAAAGATTAGACATCTGCTTGGTGGAATTTAACGCTTAATTTTTGCACAATTTTATCAAGTTATTGATAAACGATTTCAGAACGGCTGCAGAAAAAGGGAATTATTGGTATGTCTGCCATTCCTACGTCATCACTGCTACCTGAAACATTGTTATCGCTATCGAGATCATCTTCATTCCATTCTGCGATTTCGTCTACACCAATGGCATTGTTTGGTTGAATTTCTTCTAAATGATTTCCATATTTCCATACTTTTTTATTAATAATTGTGTTGATGGCAGATTATTGTCGGTGTCGTATTGATCGAAGTTCCAATTTAACAATTTGGACCAAGAATTCTTTTAGTACATTCTGTGGTAACTCATCTCCAGCTTAGTTTAAAAAAATTATTGCATTGCAAATTGAGTGGCGTTTCAAAATTGTATTTATTTCACCACCGTCAGCTATTATGCTAGCAGGAAGTTTACTTCTGTAAATCAACTTTGTTATCTTTATAGGTTGTTAATCCATTGGTCGTACAGCATTTTTTGAAAAATTATAATGAAGTGGGTTATTAAATTCTTGTTAGCAATCGAATAAAATATTCTCCCTGTTAATACAGATCTCTTTACGTTTTTTATGTACCACATACATTGACGGTGTCGTTTACTTTCTTCTTAAGTTTCTAACTTCCTTAAAGATGAGTTTTTGGTAACAGACTGTACATATTCTTTTTCCGATTAATCTTTTTCAGGCGAAATTGATGTTTCTGATTATGTTTCACTATTTCTATCACTTATTATCTCATACTCTACGATGTTTTAACGTTTGTAGAAAAACTGAAGAGAATAAATTAATTTCTTTTAAAACACAATTGGATTAGATAAGTGTTGGAAGCTTTGACTTGCCTATTGTATAAATTAAAAGTAACACAACGATGCAATAATATTTATACGTAACCAACAACATATCCCTGAATGCGTCATCATATTATTATGCATTATCTCTGTAAAGATACAGGTGTATAAGAAAAGACTTTCGCTTGGTATAAATAAAAGTAACAACAACAACAATAATAACACCCTGGATACATATACATACGTCACATACAATGTACAAACAACGTTCGGAAAACACGAACTAACATAACTCTATCGCCGTCTGACATCACGAACAATCGCGCGAATAACGTAAATATTAAATAATAACGAATAATAAATCCGATGGGACGTCAATTTGCCAGACTATTGTGAGCTCGGTATCGTATTACTAAAGACAACAAACAAAGGGTGCCCCTTATACACGAACGAGCGGTCTCGAATACGCATACAACAACATTAATATGCTGGCAGGTTTGTCCCTTTTTTTACGAACGTGTCGACTATAAATTCGAAATTGATTTTTAAACAAAAACAAACACACGGCGACTAGGCCTGTAACGTATACGCAGATGAAGGGCTCTAAACTGCTCTCGGTAATATACTTGTCATGTAGAAGAAACGGCCACTATACGACTGAATTATGATGCCATATAGGAAACGAGAGAATATGTGGTGTATAATATACTAAAGAAACAACTTATGCCTTAAAGCTATATAACACTGCTCAGTCCCTTTTATGTGTGTTGATTGTTGATAAACTATTTGCTTTTTACGTTTCATGATCTCCCACAAGATACTAGTGATGCTATTGATTCACGATTCACCGTTAGTTACTAACAAAAAAAGATGTCGAATCATGTGTTATAATATGTACAATCCTTTTCATAATTAATGTCTCGCTTCACGGATAAAATTATTTCACTAATGAAAACTTATATAAGTATGTAACACTTACTCACATCAAAATTGGATTCAGTTCAGTCCCTAAAAAAATACACTTCTATTGGGTCCAGTAGCTGCCCTTCTTAACGATTTTCTCTACCTTGAGAATATCATCAACAGAAAAGAATTTCTGTTAACAGTCCTGGTTAATGCTCAAAAGGACCAGAGTGACCACCCTCACTAAATTGTTTAATTATTTTTGCTTGTGATTGTAAGGACGCAGCAGCTGATGTTCTCAGTTTCTCAAAAACCATCTACTGGCATTACGTAATTTTCCTCAACGGTATATGGGTGTTCTAATACCTTAGTTCTTCTTTATAAGGAGATTCTATTATACCGGTATGAACTGCACTAATTGGAACCGCTTGAACCATTGTTCACGTAAGAAGCATATTTTCATAATTCACTGATTTTTTCTATCAACGGAGTTTTGCTTCTGGCTATGACGTACAGTGGCGGAATTAAAAAAAGCGTACAACTCGTGAGATCGCTTTGTGTCAGTTTTGCCTAATCTGATTTGTTCTTTATCATATTGCTTTGATAATGAATTAGTAAAATCATATGGCAAGATCACATTATTGGTATTCATAGAAAAAAAAGAATAATTACACATAATTTAATTAAATTTGAAAAACGTCACTCGTTTGTGTGCTTAATATTTCTGCCTTGATATTTTATATCCTAAGGAAAAATTAATTAATCATGAACTTTATTAAGGTAAAGTAAAAACTTATAATAAAATTAACACGTAGTATAGAAGAAACAACACTTAGTTCTTTACAGCTGCTCCATTA
>CM043017.1:23427654-23599492 GCA_023690525.1 Holotrichia oblita
GAGGGAGAATCAAAAGTGGAAGTAACAAAAATAGACGAGGAAGATCAAAGAGATAAGAACAGACAGAAAATAAAACAAATCACATAAGAAGAATTGCAAGAAGCGATAGCAAAATTAAAAATGGGAAAGCCCCCGGAAATATGGGATAACAACAGAAATTATTAAATTCCTAGGAAAGGAAGGATCGGAGAAATTACTTGAAAATATTAAATACAGTAATAAAAACAAAGAACACAAGGAAATCAACACTCCTAAGTAAAAGAGAAATTGATGAGGAAATAAAAGCCGAGGTAGTAAAGAAAATAGTCAGACCCACAATAACATACAGTAGCGAAACGTGGATGTTGACAGAAAAACAGAAATCAAGAATAAACGCAATGGAGATGAGATTCCTCAGGAAGATTAAAAACAAAACAAGAAGAGACAAAATAAGAAATGAAACATTTAGACAACAACTACGAATAGAACCCGTAAACGACAAAATAGGAGAAAACCAGCTAAGATGGTAAGAGGGAAGACTTCCAAGAAGGGTATATGAAACAAAAACAACAGGTAAAATGCCAAAAGGAAGACTTAGGGAAACATTGGAAGAGGGAGTAAGAGAAGAAGCCAAAAACGAGGTATCCAAATTGGAAAGAATAACCTCACGCTAGGAAGGTACAAGATTAAGAAGAAGAAAAAGAAGAAGTCGGTTTTGAAAATGGTAAGGGAGTTCAGTCTTTTAATGCAGGTAATGCACCGGTCTTATCTTCGTAGACATTTCATTCTAAGAAGACCTTCTTATCTCTTTGCACCACTATCTACAACAGAATTTCCTTTCATCAGACACTTTGAAATTTTCAAAATTTTAGCAATAAATATTTGAAAAACCACTGGTGGAAATGCTTGCAAAATGATTTTTCTGCATTCTAGTTAACTTTTCAGAAACATTTCTTTGAATAACTCTCTCACTGACACTATAAAATAAGAAAGCACTTGATCGTTACAACGTTAATTCGAGAAAGCATCTGTCAACAGTAAATACTTTTTTGCACTATCATTTGTGAAAACGATTCATCATTAAAAACTTAAATAACAATATCTTTACACTGCTTGTTAACTATAACAGCTAAATAAAATAATATAAAAGAAGCAGAAGACTAAAATTCCTCTTCTAACCAAATCTTATCGTAATGTAACCCTGTATAAACATGTTTTTGCGTTAGGAAAGAGATGTAAATATGTGCAAAGCTTCCTGGTGAACAAAGATAATCTGCATGCGTGTCCAAATTTACACACTGAGAAAAAATTAGCCCGCGTCGTTGTTGATTTCCTTGACCTCTTTTGATTTGTTGCCTACATATCTTTACAGCATAACATGTCAAATGGTTATCAAGACATATAACGATCGGATTTACGACGAGCATTGCGTTTTCTATTTCTTTTTTTACTTCTATTCCTTCAAAGATAAATATAGAATCATTTACGACTCAGTTGCGTGTCGGTACACGCCAATGTATGTTAAACATTGTAAATCAAGCGTAAATTATTGACAAATACACGTTATTAATTATTAATAAGTAGTACATTTGAATTTAGTCGGAGGTCGTGCGTACATTTCTTAAAGTAGAATTTATTTTATCGTAGGAATAAATACTCACCGTGAGTCGTTGTAGTATGGGGTGGCAATGTTATTATCGGGGGTAGACTATAACTATTTTCCGGTTCCGTTTTAATCTTTTGAATATCCGATGTTAACATATCCTGAAATCAAACAATATAGTAAATTAACAATAAGGCATAATATTTTATTGAAATACTACAAGTCGTTAAAACAACACAAAATTCGCGATAAATCATTATTTAAATAGTCATAACGTGGAAAATTGGTTAGCATTAATGGTTTATGTTCTTTAATAGCCTGAATGGATTAGAGATATTTGATTTTGATAAAGTCTCATTAATTTACGATTATACTATTGTTCTAATGCAGTTATTCTTTTTAATCTTTTTTTCTACTTTTAATAACGGTGCATTTTTTGCTTAATAGTGCCGATTAGCCCGACGAGGATTGGATGAATGTTGTTTGATTCGATGAAAGAAACACGTAGTTAAATCATTTCATTTTTCATTATTGTGATTTTGACAGAAAAATATCACCACGTACAAAACGTACAGCGCCACTTTATCTGTATGTATAGTTTTCTTTATATGCTGGGAAACTGTTAACCGCATTCGCCGATAGTTTCCAATGTATGTACATAGTTTTGAATTCGATTATGCGATAACAATTGAGCATTAAAAGGTATGTCTAAAATATAACTGAATAAAAAAATGCCTTTTATATCAACCACAATAACTAACGGGATATTACCGTGATTTGTAAATGATGGCATAAGAAGAACATTGGAGTTTATTGATTTTGTACATACGAGGGTGGGCTGAAATATTTCCAACTCTAACGTGAAGATGGCAACCTATCTTCAATAAAAGCTGGTGGTTGCACATGTCCTTACTTAACAACGATTCCATCTCACTAAAATTTTACTAAAGATGAGTTAGACGCTGTTACGAGATTTTTACGACTGCTCTGAATCATTTGTCCAAAATGAAATTTTGTTATCGGATTTATCACAGAATTTAAACGTGAGGGGCGATACAAGGACTCGGAAGACGATAAGCGTTCGCTTTTGGACGTCCTAAAATTCTAGTCACTAAAGTTCACCAAAAACTAGTACTAAACGACAACCGAATTAATATGCGAGAGATAGTCATTCCTTCCGTTTATGAATTTTAGAAACAATGTCTTAGGTTAGGTTGGAAACTTGTCTTTAGAAAACCCTCATATTGGAGATTACCATCATTAAATACTTTCCTGAGATCAGTTAGAAAACTGTCAAATAATTCCTCTTCCTTTTAACTGATGCTGTCAAATTTGAGCATTTCAAAGATAACGTTCTTTTTTGACAAACCAACTTTCAAATTTCGTCTTGATGAAAGAGTTTTGTCAGAGTTTCGAAGCCATCGTCACCAATCATTATCGCAATCTTGTTTTGCCAATAATTAATAGGCTCGTAGGCTCTATTAAATCAGTTAAACAGTTAGTTTAATAGAATCAAAGCTTCCATTTTCCACCTTTAAAATAGCGAATAACATCTGAATAGCAGATATCTTCGTAACAACGGCGCCATGTCGTTAGCTTTCCACCCCCTCCTCTCCTTCCTCCCCCGATAAACGAATTTTAAAATTCTTTTATCAGAACGACTAAAGTTTTAAGTATCCATTTTGTACCAAACATTAAAAATTTTGTCCAGCTCGCCCGTTTAAAAGATAAATGAACTTCCAACTTTTTTGGAGGGGGCAGGAGTTTTTTATTATTGCTTCTGACACTTTAAATCATCATAGTTTTGCCAATACAGATATGTATGTACTTTCGAAGACAGATAATATTTTCAGTAGTTTTATCCTGTTCTATAGCTTAAATAATTTTTAATACCATTTTTCCATGATCCTCTAGTTCGTATATTCTAATATGCAAGCTAGATTTGGCGCAAAGAAGATTCATCATTTCTAAACTTTGATTTTATGGACTACTTTTAATGACCTTATTACTGAACATAATTGTAATTCTTTTTTTACTGTTTTTATTTTTAAAGTACTTGTCACTTTTAAAAGCTGCAGTTTCGTTTGATGCTCACTTAAAAGATGATCTAGTTTGATCCGCCTTAAAAATATTTTTCGGGTCATATGCTACCAAAATGATTTTTAACAGTAATCCTTTTTCAAAAATAGGACCTACAACAACGCGTTTTCACTCATTAAAGACAATAAAATAATTTCTTAAAACTTTGTTACATGCATTTACCTTTGAAGGTAAACAAGTAAGTAAACAAATCTATGTATGTCTTTCTGTACAAAAAGGAGTGAGAAGTGTTTTAGTTTGCGGTTATTACGATTTGTTGTATTCATTTTCCTGATTATGAAGCAGGTTAATGTAATTATTGTCTTTACTCTATATTACCCTGAACATTGGCCATAGTTATGTAAATGGTTCCTTTATTTTTTCTAATATTACTTACGAGCTGCAAATCTAGCAATATATCTTGGCAATAACTAATTTAATTTCTTACACAGATAAAATTAACACTGTGCGAATTACGTACTAGTCATTGTGCTTGGAATATCGTTATCATCTTTCCAAGAAAACCATACCACGAATTACTCGTATATAACATAACGCACGATGTGACATAAAAAAATGCGACGCAGATAAAGAAAGAACAATGATTGTTATAGTCATACACATTCATGTACTCTATACGAACAGGTCCGCGTTGTTCAGGGGCTTTATCCCCGGTATTGAATTACTCAAGAGCTACTGTTTCGTACCAAGTCATTGATAAAGTTAATGGATCGCATATTATATGCTCACCGTTAATTCTTTATAAATAACACCCGATCTAGTCCGGTAATATGGTTGGTTAGTGTGCGAACGAAACAATTTAAGTAGATTTTATTTGTTCTTAACGATCTAACCTAACCTACGGATAAAAAAAAACAAATCCTATTTATCAAATAAGTTGCAACAGTTCTGAACTAGATCAAAGTTTCTAACAGAGAAAGCAGTTTTGAAGAATCGAGTGGAACAGCTAAATAGATCCCAAAGACTATAAAATTCACACAAACCATCATGGATTCTCAAACTATTATTGATAAACATTTATTAGAGGGAAAAGTATGAACAAAAAGAACTTCCTGATAGATTAAATTTATAAGTTTAAGACTTAGTAGGAAGAAATTTAATATCACAGTATATTCTATCACAAGCAGTAACGACACTGTGACCATTTTAAATATTCTGCCAAAAGACTCTTCTTGAATGAACTCTTGAATGTTCACGAGGGTGAGACACAAGAAGTGTACCTACACACTTCTCCCAGCGATGCTCCGATCTCTTCTTACTCGGCGTACTATTTGGACGGGTTACAACGCGAACCAAAGTAGCCAGGGTGTCACCAAAACTAGAACAGTGCAGTAGGTAATACGAGTAATATGAGTATAAAAAAATTCTGAAGATCACGAGAAGATTCCGTTGTCTTAAGGTTGGCTGCCTGACGGACGTGGCTCCTGTGTTTCGAGAACCTCTCAGTGCTTATGTTAAAACTCATCTTAGGTCCTAGAAGTTATTAAAATTAGTCCAAATTTTGTTCAAAAGCAGTTTAATACCTGCACAAGAGTTTTATATTCGAGTCTGCAGTTTGCACATTTTTTCTCTAAACTGTATCTTCTCAAGCTTTCTACCTTGAATAGGTTTTGATCTTTTCCTTACGGTGTTTAAACTCAATGAGTTTTGCTTCAAGTTCTGCTCTGCATGGAGATGATGTTATTACGGCAGCAGCACTTGGCTTTCGCCCTTTATTTGAGGTTTCTTCCTCTACGCTTTGGAATGGGTTGAAAATCCTTTGGAGAAATGGTTATATGAAACTCGTAAGTCGCTTTCGCTTGGTCTGAATATAAAATGAGTTTTATTTCAGCTATCGAATATGTATCTTACTACATCTTACAAGGTTTCCGGGTCATTGTGGTCAGCTGTGTATGAAACTGGAGATGAAGATGCTACGAGACAAGTTTCTGATCTAACAAACATTTTTTTCTAAAATTTATTTTTAGTTTTCTACAGAGTCTCATTGTAAGTGTAGGCATTTCTCTCTGCAAAATTACTGTTTACGAAGGTAATGGTTTTCCCATTTGAAGAAAATCTCTGTCCACCGAGTGTAACTTTTAAATTAGGGAGCAAAACGAAGTCGCTTGAAGTTTGATCTGTATGGTGAGTAAGGAGGGTGGTTAAGCAGTTCAAACCGGAATTGGTAGATTTTCGCCATGGCAACCGCTGAGGTGTGAGATTTTTGTTTTCTACAAATGCAACCGTTTTTCAGCAATTTCTGCCTTTAACTTGTCAAATAATGATGCGTAGTATATTTCTGTAATGTTTTTTGCTATCTAAAGATAATCGATTAAGATAACTCCATGACTATCCCAAAAAACAGTCGCACATCACTTTCCCAGCCGAAAAAACAGCTTTTGCTTTTTTGGAGCCGATTCCCTTTTCGTAGTCCACTGTTTTGACTGTATTTTTGTTTCGGGCGTATAATGGTGTATCCAAGTTTCATCTACAGTAATTAATCGGTACCAAATCTTGTTCATAACCTATGTTATCTCTCTCACTTTAATTCGGCGGTTGTTTAGCATTATTTGGCGAAATTTAGCGCTGTTGTCGTTAGTAGTTACAGTTTTTGGACGTCCCAGACGTTTATCGTCTCCCAAGCTTGTACGGCTACGTTTAAATTCTGCTGTCCAATGTGATAAATGATGGTACACAACCCCCGTATACAGCGTCCAACTCATCTTTAATTTGCGTTGGCGTATTTCCTTTCAAAACAAATACAGTGAGATTCTCCTTCGCGGACATCTCTCTTACACGGACACCTCCCTTAAACGGACAGTTTCTTATGGTCCCGAAAGAAAAACCCAAGAAATTCTTCTAAAGAAATGGATGTCGAACAGCAATTTGAATGAAAAAAGAAGCTTTTTGACCGGTGATGGTAGCAAAATTGACAAATTGTGTTATGATTGGTTTATAGCAGCTCGCCAGGGGATTCCTTTGACAGGTACATATGTCCGCTAATACGATGCAAAGCAAGAGAAATAGCCGATTCTCTGGGACATTCTACATTCAATGCTTCTTCTGGTTGGCTCAATAAATTTAGAACGCGCCACAACATAAGTTTTAGAGCGATTTTGGGAAAAGGAGCTTCGGTTAGTACTGAAGATTGTTCAGTGCATCGTGTTTAGAAGGGACATCTATAATGCCGATGAGCCAGGCCTGTATTTTAGGGCTCTACCCGACAAAACGCTCACATTAAAGAAGGAAAAATGTGTTCGGGGTAAGTATCCCAAAGAGAGGTTTATATATTTTCACAATTTTGCATTGTGCAAATATAACGGGTGAAAAAGAAACTCTTAGTCATTGGTAAGGCAGCTAAACCCAGAGCTTTTAAAAACATTAACATAAATAATCTGCCTGTAACTTGAAAATACAATAACAAAGCTTGGAAGACAGTACAAATTATGACAGAGTGGTTGCAAGACCTAGATTTTGAAAATGGCTAAAGAAAAAAGAAACATTTTGTTATTTTTAGATAATGCGGCATCTCATCCATCTCTCTCTCCTCTTTATTATTTTTGTCCCCTAATTGCACCTCATTTGTCAACCACTTGACCAGGGCATTATAAAGAATTTAAAACTTTTTTATTATCGAAATGTAATACTCAAACACCTGCTAGTAAACATGAAACTACTGGTACAGCTTTTGAGTTGATAAAGAAAATTACACCGCTGAATGCATTTTATTTGTCAAAAATCGTTTGGGATCAAGTAACCAAAGAAAGAGTTCAAAATTGCCTCCGCAAAGCAGGATTTAAGTATGAAAATATGCAAACTGAAGACTAGTTAACTGAAACTTATACATCTGACCCAGAAGATAATTTACCACTTAATGTACTTGCAGATATCCTCAAAAATAAGAATTTATTGATATCGACTCATAGATTTTCATTATGAGTCGATATCAATAAATAAAGATTTGTATGTTGAAGATCAAGATTCAGGACAAGAAATTGCAAATCTAAATGAAAAAATGAACTTTCCGAAGATTCTGATGTCGATGACGTTTCAGTACCAACAGAAGCTATCCCAAATTAAGGCAAAACTATTACCCTGACCAAGCAGCTCAAAAGTTTTGTCAAAAATCACAGAGAGACAGTCTTTGGAGCTTCTTTCTAAATTAGAACTTCGATTTCAAAACGCCATTTTAAAAAGAAAGAGGAGACAAACTACAATATATCAATTTGTGCGTCCTTAAAATGATTAGTCATTTCATTGTTTTGTATTACTACATATACATTATACATATCATACTTTGTATCTATCTAAACAATCTAAAGGAAACAAACCTTTTTTTCTTAAGTTTAAAGTTTTTTGTTTGTTTTAAAAACATTTATATTACATATACGTTTAAAATGTCCCAGATTCTTTAATATATTCACTTTTCGTTAAAAACACGATTTTGTTGTATTTCTTTTATGCGGACACTCCTCTTGAACGCACACTTTCAATTGACGCCATTGGTGTCCGTCCAAGGGAGATTTCATTTAATGACGGTTCGATACTCGATTTTGTCATGTAACCAGTAAACTGTGAAGTTCTAACACTATTTAAATATAAATTTTTTGGTTTATTTTTTAAAAGAATACCGTTTCAATTGAAGGGAAGCTTAATTCTGTTTAGAATTAAATTAATCATGAGAAGAAAAAGATAGTGTACAGTGTGAGAAAAAACAGGCACAAAAAATACTGTGGCGGTGATGGCATAGAAAAGCTCTATTGTAGTATTGTTCAGCTGAATTGTTTTCGCTAAAAATTTATTATGTTGTAGGATTAAACATGTGCGTTTGGTTGTCAGAACCTGTTGAACGTTCATTTCAATATTGTGCAAATTGTACTATGTACTTATGTTAGTGTACATTTAGCGTACACGAATCAAACTACGTGCCTTCGTCATTCCTGACACAACAAACTAAATACTTGTTTAAGTCTGAATTAATCTCCGAGTGTAATCGATTAACTGGACGGAGAATATTTAGAGCGATCTACATTCTCAACGCATTAACACAGTAAAGAAGAAAAAGAATTTGTTATGATAGCTGACAACAAAGTATACGTTGGATTTACAATCGATTGATGTTTATGAATGAAATATTAGCTAGGTATAACGATGGTAAAAAGCTTGAATAAGTACTCTCAGAAAAAAATATTTTTTCTTTCATCGTTCCGAAAGTGAATCTTCTTTGAGTTTGAGGAACACAAGGAAGTCACTAAGGGCCAGATCGGGAGAATAGAGCGGCTGTTGGCAAATTTCAAAGCTTGCATTATGAATTGCGGCCATTAAAACACAGCTTCAGTGGGCAGGAGCGTTGTCCTGATCAAACAGCACACCATGTCTGAGTTTTTTCCTCCTTTTTTTGGATGGAACCAAAGTTGTAATCTGACCACGCGGAAAAAGTCTATAAGAATAATTCTTTCGACATCCTAAGAAACTTTGGGCATGATATGCCCCGCAGATGCTGTTGCATGAAACTTTAGAGAGGGGTGGTGAACTGTTGTGCCTCCATTCCATGCTCCGCTTGATTCAAGACCATAATGGTGAACCTAAGTTTCATCCACAGTAAACGAATCTTACTAAAAAGTGGTCAGGATCACATATATAGTGTAGTGAAGTACATATATTACTTGGCATTAATATGCAAGTTGTGCCGAATGAACTAATCAACCTCATTTCTAACGAGGTTTCTTTTTAGCAAATGCGCCGTCAAAAGTTGTTAAATAGTTAATATAAACATTGTATTAATTATAGAACCCCATTGCTATTCCGAAATTTTGTTTGCATATGACCTAGTTCGTCAATTTTTTTATCTTTTGTTTAACTTGTTTAATTATACTTCAACTTGTTTAATTATATGTCGTAATGATTCATCTTTATTTCAATCACAATAAGAATCGTGACTATTTACGCTTACCACACAGCTTTTTATTCAAATTCCGCAGCCGGTTAAAAGGAAATCTGCTATTTTTACACTCCATTCCCTTCGGGTATCATCCGGAAAAAAACTACTACGGTAATGTATCTCTGGAAAGATGCGCATTTTTTGAAAACGTTAACAGTTTCGACACAGGTGTTCCGTGCATCGATAGTTTGTTTAACGCTTTTGATTCGTAAGAGGAATTATATAGGTGGTGAAAAAAAAAGCGCGAGCATTCTTAGAAACACGTACACACCATGATCGAATTGCCCGCGGTCGTTGAACGTGGATGACATCATTTTTATTTCTTTACGATACGCAGTTGTTAGATATTCATTATTGTGCATTTATTTTATTAAGAAATGGTAAAATGTATACGGAAGTGTAATAATTAAATCCCGTGTTTTGACTTCGCAATCCATAATCTGATTTTGTTAAATTACAAGCTAGATTTTACAAGATAAGGTTAGTTTTTATTTTTAGTTACCCATTCCATATTCGGTTGATAATTTCATCGAAGCCCATGTACAGAATTAATTAAACGTTGCGGTGTTTGATTCAGAGTGTTTGGAATGGTCAATGTTACCCCAGCAAACACTTGCAGTGATTGTATCGGGCCTAAGAAGCATCAGGAGAACATCAACAGAATTTCAAATTCCTTATAGCAGCCTCCTTTCATTATTGATATGGTTTTAAAAGCTGGTGGATGGCTGGTTTTGAATCCAGTAACGAAACAAGCATTTGGCAAATCATTTCAAAAATTCCCCGGTTAGAGCTTTCCATTTGAAAATATTTGTTATAAATAATTTAATAGTCGTGGAATTAATTAGACTGGCTTTATGAATAATTCTCCTGATGACGACTGCATAATGTCCTTCTTAAGAGGTCGTGTTGTCTATTTTTAAATTAAGAGGAGTAAATGGAAAAGCCACATTTACACTGTAAAAGTTACCAAATCAATGACATTCTGAATGTTTTTTTTTAATTTTCGTATCTTATCAGTTCTTCTTTATTTATTGAGCTCAAAGGCAACATTTGATTTAACGTTATTTCCCGCTTAATTTTGAATATAAACTCTACATCAATAAAGTCACAACGTAATTAAACATTTATTAAAAATTATTTACATTAAACACAAAAATAACATGAATAAAGGACTTAAAGAAATCAAAGGCTCCTTTAACTACTTCTTACTTATACACAAATTAAACTAAATAATCTTTATTCTAAATATGAACTGTCTGAGAAAGTATCACTGTCACTATCAGCACCAATAGAAATAATAAACGGTTCGATTAGATCATTTACGATTCCATTTAGGGTGGCCATTTTTATTTATTTCTTAATTATATGCTCAACACAACCTTTCCAATTAACATTTTGAACATTTTCGATAGCTTGCAATAACAGCCCCCTCACTTCTGTCAATTTAAATGTGATGTTCTTTGATGCCACTTCATACAACTTTATTATTACGTTTTGCCATTTCATCAATCATATACAAATTATACTGTTCTTTATTTATTTTGATTAAATTCAGAAGTTCAGCTCGTACCATCTCTTCTCTGAATTCAATCTGCTTATTTTACAGCCACTCTTGTATCTTTTTTTTCTTAGATCCTGCTGTAGAAATTTTCTCCATTTTACGGCTATGGTAAGACGCGTTGTTCATGACGTTAGTAGCGTTGTCAGGTAATTTTGATAGCACATTATTAAACTATATCTCAAAAACGACTGCATTCATTTCTTCATGATAATCTCCTGTTTTCTTTCCTTCGAAAAGCAATAACCCTCCATCAACAAAGCCATGTTCGGATGCAATATGTAACACAATATAACACTCTTCCCTTTTCCTGACAGGTTTTTTAGTCCTGTAGAAAACCCCTCGATGAATGTTTGATGCCGATCTCTTATACTGTTATCTATCAATACATTTTGTTTTGTATGACCTTCATTAACGCACGCCTCATCTAAATAATAAATTGGTACAATTGACACAACTAATAATAGGACGTAGGGGAATGTCAGGTTTATGTATTTTTGGTAAACAATATAATTTAATATTTTTGTTAATAACGGATACCCCTCCCCGTAAATAAAGGTTACTTGTAACGTTCAACGTTTATAAACGTTAAAATAACGTTGCCTAAACGTTACCCACTAAACGTTAATGTAACGTTAAAAAGATATCGTTATATTTTGTTACTTTGACGGTGAAAATATAAAACTTTTTATTAGATAATGAATACTGATACGGAGTTTACGTTGTAGAAATTAGAAAATTAACTTATAATTGTTTATTTAGCTTCCTATTTTTTTTTGATCGAATACGAATTTACATCATATTCTTCACTTTACTACTATTCATTTATTTCGGATATGTTACATATTTTTGTAGTTTCATCGTTATCAGAAACTAAGCTATGGCAATTATAAAAATATTTTTTAATTTTCCAACGTTAATAAAATGTTTCTCGTGTAACGTTTACAGAACGTTTTATGGAACGTTAAATTACAACGTTTTATTTTTGTGACATTAAGACGTTTCCTAAATGTTATATAAACCTTTTTGCTAACGCTTAGGAATCCTTTTTAAAACGTTTTACAAACGTTACATGGTACCTAGGCCTAATCTCTATTGAGAAAATTAATTTATAATTCAAACCTTATTATGGCCCCCGAGAAGAATCTACAGTTTCATTAAAATATAAAGAGTTACCTTTCATACCAAATTTAACAAATAAAATAATATCATTTTTAAATCTTATAATTATTTAGCTATTGCTAAATATAATGTAATTAAAATTAATAACGTATTCTCTAGAATCAAAGATAAAACCCCGGTAAATTTTCAAAATGATTTAATCTACAAAATTCCTTGTAGTGATTGTTTAGGCTCATATGTGGGACAAACCTCATAATGGTTGAAACATAGGATTAGCCAACATAAAAGCGAAATTAGAACTGGTAAGCGTTCTTGTGCGTTGGCTGATCATGCATTAGAATTAAATCATACTTTTGCTTTCGAAAGTACTATAATTTTGGATAAAGAACCAAAATATAGGAATAGGTTATTTCTTGAAATCTTTTATATAAATATTACTGAAAATAGTGTGAATTTTAAAACAGATACTAATCAACTTAGCAATATACAGGCCGGTTCACCGGAAACTGCATAGATCGATTGTGAGAAAACGATAGCTTGGAATGATCTGAAATTTTGGCACTATACTAAAGTCGATGGGGGCCACTCGCCTAATATATTTTCAAGATGGCGGCGCTTCGGGATATACCGGAAGTAAGCACCAACTTCGTTATTTTAAATATAATACCCTATATATTGACACATTTTTAGATTCTACGTGGAATTCTAAATATATTTCATGTATAATATCATATACCTAAGTCTAACCCTTTTTGACTTATTTACATTCTTATGCTAAATTTGACGTTTGCAGGCAGATAATCAATTGCACTTTTTCCTGATAAGGATTAGTTTATTATTTATTTTGAAGTAAGGTTTCTCAAGTAGATGACCTAATTAAATACTATTTGTATAAAATTGTTACAATTATTCATACAGAGTGTTCGAAATATACGTTTGAAAATGAAATCGGAAAAATTACCGAAGTCAATTTTTTTAATGGAAAGTGGCAATTTTTGTAATTTTAACTTGTTCGGCATTAAAAATAAGGGTAACTTTGTATAAGCATGTCTATTATAAAAATGGGTAGTTTTCGAAATATTAGCAAGTTAGTATTTTTATCTTCTACAATACATACTATTTGCATTAGTTCTTTTTAAATTATGTAGGTAGTTAGCCATGACAGTATTTACAAAATTATAAATTGCTAGTTGTCGAATAAAAATCATTTACCTTATAATAATTACAATAAGTCATGCCCAGCGCTTAAATTATACAAAAATGTCTCGAGGTTCAAGGGCGCCAGTTTGAGCATTTATTAAAACAATTGTTTTTCTTTAGTTATTGCGTGTATTAATAAGTTTTCTACGTAGATCGTTTCATTCTTTTCGTTATTAATAATTGATTTATTTCTCTGGATCTCTGCTCTTACGAACACAAAGTTTCTAAAGATTTCTATAATACGTATATAATGGAATTGTAAAGACGGTTTTCGTTTTTGCGGTCATGGAGTTGCAAATGTATCACATGTTCTTGAAATAACTTTATTACATCCCCCATAAATGATAAACAAATTTCAATAATCATTGTTTGTATAATTTAAGCGCTCCGGCATGACTTATTGTAATTATTATAAGGTAAATGATTTTTATTCGACAACTGACAATTTATAATTTTGTAAATGCTGTCATGGCTAACTAATGAAAAAAGACATAATAAAAAGGTAAAATTTCAAAATTTATTAGTAATCACTACAATATTGTTTCGCCCCACAGTAGCTTCATCAGGTGGATGAATTATACTAAGACTTAGACTTAAAAATTAGTAAGATTACCAAAAACGCTAACAATGGAAACATTGCATTTAGAACAGACAACACCATTGCTAAAGACATTAAAAATAACAAGGACAAGACAGACAGAACTTTGAACTCAAGAGTCTACAAGCTAACTTGTGAGTGCAATAAAGTCTATATAGGCCAAACCGGAAGAACTTTTGCCACTAGAATTTCCGAGCATAGAAAAAGTTATATTAATAAAAAAGAAGATTCCACTTTCGCAAACCATTGTTTATCAGAAAATCATACATTCAATAATAACTTTGAAATTTTACATATTCAAACCAAAAGTAGAAAACTAGACCTTGTAGAATCAATGGAAATACATAGATATAATAAATTGAATTTAATTCTTACTGACCAAAAAGACGTTACCTGTTCCCCACTCTTATCTTTAAACATATAGTTCTACATATTTCAGTAGGTACCAAATACTTAGTCTTACTATAATTCATCCACCTGACTAATAAATTTTGAAACCTTACCTTTTTATTACGTGTTTAACATGGAGTTTCAACAAGTATCCCATGCAAGAGTTAATTTAATGAAAAAAGAACTAATGCAAATAGTATGTATTGTAGAAGATAAAAATACTAACTTTCCAATATTTCAAAAACTATCCATTTTTATAATAGATATGCTTATACAAAGTTACCCTTATTTTTAATGCCGAACAAGATAAAATTACAAAAATTGCCACTTTCCATTAAAAAAAATTGACTTCGGTAATTTTTCCGATTTCATTTTCAGACGTATATTTCGAACACTCTGTATGAATAATTGTAACAATTTTATACAAATAGTATTTAATTAGGTCATCTACTTAAGAACCCTTACTTCAAAATAAATAATAAACTAATCCTTATCAGGAAAAAGTGCAATTGATTATCTGCCTGCAAACGTCAAATTTAGCATAAGAATGTAAATAAGTCAAAAAGGGTTAGACTTAGGTATATGATATTATACATGAAATATATTTAGAATTCCACGTAGAATCTAAAAACGTGTCAATATATAGGGTATTATATTTAAAATAACGAAGTTGGTGCTTACTTCCGGTATATCCCGAAGCGCCGCCATCTTGAAAATATTTTAGACGAGTGGCCCCCATCGACTTTAGTATAGTGCCAAAATTTTAGATCATTCCTAGCTATAGTTTTTTGACAATCGATCGATGCAGTTCCCGGTGAACCGCCCTGTATATTGCTAAGTTGATTAGTAACTGTTTTAAAATTCACACTATTATCTAAATTCTTTTTGTAAATTTTTATAAACATTTTTACATTTGTCGAATTTATATATTGTTTATACTTGTAGAATTAATATAATTTCCTGAAGAAGTCACAGAATTGTTGACGAAATATTCAAAGAAAATAAAAATTTTTATTATTATAAGGACCGAAAAACCCGTACAAATTTTATTGTAGTAGGTATGGGGGCACCTTGGGCACCCCCCACCACTCCTACCTTTCGCCAGCTAGTGGGCTAGTGGATATAAACAAGAAGCCGTTCTGTACCTGATAACTGTTCGATAAGATCAGGTACTGAACGACTTTAATCAGGTATGGAACAGCTTTTATCAGGTATGGAACAGCTTTTATCAGATGCTAAACGGCTTTTATCAGGTACTGAACGGCTTCTTGTTTATATCTATTGTTCTATCTATTGTTATTCTTTTTCTCTTTCTATTGTTATTCTATCTATTGTTTTTCTTTACTTTGAATATATTATATTATTTTTATACCTTTCATATGTGTTTACTTTAGTCGTAGAATATATGTATGTACTTTAGTTTGTCCTGTAAAAGGTTTTGCCGTTGGACAATAAATCATTATTATTATTATTATTATTATTATTATATCTACTAGCCCACTAGCTGCCGGAAGGTAGGAGTGGTGGGGGGTACCCAAGGTGCCCCCATACCTACTTATTGTTTAACAAAAAAACAGTCAAAAAACAACATCAATATAATTTTTATTGATTATCTTCAGAAAAGAAAAATAATCAACGACAAGTATATTATGCGTACTTATTACAGCGTTTAAATAATTAAATCAAGATATAACGGCATCATTTGGCAAAAAAGACGTGTGTTATTGCGATGGCCAAAATCAATGAATTAAAGTTCGAATTGCTATCTCACGCATCCGATTCGCCAGATTTAGCTCCTCGGATTATTTTCTGTTTCCGAATAAAGAGGTGGAGTCTGCGGTTGATGGCTATTTTGAAAAGCTCGACGTTTCTCACCATATACAGGGTATCTAAGCTATTGAACTTCTTTTCAATTTTTTTGTTTACTTAGTTAGGTCGGATACTTCTGGGACTACCCTTGTATACTAAGGTATTGAATAAATGAATCATTTTTTTTATCATTGAGTATTTATTTAGTTTATGAAACATTTTCAATTTAAATTAAATTGATAGCTATTGGCACAATTTTATAATTAATTTTTAAATAAAAATTTGATCAAATTTCCGCCATTCCGGCAATTTCCACAAATATGATTTTGTCAGCGATCAACTGGACAAACCACAACATACTGTATTGGAAGCGTTGATCCATTAAGAGCAAACAGCGTACAAACTATTTTCGTATGATTTAAGTGCTTTAATGGTGATAATTTTAACCGATTCGGTTGTGGAATTCTCGCCGTGTTTACGTTATTTTTAAATGTTATTATGGAGTTTGCGGGTTTCCAAAAAAAAAGCGTAATAAATTTTTACAACTGCTACATAAAAATGTAGACTATATGATGTTCTTTTTTCACATTTATACGTGAAATTTACTTGTGTCTTTATTACTAATAAATATCATGCTGATTATTTCGAGATCAGCATTAAACGAATAATTTAAAATATGTGTACGGTTTAAATACAAAAACATTGAAATAAACGACAAGTGGTGTGCTACACATACACACAGTTCAAATATAGGACCGCACTATACGCGCATACTAGGTACTGCATTGTTGAAATAAAAAGAAATGCTTTGCTAGAGTTATACTGTACGTATATCCAGTGGAAAACGCATAAACATAATTTATTTTCTACAGACACTAAATATACCCGTTGGAATATCATATTTCTTAACCGTAACCCGTGGTATTTTAAAAAGGCATAATAAAATCAGGCACGGCTAATACTAGTGCGAGGTTATTCGAAAATATAAACTCAAGAGGTGTATACACATTATGTGTATACATACGTTGTACTGCAGCTTACGCAAGTATGGACACTTTAATTATAATCGGAGTAGAACCTGTTTAAAATGAATATCAAACATGAACTAATGTAATGAGTGGTATAATCATATTTTCAATTTCCTCGAAATTATCAAAACAATTAAATTAGAATTACTTATCTAAAGAAAAACCTAAAATAAAATAGATAGGAAGTCTAAGGCATGTTAATGAGAGGGTTCGATGGAGATAATAAGAGTTTGGTCCTATTAGCAATACTAGTTCAGTCTTTCTAGTTTTTCCGAGAACCACTTCAGATTAACGAAGCTCAAAGCAAAGCAAACATGGATTCTGGTGGATTCATCTTCAGAAAGATAAATCTTGGGTTATAAATGGGTCTTCAAAATTAAAAATATGCTGATGGTAGAACAATTAAGTAAAAGCTCAACTGAAGATCAAGAAGGTTGTAGACAAAGTACCTGAGGTACGTTACCTACTGACTTTAGCAGCCCGGTATAATTTAATCAGTTTGATGAGGTGACTGCACTCTTACAGAAATTTCAATATTATTTACGAGGGATATATTTCTATCGAACAAGGATTTCACCAGAACTAATTATTATCTATTTAAATCCTTATAAACCATGCCAAACAATAGATAGTAATTTTAAGTTTAGAATGGCATACCAAGACCACCCCACAAAGTTTGAACAGCTTACAGCAATTGAAAGCAAGCGTGCTGAGAAAGTTACTTACCATTTGTTGGATGCGTTTACAATATTTGGAGCTCCATGCATATTATAGAGTAACAATGAGCGCGAATTCACTTATAAAAGTAATTCCAGACTTGCGTCATATGTGAAATGAAGCAAAAATTGTCCATAAAAAGCCACAGTATAGCAAACTACAAGTTTCGATTGACAGAACCAATCAAGAAATGGCAAATATATCATCTTAAAGAAACAAAACTATAAAGTAAGAATTAAAATTTATGCAAAGTATTTTTTTGCCAACCAAAAACCTCTCACCTTCTGTCACAATCTTAAACATTCTGTGGTTAGTAAATTAACCACACCCTCAAGCTCTTATAAAAGATATTTTGTGTTCAAAGTAGCATTTATTTACCTACCTATATTAACACTTTTTTTCATAAAAATTTGCACAAATGATACTCAAATAATTTTGAATGTTAAAAGGTTAAGTAAAAATATTTTCTGGTATAAATTACATTACAAAATTCATAGTTAAAAGATTTGTAAATTTGGAAAAAAAAACATTCGGCACGGTTAACAAAAAAAGCACGTGAAGAATACTGGAGAATAGAGCAATTAGAGAAGGACTAATAAAAGAAGTACAAGCCATATATGTATACAATAACAATAAACTTGGTGAGAATAAAATAAGAGTATTCTCAAAAGCCGTTAGAGATGCTGTATTCTGAGCCGTCTGTTGCCATTGTGGATATACACCCATCCTACCCAAAGGAATTCAAGTGAAACAACTTCAGATCAATATATGTTGAAAATAAAGAATCACAAAAATTCTGGTATGATTATGGAAAAACGAGTCAGTGATGATTAATTTCCAAAACAAAAACTTAATATTATTTACAAGAGAATATTTCTGCTACATAATGGTTTCACCAACAATTAACTATTAGAAATTAAATTTATCATAGAAACGCTTGCTTTAAACAATAAATATAGAGTACTGGAGCAGACAGTCAAGAAAGATGATTCCATAAAATAAAGTTTAATCGAATTCCAAGAGAAGTTGAACTTTTTACAAACTAAATACATTATCGTTTTTTTTCCGACTTAACCACAATAGATAGAAAGCTTTTAAGTTAGAATAGGCACACGACCATACTAGATTCATAAATATGGTACTCTTGAAATGAAATAAAAAAATGCTCAAAGTTAAAATATGTGATTGGAACAATTAAATATGCAATTTGCAGCTCCATACAAGTTTATTGACTAGACCCGTTGGAATTGGCAAATAAATTTCTTAACCGTAACCCGTGGTATTTTGGAAGAATTAAAATCATGTTCGGCTAAATATATTGTCAAATCTAATCGAAAATATAAACTTACAAGAAAAACCGTATAACCAATTATAATGGCATTTTATATCATAAAGAAATACCTATTCGAAAATTATAAAGTGGTTGGAAATTATATTAATAATTTTGAGAACCTGTTAAAAATTCTGTCAAAATTAATAGTAATCATTCACTTTTTTAAAATTACATTACAAAATTCATAACAATTAAATTGAGAAAGTTGGTAAAATCAAATTAGCATTTATTTACAAAACCTAAGAATACTTTTTTTCAGAAATTTGACAAATGAAATATAAATAGATACAATGTCAATAAGGCAAATGTTACATTAAGGAATAAATATTTTCTCGTTATAAATTACTATTACAAAATTCACTAGTTAAAAGATTTGAATTCAGAACCACTTTGGAATAAAACATTCCCATCAAAGTAAAGCAAACATGGATTCTGGTGACGTGAAAACAAATCACAAAATTAGATCAGGACTAAATTAAAAAAGTATCTGATGGTAGAACAATTATCAACAAAGATTAATTAAATATAAAAAGTGAGAATAAAGATAAAGTATTTGCTAAACGTTACCTAAACACTGTTCTTTTACTTTGCATATTAACGTTGTTGATAACACCCATTAAAGGAATCAGTAAAAAGAAATCAAGTGAAATTTCAAAATACAATGTTATTTAACTGTTAAGGAATATTTCTATCAACAAAATATTCCTAGGAAAAAGAACAATTATTATTATGTTGGAATCCTTATAAACCATGCGTGTACAATATAAAGTAATTTTAAGTTTAGAAAATGAGGCATAAAGACCACCATTAATAAAAAAATGAAAATAGCTTACTTGAAAGCAAGCAATGGACAGAAAACTGTATAGAAATAAACAAGAGTTTGATGAAACATACAAGATTACTTACCATTAAATTGGATGCGTTTAAAATTTGGATCAGAATAGATGAATAAAAAAAAATTTACAATTGAACAAGAAAGATGAATGAGCAGAAAATGATTCATATGATAAATCCAATTATGTGTATAAAGAAAAAATATGGAGTAAAACCAAAAAGCCGGAGAAATTGCATACCAAGTTTAAAGAAAAAAATACAACAAATTACATGCAGATCATTTAGAACCAAAAAAATGGCTCAAAAATCTAACAATTTAGGATTGAAACAATCTTAAAAATAAGATTAATAACAAAGAAGGATTTAACCATTCCTATGATTTAAAATTGCAAAAAATTTTCTGTGGAAAATTGAAAAGAAAAAAATTAAAGGTTAAAAACGAATTGCAGATGTGAAAAAAAGCATTTTAATTTCATATACAAATCCAAGATAAAATTTAGGACACGAATAAAATACTTTGTGACCTACCTATATTAACACTTTTTTAAATAAAAATTTGCACAAATGATAAATTTTAATGTGTAAATTGAAAAAATTTTTGGTATCATTCATCTGGCTTTTTCACCTGAATCTCAATCTTACAGTTGCTATCGTATCCTAATTAATAAACGGATTTTATAATGTTTTGAAAATTACAAATAAGAATTTGAATAATTTGCAGAATTCTTAAAAATTTGACAAAAAGCGACAATGGTAGAATACTAACAGGCATCAATATATAAAAAGGAAACTTGGATAAGTAAACAATATACAATAAACTTGGTTGAATAAAAAAATCTTCTGAACTTTGCTTTAGTGTACTCTCGGAATAGCTGTAATAGTGAGTGTTGCAAAGTCGGATGGATTCAGTCACTGAAATTAAATCGAAAACCAAAAATGAAAAGAGCTGCGTGGAATATGAAGTCAAATAAAAATAATTTTTTTATGAGGGTATAAATAAATTAATTGAAAGATGTGAAAAATGTATCCGTTTGCAGTGAATATATTGAAAAAGAAAAATAATTTGGTTTTTTTATTTCAAAATATAAAAACGCTCCCTCGTAGCTCACTGAAAAATAAAAGAATCACAAAAATTCTGTATGTGAAAGACATACTTAGTATTAATAGCAAAAGACGAGAAAACACTGACGAAGCACCTGGAATAATACAATAGCTGTCTAAAGGCAATGGACAGAAAACTGGACGATAAAATAAACAAGAGAAAAAATAAATAAATCCCAAAAGAAGTAAAAGCTAACATAGTTAGGAAGATGGCAAACGCCAATGCTAACATTTGGATCAGAGATCTGAACTGTCACAAGCAGACAGTCAAGAAAGATGATGAGCAGTAAAATGAGGTTCGTAAGAAAGAGCGAATTCCAAGAGAAGTTGAACTTGCAGCCAGTGAAACACAAAATAGAAAAACGACAATTAACATGGTAAGAGGGCATGATGAGAAAGAAAAAA
This sequence comes from Holotrichia oblita, assembly GCA_023690525.1. Lineage (NCBI taxonomy): Eukaryota > Metazoa > Arthropoda > Insecta > Coleoptera > Scarabaeidae > Holotrichia > Holotrichia oblita. Next base: position 23,449,352 of record CM043017.1, read on the forward strand.
AATCTAACAATAGGAAGGCTCTACGAGAAAAAAATATAGAAAAATATGAAGGATCAACGGAGGATGTAGAGAAATATGGTGGAAAAGCGGAGAGAAAGATACCGAAAATTAAAGCAAAAAACGAACAGAATAGATGCAGATGTGCAAAAGGCAATCTAATTAGTGACTCCTACAGAACTGGACACGATTAAGTAAGCAAGAGTTTGTGAGTCGGTTCTATGGTTATTTGCTTGTGTCATTTAAAAGTCGGATCATTCCCTTGGCTTTTTCCCGGGTATATCTGTTGAATCTAATCTATGAGTTTATTGCGATTACATATCGAAGAATTTGGATAACCGGATTTCTATAATGCCTTTGACAAAATTGATCACAATATTCTGGTAGATAAATTGAACAGCTTGGGAATACATGGTGATCTGTAACATTGGGTGAATATATCTCTAATAGAACTCAAGCAGTTAGGTCGAATAGTTTTGTGTCTGACTTTGCTTTAGTTACCTCGGGAATAGCTCAAGGTTCGCACGTAGGCCATTATTGTTTATTATGTATATCAATCATATATCGACCTGCTTTCGCCGTTCCAACTTTTTACTATACGCAAATGACATAAAAATCTTCTGTCAGATTAATACATTGTCCATTAAGGAAATACAATATGCCTCGTTATAGTTACACTACTGCACTTGTTGGATTCAGTCTCGTACTACTGAAAATTCGTAGGGAATATACGGACATGGCATGTTTGTTTAAAATTTGGTCTCATGGATGCACCTCACATTCTTGCATCGATTGACTTTAATGTCCCAGCATTCTCAACACGCAATACACGGTCCTTTTTAGACCGCCATTGGCTAAAACCAATTCAAACAGAGTGTCCTCCATACTATGACTGCATAATTACAATATAAATTATAATTTAATCAATCAATTGACTAATACAACTTGATTAGTAATGCAGTAACTTGCTTCGTTTTTTGTTGTTCTTTTATTTGCTATACTCTAACGTTGTTGATGTTGTTTTCCTTCATCTTTTTGTCTTAAATTTTTTATTGTTGTACATTTTGAAAACCGTTAATATGCTAACATGGTAATATACCTATTGCCGAACACAAAATTATTATGTCGTGGATACTATTACTGAGTTCGTCCTGTTTGTATCCCAATTATTGTAAATAAATAAACAGTGCAGAAGACCTACATGAGAAAAGGAAAAAGTTAAAATAATATTTCATCTATTTGATCTTGAAATTACTAGTGCCTAGATTTGTTACACGAACAAGAGTTTGATGTTTAAATCATGAATTATATGAGATGAGGTGAGAAAGGATCACATGATGACGCATAAAAAAATTTTACATAACTGATTGAACAAGTTGACGTGGTATATTTTTTGAGGCAATGTTATATCAAACTGTTAATAAATAATACTAAATTTGTTAAAGAATTATCGAAGCGTTGACAACATTTTTTTAAAATAAATATACCAAGTTAATTTGGTACAATTTACACAACGTTGTCGATCTGATAAGATACAAGTTGAATGCTAATTTACAAACTCAATTTGCCGATGCTACAGTAAACATACAATTATAACAAATTTAACCATATCGTATATTTATAATAATACAAATAATACAAACTAACTGTATAACTGTCTATTTCTTTAACATCATTCAACATCAGCGATAATCCAAAAATTAGCACACTTCCCCCGGGCATGGCGCCTCTTTAAACGAGATCCAAGATAAAATTTAACGAAAATCATATAATTTATCCGTATAAAATGCTTGTAACGTACGTTTGACCTTTTCGTACAGATAAACTTAACTTGTTGTTATATATGTTTGGAAGGATTCATTTTTGATTTATTGCAAGGGCGATAACAGATACGAAACTGTCCTAAATAATTAGCGACGTTAAAACTATTTAAATTCAAATACTTACACAACATAATAACGAATTTATTAGAGCTAGTATTGATTCATTAAAAAAATTTTTGAAAATTTATGACGACAATCACGAGATTTAATAACGGCTTCTATAATACTTTAAGGACAACTCAGTATTAATTTCCCAAGAATTTATACAACCTAAAAGGTTGTCAGAAACAGTTTCTTTTAGCGAGCATCTCGTTAGAATGCTGTAATATCTTTGGATTAAGTCTCAATTACTTTCAACACCTTTGAATTTTTTATTAGATTTATAAACAAAGCAATAAGCTGTCTGTCTGTGATTCCTTCTATAAATATTTATTACAACGTATATTCATGTATGATATAATACTTGAGGCGATATAAACGTTAGTTTTGGCATTCGTAGATGTTTCGTACTTAAAATGTTTCCAAAACACTTCTACTAATCTAATTTTATGCCTCAATATCTAGAATCAGATATGTTTATTCAACATCATCCTACTTTGTAAACAACTAATTTACACATCACCATAACATAGCATTCACATGAACCTCTCGTCTATATATTTTGTTTACGATTCGACGGTAATAATTGTGCCCCGTCGAATTATAACATTTTTAGACGCGTATTAAACCCGTAAATGTGATGGAAATGAGTGTCCCCGTCTGCATTGCCCACGTTAAGAATAGTTTTCGGGAATTATTTACGTGATAGCTCCTATAAATTCTCATCATCGTCGTTCAGAATGTGCTATTAGTCACAGATATGATGTTATAAACCAGTCTTAATCGTAATCTTTAGTTATTTTCAAAATTGAATATAGCCCTCACAAGTCACTATTATATAGCGGATTTAGTAACACCGAAATATGTAAACAATTCACCTCATTAAAATGATCTGGAAGAGACACCCTGGCTCCTTTTCCAACATAAGACCAACAAAACAACTGTTTGACAGATCAAATAAATTAAAACCATTCCTTAGTCAACCCATTCGCGAAATTTCAGACATTAAATAGTTGAATCATAAATCAGTTTTTTTGTTTTATAAAATGAAAACCTTAACCTGATAATGTGAAATAAGCTATCATCTTAAAATGTTTAAAGTAGACTATTATAAGGTATTTTCAAAAATTCGTTCGGCACGAGTCGGTTGTGTCATCGATAAAGATGTTTCCGTTCGTTTATTTGCCCGGCCCAAAACGAGTCATTTATAAAATAAAATCCAATAACCCGGTTACCTTTTCATGACCCTGGAAGGGAGGTAGAGTTATTATGATCAACATAACCTCAACATTACGTCTATTCATGTCTGTGTCATATTTGGTATGTGGTATAAACCATAGCAAAGTTATATTTCTGTTTGGAAATTTCTTTAACCCAGTACCACCTCAAAAGATTAGTTATTTCAGATTGGTCAATTATAATATCTGAAAGCTCCTATAGGCCAACAACCTATAATGAGTTAAAATAATTCCAAAACATAATAATAATAATAATAATATTAAATTTTATTGGCAAATTATTAAAATATATTCGAACAAATTAACTAAACTGTTGTTTGAATATCGTTTGAGTGAGTCGATATGAGTGCTGTTATATGAAAATGGACAAAATCGTGTATCGAACCGTCATTAAATATTTGTTTTTGAAAGGCAATATGCCAACGCAAATTAAAGATGAGTTGGAGGCTGTATACGGGAACTCTGCATCATCATTTACCAAAGTGAAATTTTGGGCAGCAGAATTCAAACGTGTCCGTACAAACTCAGGAGACGATGAGCGTTCGGAAAGTCCAAACACTTTAACTACTGACTGTAACAAAGTTCGCCAAAGGTTACGCAGATGTCCAAAGAACGCGTTTGTCATATTAGCGCCTTTGGTTAACGTGAGCGCTTGCTCACGTTAGACCAAAAATGTGTTTGAATGAATAGTTCCAACGCTCTCTTGACGCAGTTTAGCCGCAATAAATCAAAGTTTTGGCGCCAATTTTTTACCGTAGATTAAACTTGAACACACCATTATAGGCCCGAAACAAATTATAGTCAAAACAGTGGACTACCAAGGGGGAATCGGCTCCAGAAAAAGCAAAAATTATTTTTTCGACTGGGAACGTAATGGTGACTCTTTTTCAGGATAGTCATAGAATTATCTTAATGGATTACCTTCAAACAGGAGAAACCATTACAGGAGCATACAACGCATCATTACTTAACAAGCTAAAAGCAGAAATTGCTAAGAAAACGGCCACATTCGCAGAAAAAAAATTGTTTCGCCAAGACAATGCACCGTCTCGCACCTCAGCGAAGCCATAGCGAAAACCCACAAATTATGGTTTGAACTGCTTAACCACCCTTCTCCCTCACCAGATCAAGCCCCAATCGACTCCTTTTTGTGCCCTAATTTAAAAATTGCGCTCGGAGGACAGAGACTTTCGTCAAACAAGGAAGCCATCATCTTCGTAAGTAGTTATTTTGCAGAAAAACACGCCAAGTACTATTTGAACGGGTTGAAGAAATGGGAGCATCGCTGGGAGAAGTGTGTATACTTAAAATGGGACTATCTAGGAAAAAAAATACTTTGTATCTTTGTTAGGCCGGAAACTTATCAGGCCACCGCCGTGAACATTCTAGAATATGATATGTTAATATTTATAAATGTCACACATGGTCGGAAGTGCCCCTCCTAATATTCTATCCCCTAAATCAGGACTTCCCAACCATGGGGGGCGTAGAGAAATATCAAGGGGGGGTGAAATCGGTGCGTCTACATTTCCGAATAACCCATATGTAAATCAACTGTTCCGAATTGTCATTCAATCGCTGCTATACAAGTTTTGACAAGTCACAACACGACATGAAACGCACACCTCCGCCCCACCCTCCCGCTTGCATCCATCTATGACTCATAAAACAATTGGGGGACATACCCGTTTCTGTCAATAGTTCGCTTGCAGAAAAAGCCAAGTTGCGTTTCAAATCGTTAAGTGCTTCAAAAGTTTCAAAACTTCATTTGAAATAGCGTTTTTGATACCAAAACAAAAGAAACCTCACACTGTCGGGGAGGATTTAATCAACCCATATATCCTTAAAGCCACGAAAATAATATTAGGAGAAGGATCAGAGCAAAAAATGAAATCAGTATCTCTCTCTAATAACACAGTCAAGCGAAGAATTGACGATATTGCATCAGACATAAAATTACAAATTATAAATAAAGTCAAACTATCACCATTTTTTGCCATTAGTTGTGATGAGTCCACAGACATCGCTAATTGTGAACAACTAATCATTTATGTTAGATATGTCAGCGGAAATCACATTGTTGAAGAGACTTTCCACTCAGAATCATTATCAGCAGGCACGAAATCTGAAAATATATTCAATTCAATATCGGACTTCATCGAAAGAAATGACTTGGATTGGAATAAACGCATTTGACTCTGCAATGATAGGTGTACGATCAGGCTTGGCTCAAAAGCTTAAGGAAAAGAACCCCATGTTAGTTAGTACACATTGTGTCAATCAACGGCAAGCTTTGGTCTCAAAAACTTTGCCACAGAATTTGTGCCAGATTTTAAACTCGGCTATAAAGATCATAAACTACATCAAAAGTGGTGCATTGAACAGTCGGTTATTTACTTTACTTTTCGAGGATCTCGATTCTGATTACAAGGTCCTCCTATTCCACACAGAAGTGCGCTGGTTATCAAAAGGCAACATGTTAGTTCGCCTTTATGAATTAAGAGAAGAGGTCATCCTCTTTCTTGAATTCAAAGAAAATAATCATTTTATGCAACTATTCAAAGATGAAAAATTTCAGTGGAAGCTGGCCTATTTGGCTAATATATTTGAGGGCCTGAATCTGCTAAACTTGAAACTTCAGGGCAGAAATTGCACTTTTATTAGTAACTGTGATCATATTCAAGGTTTCATATTAAAGCTTCAACTTTGGAAAAGTAAGGTATCTGCTGAAAATGTATTTCCTTTTTCACGGCTATCCGAAGCAATTAATCATCAAAACCTGGATAAAGATTTGAAATCTGAAATAGAAACTCATTTACAAGCGGTGGAAAACGAATTTCACCGATACTATCGACATGTTAATTCCGAGTCACCAATATGGCACATTAGCAGAAACCCATTAGTTGTCGATGTCTCACAATTACCTGAAGAAGTTCAGGAAGAATTTCTAGAAATGAAGGCTGACTCGACCATGAAAGATGACTTTCATCTCTCGACATTAGAGAAATTTTAGATCAAACGATTCTTTGTTAATCCAAAAGTTGCTTCTCTTGCTTTACTCCATTTTCGTCCACATATTTATGCGAGACAGGTTTTTCAGCTCTAGTTTTAATAAAAACTAAACAGCGAAATCGCCTTGCCGTCGATAGCGATTTAACCAAAGACTGATCCCAGAATCGACCAACTGGTACAGAGCATGCAAGCTCAAGCTTTATTTATTTAACAAATAAAAACTTGTAAAGTACTAATGAGATACTATAATTAGATAATACTATCTAATTATAAAAATATAATTTAAATAAATAAAAGATAGTAATAGAAAAAAATCTATTCGAACAAGTAATGATCAATGCATGGTATGGTTTTTTATAATTAAAAGAAAACTAAGAAATGTAAATGTGGAAGTAATTAATGATTCTCAAATGTACAGTTCTGTTAAAGATCTTTAATAAATAAATACATTGTATCTGTATTGCACCTATTTGAAATTCAAATAAATAATTTAGTTGATAAAAAAAAATGTGCGTTTCTTATTTTTGTTGAAACTTAAGGGGAGCATGACAATATTTTGTTTGGGAATCCCTGCCCTAAATGTTTATCGATGTGTCTTTGTTAAGTCGGAAACTTGTCAGACCACTCTCATAAACTTAAATTGGTCGAGCTAAATAAACAATCAATGCGTTCAAAAAGCTACAATATATTATATACAGGGTGCCCACCTAGTACGCGGAAGTCCAATACCGTTGATAAAAGAGGTAATTGAAACTTTTCTTTTACTCGTTACTCGTTACTCAAAATAGTCTAACATACTAAAGTGAATTAAAATAGACCAGCTGTTTGTTCTGAGGAAGGTTTCACTGACGCATCCTTTTGTTGTGTTGGTGTCTAGAACTTTTACAAAGAAGGGCTTAACCATATCATACTACATGACGGATATATTCTAGACCCAATTTTTCAACTCTTTTATTTGTATAAGATGAAGTATGTTTACTACTTGTGGATAGGCCAAGAGATGGTATAGAAAGTCTTTGACTTGTCGTTGTCTCACTTATTTAAATCTTAATGTTTGAATACATCATCCTTAAATAGTTGGATGCTAGTAGCTCTGACATTTTTGCAGATCATAGATGCTAATTGTTTGCCCTGTTTGATTCACCATCCACGTTTACATCCAGAGATTGAAGTCTGTGACTGCAATAGGTTGGGAGGTTTAGAAGAATTACGCCATGTTTTTGTTTGCATAATTTATCCAGCACTGCTCAGATAGCTTTCACAGTTGTCCAATATTAAGTTTAGGCTTTTTGACGGAAGGTCTTTTATGTTTCACAAAATACTGCAGAAATGGAGGGGAAAAACAGCTGTTCATCCAGCTACTTGTTGTCACAGTTCCTTCACTCCTAGATGAGGCTTTCAAAGGCAGTCTAGGAAAAAAATATCGAAGGACAAAAATGTTCTTCTGCTGGTGTCGTTTCACAGACAATCTTCTTATATATACTCTTATATTAGTTGTGTTAAAGATGGTTGCTCTGCTGAGGCTTATTGCTTCTTACTTGCTATTTGCTCTTTAATCCAATTTTTTAATGAATTTACTGTTAGATTTTGTGTAACTGATTAGAATTTTTTACACAAGTTCTTCCCCTTTAGTAAAAATTATGCTTCTGCTGTCTGCTGTGGGACGTCTCTGATTGCTGTACATGCAGAAGGAATTATAGTTAAAAAACGCATTCTCGCTATAGAGTAACTGTGAAAGCAAGAGATGCAATTGTTGCAATGCAACTCATTACCAAATTGCAAAAATAATTATTAATAGGTATTTGTTTCCTTTTTGATTTATCAATCAACAGTTGTTTATTATAGTATAAATAACTAAAATAATTGACATAATTATTTTAACGTTTTATTACGTTCAATTGAATTTTAATAAACCATATTACAAATTTGAATAACACATTGTTCCAAGTTATATAGGTTTTTAATGTTATAGAATTTCTATCGCTTTTGTTCGTATTCATTCACACACACGTTAAATTGAATATGTTTATTCATGTCGAGAATCAAACCGTTATTTTAAGCTTTCGTTTTTTGTGTGTGAACTTCGAACTTTGCTGATTTTAGAACGTCCACCCCACCCCTACAACTATGCGCGGATACTTTTATTATTATTTTAAAAACTGCATCCATTCTCCAGTATTTCTTCTTCTATGGTAATGATAGAGTCGAAAGATTACCGTTATTAGGATTCCAGGTGATATAATATCACAGGTGTACACTACCAAAAATTATTCCGACGGCACCGTCAGAACACACAACGCTGCGACGTCGCACTGTCGGATTTGCATCGACATCCAAATTAGTAACTATAGAAGTGAAGGTTAGTTATTATTCAATATTTCTTTTTAATTCCTAAAGGCGTTAACTTTACTCGCTTTTTTAATTACTTTCTTTTGCACAGTTTATGAAATGCATTTTCAAGTAATGTGTTTTCTGTGTTCTATTTCCTTGTTACCACTCACATTAACACTATCGAATCTAGAGCTTAAATTTATCAGAAGTGAAGTGAAGAAAGTTATGATGATTTCGAGACTCCAACAATATCGCTAGAAAATAGTTCTTACCCTATTTGATCTCAGAATGGAAATTAAAGGTAACGACAGGGCCTTATTTTTTTTTACACCGGCACAAGCATAGAATGTCGTAAAGAAAAAAACATTTTCAAAATAATGTTTTTTTGTCTTAACTAAGATTAACTTATACAAAGGTTTACAAAAAAATATGTGTTGGTCCAGAAATTAGGAATTTTTTCAAGATGACAATTTTGAACATACCATCAATGATTTAGAGCTAGCAGCATGCACTTCTTTTAAAAATGTTTGCTAACATTTAGTGGAAAATCAAAAGAATAAAAACTATCAAGATATCGTAGCTAATTGGCTAGAAAACTATAAAAATTTAGGGCTGTTGAAGTTTGGTTTCCTCTAATATGCAATTACGAGGGATAAGCTACAATTATTGAGAATTGAAAAATCTAGTTACCCGTGCAAAATAAGTTGTTGTTTAATTAAATAGTGCATTATTTTATCTATCAATTGCAGTTTAGTTTGTGCAATTCGGTTGAATAGTGTCTGAGAAATAGGCCATAGAATAAGCTTCTGTTATCGAAAAAATGGAATTATCACGAGAGAACTTTATAGATGGTATAAAGACTTTGAACGAGGTTGCAAGTCAGTGGTAGGTACACAGAAAAGGAGCTGGCCCTCCTTTAACTGCTGTTAACCCCGAAAACATTGCTGCGGTGAAGAAGATGGTGGAAGAAGACAACCGCATTACCTATGCAAAATGATAGAGTCCAATCTGAAGATTGGATCCTCGCAAGTGAGATCAATATATTACATCAACATTTACATTTGAATGAAGTTGTAACTCGGTTTGTACCCCATCATCTGATAGATTTACAAAAAGCAGAACCCGTTAGAATTTGCCAACAAACTTCAGATATGTTGAATGCTGGAGGCATCAAATTATTTCTAAAATTGTAACTGGCGATGAAACTTACATACCGTTTTTTGATGTTCTCACTCTCCAAGAAAGCCAAATCTGGATACATGATGAGAAACCTAGATGGGAAAAAAAACGATGGTGAAAAAGTTATGTACGCAGTATTTTTTAGAAGTATGGGTTTGGTGGGTGTAATTAAATTAGAAGATCAGAAGACAGTTACCTACCGCTAAATGGTATCTTGAAAATTGTTTGCCTACTGTGTTCAGTAAAGTGCCAAGAAAGGGAAACATGTTACATCATGATAACGTATCATCCTATACAGCAGGGACAACTGTTCAGTATTTAGGGGAAAACAAAATTAAAATTATAGAACATCCTCCTTAGTCACCGGATTTGGCGATGTGTGACTTCTGGCTATTTTTTGAGCTTAAAATCCATTTGAGAGGGAAAATGTTCCTGTCAGAAAAAGGAATTGATATCGCTGTTAAGAGTGTTTTTTTTTATAGTATTCCTAAAGACAGCTGATTGAACGCTTTTAAACTATGGAAGGAGAGAATGGTTAAGTGTATTAACCATTAAAGTTAATAGCTGGTTATTATAGGAATTAAAAAACAGTGATTGTAAAATATTAAAAATAAAAAGCCCGGATAACAAAATCAAATCCTGTTGGAATATAATAGAGCTGTTTTCTGGAAAAAGAAGCATTAGGCAGACACTCAGCTTAGACAATGAAGGATAACCAAATGTGGATGATCAAAAGATCCATGACAACGCAAAATATATGGTGCTCTTAGAATATTCTTTTGAATGTTTATCTCTTTTTTAATGACTTAAAAAAAAAAGTTCCAGTGGTCCAAATGGTATACCATCTATCTTAATTAAGGTAATGAACGTCTTTCTATGTTATCTTCTGACACACTTTGTTAATCTTTACATCTACTATGGACAGATTATTTGAGAATGCTGAATGAATGTTTCGGAGTTTAAATCCCTATTCTCTGAATATCTACCATGTCTGTGATTAACGAGTTCTATACTAAGCTTCTGGACTTCATCGATAGCAATCAGTACCCGATAGGTATAGTTCGTCGAAAAGGTGGCCGTTGGTTCACCTTTGATTCGCACTCAGTTAGTTATCTTCGGTGTTCCACAAAAATCAATTCTAGGACCCGTCTTTTTTTTTTATTTCTCAATAATATTTCTACTTTCCTTATGAATTTTTTCATTATAATATACCCCGACGATACCTCAGCCATTGCTAATCACAAGACTGAATCATTTACTCAATAAGGTATATACAAATTGTTTCTGAATCCAGCTAAAATTTATGATCTATAGTAGACAGAGATTTATCTGTTCCAACTTAGGTTTATGTCACAAAAACGTTTTTATTCCTTGTGTCAGTGAAACTAAATTTCTTGGTTTCTACTTAAACGATATCTATTCTTGGAAACCACACTATAATAACTTGTGTTGTAAACTAAGTCAAGACATTTTTCAAGTTCATTTACTTCAAAAGTTTGTCGAAATATCGGTACTCAAAGTTGTCAATTTTATTTATTTTAAATTAGGAATGAATTATTATTGTTGTTACACACAGAACACAGAATGTTTACTAAGAGGAAGTAAGACTTACTTAATTTTAGTAATTCTCATTCTCCTATATAAGTAAGAAATTATTGTTTTCTGTGAAATATTTCACTTTCTTGGAAATCCAAAGATGCATTTTCTTGAACCAAATAACTCTCCATTCAATCGCACCGCTTCAATATGGGTACTACTTATGCACTATGCGGTGCATGATAACTAAAAGTTTAAAATCAAGACATTTTTTGCTTGACCTAAGAGATTTTTTTAGAAAAACATTGACTGTTGCGAAGAAAAGTCATCGTCTTGTGTCAAATAAGTATTCTTGTTCCAAGAAAGAACTTACTTCTCTGAAGAAAATGACTGTAAGAAAGTCAACTTTCTTGGCCTTAGAAAACACTTTTCTCAGTATACAATGACAGTAGTCCAATGAGTAAGTAACTAAGTAAGTAGTTAAGTTTCCATTGTACACTATTAATTGTTTTCACAAGGGTGGCAATACTACTCTTTCAAAAAGGTTCATGGCGGTGCTTTGTATGTCCAGAGGGTAATAATTCAGTATCCTGCAGGTGTTCCTCGAAGTAGTGTACTTGCACCGTTCTAGTTTTTATTGTACATAAACCATTTGCCTTCCTTGACTAACCTTATATCATTTTTTGCAAATGATACAACCGTCTAAATCAGTGTTTCCCAACGTGGGGCCCACGCCCCACAGAGGGGGCAAGTTGATTGTTAAGGGGGGCAATTCGAAAATGGACTCGACACGAGTTTAATCCTTTTGCTCCGAGCCATTTAAATGCAATGCTAGATTTCGGTGCCAAAATTGAACAATTCAATTTCTTAATATTAAAAATTATGTTTATGTTACATAGGGGGCATAAGAATTTTAGAAAGGCTTAGATGGGGCATGGCACTGGTCTAAATTAATTTTAATCAAAATGAATTGACAGATAATAAGATACAATTATCTTAAATTACCTGAATGCAAAACATGATTTTGTTTGAATAAACTCTAAATTAATCAAAATAAAACACGTTCAAAGCTGTTTTGACCAATTAGTGAAAGAGGATTACCATTATTACAATAAATCATTTCAAATCCTTAAACCTTCATGATTGCTATCATCAAAAGTTTGAAGTTTTACAATTAAAATATCCTAACGTAAAATCGAACAAGTTATTTGACTGTGTTCCATCGTACGATTTGGATCGTAAGAAGCAGATAAAACGCTACTTAAATAATTAAATCTATTACATAATAATATAAAATCAAGTACAAAAAGGTACTTACACTATGCATTATATGCGAATGTGTGGCATTACTCATGGTGTCACGCACTGAGAAATTCAGCGTTTCGGATAAATCGTTCATTTCGTATTTTTCTCTCTTGAACTCCATATAAAAACTGATCACACTATCTCGAAGAAAAACACTCTATCAAGCACATTTAAATCTTTTACATCCAGCGATGACCGACACAAAACAAATATATAAAAACAATCTCTAATATAGTCAAAAACACAGCCGACAAGATTAACAGGAACACAAAAAAAAATCGAAATAAAAATCCGGATCTATTCTACCAGCATTGTTTTCCAAAACGTTTACCGTCGAGTATTAGAATTATTTATAAAATAAAACTCGATGTTTACTAGCTCGACTTAAAGTAGTTGTTATAACATGACGGATTTATAATATACGGGTGGTTTTCTCTCTAGGCTTTCGGGTTGTTGTTTTGGTTCGCTCTGATGGATTATGTCTAATATAGTTGTGTACGGTGTTTTACGACGTTGCGATCGGATTGTTTGGTAAACAGGCGTAAATGAGTATGGAACCGCGATATCCGTCCGAGGAACTGCTCTATGTGGGATAACGCGGAGAGCGGGTATCGAAGACGAGCACGCGATTGTGACAGCTGAAAAGTTAGGGGGCGTTGCGATCGTACCCCGGATATTTCCCCACCAACGTCGTAGTTTCGACGACTCCGGCTGCTACGGAGCCACGCCTTCTTCAAAATTATCTACGACCGATAGAGAATTCGGCGTCATTATTGCGATAATTTAATTTGAGTCATTTTGACAGATTTAATTAGCTAAAACTCAGGACTTATTCGTGAATTAAATATTTCATTACCTGACCATTATTAACACATTATTTACGTCATCCCAGTTCAGTGAATTCATGGCTATTTTGTCGGTAATGTTGTTCTATTAACTTCTGTTTTCACTATCGTTGCCACAACAATTATAATTCTAAATTTAGCAAAGCTTTAGATTCTCTATTCAAAATAACTTCAAACATTGGAATCATCTATCAATTTGATCAATAAATTTTGTTTGTCTTTATGAAACCATTTTCTTTGCAGTCTTGCATCGGCAATTGTTCACCAAAATCTATCAAAACCATTTCTAGAAGTTCTATATAAGAATTAGAATTCATTTGCGTAGAAATGAAACAGTTACCGCCACCAAAATTTTATCTCATCGCACCTTCAGTGTTCTTGCGCAAATCATGCCAATACTTACAGTAGAACTCGGATATAACGGCCATGGGATATAACGAACGCTCGGTTATAACAAACAAATCCTAAAGTCCCGCCAAAACATCCTATTCTCATGTTTTTTTGATCGCCTAAAACGAACCCGGATATAACGAATACTCGGTTGTAATGATGCAATTTTTCGTACCGTGCGACGAAATAACTCGGCTATAACGAACTATCGAGGAAACGACGTTCACCGAACTTTATCGAACAAAAAATTACATGTCTCAACAAGCAATAGAAACACAAACGGTTATGTTGTTACTGTGTTTTCATGCAAAATGCCTTCTCGCAAATCTCTTTCATTATCCACAAAACTGGAAATTATTCGCAAATTAGGAAGTGGTTGCGCAAATGCTCAAATTAGACAAAGTCGACTGTGTCGACAATTTGGGCTCAAAGAGACAAATTTTTAAAGGTGCAATCAAGTTTAAGTTCTTCGGTTAAAAAACTGTGTCAAGCAAAAAAATCCGACATAAATAAATCTTTGCTCAAGTGATTTGCGTTGAAACGAATACAGAATGTGCCGATCAGTGGTCCTACTTTGCAAGAAAAAGCGAACCAATTAGCTCAATTACGCAGTGAGGCAGCAGGAACGTCAAATGCAGAAAATTTTAATTGCTCACGAGGATGGATTGATCGTTTTAAAACGAGACATAATATAAAAAGCGGTAAAATTCACGGTGAAGCTGGTGCTGTAAACAAAGAAGTACCAGAAAATGGGCTAACGACAGTATGCCCAGGTACGTATACCAAAGTCTTTTTTCTTGTTTAGAAAGCTTGTGTCTACGACTTTAGTAATTTAGGTATTCGGCGTCGATATGTTGACACCAATATTTTTAACGGCGACGAAACTGGCCTTTTCTACCGGCTTACTCCCGACCGAACCCTGTATTTTATAGGATAAAAATGCTCTGGAGGACAGCATTCCAAAGAAAGACCTACTGCCTGGGTATGTGCAAATATGGACGGTTCAGAAAAGAAGAAACTTTTGGTAATTGGAAAATCGAAGACGCCTCGATGTTTCAAAAACGTTCCGAAATTGCCAGTATCATATGAAGTAAACAAAATAGCCTGGATGACAGGCTTGGGATCGAGAAATTGCAAGGAACAAAAGAAACATTTTTTCAGTGATTGATAACTGTCCTGCACACCCTAAATTGGATAATTTGGAGTGGATCGAAGTGGTTTTTCTTCCTCCAAATGTGACTTCAGTTCTCCAACCCATCGATCAAGGCACAATCAAAAAAATGATTCAGTCTGATGATCAAAACGTCGAAATGAAAATGTCCTCGCTTGTGTGTCTGCAAAAACAATTTCGAACTGTTTCCGTCATGCGGGGTTTTATATGGATACTGGAATCACAGAGGGAGGTGACATTCCTCTTCGTCAGTGGATTGTAACGCAAAGAGTCGAAGAAGCCAATGAAGAAAATCTGTACCATTGGGCTCAAAACAATAACATTTATGATTTTGAAGAGCATAACTTTAAACGAATATGAGAAAATTGATGAAGAGTTGGAAGTCGCAGAATACTCTGATTATTCAGAAATCGTTAGATCGGTAATGGAACAAGAACAAACCGAAGACTTTACAATTCTAAACGAAAGTGATGCAGAAATCGAACCCGAAACAAACGTTGTAGGGGATTCATTTCCCATTGTACGGAAAGCTCTTGAAGCATTGCAAACCGTAACACGCTTTGTACAGTTGTCATTGCCTGGAGAAAATGACAAGGACAATTTTCTAGCCTCTTCGAGTATTATAGAAAAAAAAATATTTAAAAAACTGTTGAAAAAAAGGAATCAATCTAGAATTACTGTTTTTTTTTATTTTTTCTACAAACATTCTTACATATGTAACATAATATATACAAATATGTATTTTCTTGTTTATTTTTATACATACTATATGTAAAATTTGTTCGGATGTAAAACGAACCTCGGCTATAACGGACCGATTTTTAGTCACCTTGGTGGTTCGTTATATCCGAGTTCTACTGTAATATCTGAAATCATCAGGCGAGTCCAAGTTAATTTTCTTCTCGTCAGACAATATGACTGCTTCACTCATGATCCTATCTCATATGATCTTGCAGAAATTTCAGTCTTATCTGTTGGGGGTGGTTTTGAAACCGTTTTTAGCCACCGAAAACGTTTAGTGCCAGATAAAATTCGTTGTACACGTCTGTTAGTTGCTGGTAAATTTAAATTACGTTTTATTTGTTGCACGGTTACATTACCAGAAGAAGCTAACCGAAATATCGATGAGAGCTGCCTACGAGATATTTTTGTCGTAACCGTCTTCTTAACGGGATTTTTCCGTAGGAATTATCAGAATTTATAAAATTATTGATGAGATGATAGGATCGTCCTGTTTTCTTAGCTATAGCTTACTTTGAAAACCCTACCTTTTTATAACAATTTATAAAAGTGATACGAGGGTAGTACCGATTATTTCTGTAAACCAAATATTTTTATAGAATCAAACGGATCAAAAATGCTATGAAATAAATGTTGATTGTTTTTTATTTTGACAGTTCAAATTTAGTTTTGATAATTTCATCAGTTATTTTGCAAGCTAATTTCAAAACCGAGTGATCTGCTGTAAAAATACATTTAACCAGATAAAATTCTATAGCCCATGATTTACTATGATTTTTAAAGTTCTTTAACGTCAAAGCAAAGTGTTTCACGACTTCGTGCTGCATTTGGTGATCAAGCTTCTTCTCAGAAGAGTGTTTACAACGTATAACGAATTTAAATTTTAAAGGGTTTCACTTAGTGATGATTTTCGCGAAGGAAGGCCAATCTCAGCCCTTACTGAAACAAATGTAGACGACGTACGAAAAATAACTCAAGACGACAATCGAGTCGTGCATAGGATTATTAGGATGAATCGGAATCAAAATGGCAGTCGGTTCAATCAACAGTGATTGAAAGTAAAAGTACGGTTACTGCAGAATAGTGCACGACAGTATGTCCGCCAGATGTTGTTCAAAAGGCTCGTTTACGACGCCCTAGATCGGACGTTGTCCTTCCAGAAGCTTCCGAATTAAAATGATTTACCGTATCAAAAGCTTTACTATAGTCTTATAAAACAAAGCACGTAATTAGACCTTTGGGAATAGCATCAATTAAATCGTCTGTCACTTTTAATAGTGCGGCTTCCCAACCATAGTAAGCTCTAAAACCCTATTGTACTTCATGTAAAATATGTCTGGAGGAAACGTAATTGTGCATCGGGAAAACTATTGCCTTCTCAAACATTTTTGAAACAGTTGAAATAGCACTAATTGGTTTTAGATCTGTAGAATCTTGAGTTTGGCTTTTGGTAATGGACGGACAACAATCAGAAAATACTTCTACAATTCAGCTTGAGCTCTTCACTTTGTCAACTCAAGTCATAATATAAACACAGAAAATATGGAATTGTTAAAATAAAGTAATAATATAAACATGGATATTTCTAGATCTCTATATCAATGCTTGACAATATTCTGTTAGATTTAGTCAAATCATTTTATTTATGTTCAAAGTAATCACCTCCTGTATCAATGCACTTTTTAACCGAAGTTTACACAACTTGAAAGTTTGAAACAAATCATCTTTTGGAATGCTCTAAAAATGTAGTTGAATTCCTTCATCTATCGCAGCTTCCATCCTGAAACGTCGACCACGTAAATGTTTCTTTAGGTTAAAAGGTTAACTATCTTGACAGTTCTTTGCTTTCTGGACATTGTTGGTGCATCTTCGTGGATCCACCCACGGCTCTCGTACGAGTAACATTCTTTTTCATCCGAAGATGATGATGTTAAATTGAATTTATTGTTACGGATTCAACACCAAGAGTTGCCTCAATCGTTTGATAGGTGCATCTCAGATCTTTTTCGATCATATACGTCTCACTCTCTCAATATGTTTTCAGCAGTAACCAAAGAACAGGGCCTACTAGCAGGTACCTCATAACCTAGCAATATCCGTACTCTTTTAAATTCTCTATACCAGCGAAACACCAGTTGCACGTGAAGGACTTTCATCACCAAACGCGAGTTGCAATCGTTCAAGACTTTGTTGTTCACTTAAACCGACCTTATAAATCTTAGTAGATCATTGCTCGTACATTTTCTCTTAACAAGTCCATGTGATAATGACAAGTCGTATCCTCCACGTTTGCTCTATGATAACAGTGACTCAGCTGACAATCAGAGTTTACTACTTAAGGATGGCAACTTCTCTAGTTTTGTGGCACCTCAAAATATAAAGCGTGACCCTCGTATGTTTTATTTATGCCGTTTGCGTTATATTCATCTAGATTTTTGTCATATTTTACAAGTTTAAAAAAAATAGCAGGTATCAATGCTCAATGCTGATGCATAAAATGCGCATGTGCATATACATAAATGTATATTTGACAAATTTTCAATTTTAAAAATGAATCCGTGGAAGTTAACAGGCTAAATCCAGGAAACAGTGTTGCTAACTTTTTTCCACCGGCCCACTAGAAGAGGTTCTTGAAACTACCAGAAAACCACTAGATAATGAATTTTGTGTTTATTTTTCACAGATGATCAACTATGATGTAGGTACAACTAGATTACAGTAGATTTGGACGTTAATTTGAGATTTCAGATTATAAATAAGACAATATAAACACATGATCATTTATTCACATATTTTACAACAATAAAAAGAAAAATTAAATATCCTTTTCTAAAAAAAAATCCTCTTCTGAAGACTCGTCTTAATCTAGAATTTCACTGAGATAAATCATTTATTTGCTTATTTTACAACAATAAAAAATATTTCTTAAACAATAAAACAGAAAAATAGAATTAGACGTCCTCTTCTGAAAATTCGTCTTCATCTATATTTTCAGTAGAATAAATGTCTTTGGTTCCAATTCTTTGTACCTATTATATTAATTGGCAAAATGTAGTTTATGGCAGCATTTGCCTTCATTCGGTTTCTCTGTTTTGATTTAACTATATTCATCATGCTGAATAGTCTTTCTACATCAGCGTTAGAATGAGGCAAAATCAATAATGAAATTGCAAAAGTAGCTAATTCTTTGAATCTATTTACTCCAGATATATCTTCAAAATACAAAACTTCGTACGAAAATGCCTTGGTATTTTTTATATTATTCCACTTCAGTAGATGGATTTG
Source organism: Holotrichia oblita (assembly GCA_023690525.1). Lineage (NCBI taxonomy): Eukaryota > Metazoa > Arthropoda > Insecta > Coleoptera > Scarabaeidae > Holotrichia > Holotrichia oblita. Next base: position 23,468,304 of record CM043017.1, read on the forward strand.
ACGCCACTGCTGATCAACTTTCGCGATGTCTTCTTGGTTTTTGTTAAAAGATAGCATCAGGTCAGCGACTAATTTTCAGGCAGTTTTACAATGAATACATCTGCTACGGATTATTTTCTCATCATTTCGTGGAAGTCCCTCTTCTTTTTCAATTTTGACGTATGAGTTTCAAATCTGTATGAAATAACAATTATTATCCACAAAATCTTAAATATTTGGTTTGCGTTGATTTGACTTCTATTGAAGTTAGAACAATAAGAACGAAGAAGATTGGTTGTCGGAATTGCAATGTCTTATCCAACGACATCAATGAATTGAAGGCTGCTATCCTCAGTTTAAAAAATGAATTACAAACTAAGAATACTCCGACCGTGAATGAGGATACTTTTGAGATGATACTAAACGAATTAAATGATCGAAATAGTCGTCAACAAAATGTTATGCTTTTTAACGTGACTGAAATCAATTCTCCCAATGCGAATGAAAGACTAAATCATGATGTTGCTGCTGCTCGTGATGTCTTAAATACCTTACACACTAACATTGATGTTTCGAATATCGAAGTGCAAAGTATTGGTCGTCGTATTGCCGACACGGAACGCTGTCGTCCACTCAAGATTAAGCTCAATAGCGTAAAGGATGTACACACTGCTATCAAATTCCAAAGTTGCATCAGTCCCAAACCCACAAACACGTTAGCATCTCGTTCGACAGAACGCGCAGGCAAATTGATTATTACAAGAAGATTAAACTGGATTTGAACTCTAGGATTGCTGATGGTGCCACCAATTTGAAAATTAAGTACAGACAGGGGATTCCCACTTAGTCTCTTTAAACTAATAAAGCCCAGCAGTGAAGTGTCCATATATTATCAGAATGTTCACGGTTTAAGGACAAAAACATTTGAATTTTTTACTAATGTATGTGATGGTAACTTTGACATTATTTGCATTACCGAAAGTTGGCTCTCAAATGACATTTCTAGCAACGAGTTATTTCCTCCTGCATATATAGTGCAGCGTGCAGATCGGAAATTTGATGTTATCAACAGAAGTCGTGGCGGAGGTGTTATGATGGCTATTAAGTCGAGTTTCAATTTTCAACCTATTAATGTTTCGAAAATAAACGATACATTTCCCTTATAGATATAGTTGGTTGTATTATGTTAGATTACACTAGTGTTGCAATGTATGTTATATATATACCCCCCGATATTTCCTATGTAGAATTTGAAGAATTTCTAAGTATATTTGAAGAAATTAATATTTCTCAATACATAATACAATAATTGTAGGCGACTTTAATGTTACGCATTTTAATGATCCTACTATTAATGATAGCAAATTCAACATATGCAAAATTTCTTAAATTTTGTAAACCTTAAACAAGTCAATACTGTAAATAATATCAGAGGGCGACTATTAGATTTGATTTTAACAAACTTAGAAACTTCTTGTATTGAAACTGAAGAATTACCTTTAGTCAGTGAAGATCTGGATCATCCAAGTATTAAATTTTATGTCGATTTTAATATAAAACATACTACTGGTCTCCGTGGTAGCTCTAGTGTCAAAAACTACAATTACAGAAAAGCCAATTTTGTTGCTCTTTATAATGCATTCCTAAATACAGATTGGTCCTTTGTTTCTAACTACACCGATATTAACGATGCTTGTTCAGCTTTATATGATACGATATATAGCTATATCAATTTGTATGTACCATTAAAAAAATGTAATAGTAGTTACTCTTATCCCGTTTGGTTTACTCGTGAGCATATTAACGACATTAAAACAAAAAATTACTTTAGGCTAAAGTATAAACAAACGAAACTTATTGAAGATCTTACCATATTTAAGAATTTGAGACGAAAAATAAAAAATAATTCGAATATATTATTCAAAATATACATTTCGAATATGGAAAATAACATTCGAGTTGATCCACGTAAGTTTTGGCAGTTTGTGCTTCAAGAAGAAAAGATGCAGACATTCCTAATTCGATGATAGCTTCAACTGGTGACTCACTGGACGATCCTTTATCCATTGTTAATGGCTTCTGTGAATTTTTCCAATCAGTCTATCTTCCAGTTTCTACTTCCCAGCCACTTCACCTACTTCAACGACTAATCCTTTAATTACAGTATCATCAATTTCTGAGGATGATATTCGCCATGCATTGAAGAACCTTAAACCTGATTTTACTGTCGGCTATAATAACATACCTCCATTTATTTTAAAAGATTGTGCGGAGGTGTTTGCAGGTCCATTGTGTTATTTGTTTAATCTATCATTAAGTACATCTACATTTCCTGAAGCATGGAAAATTGCAAGATTAACTCCAGTTCATAAGCAAGGAGACCGACATTCTGTTAAGAACTACAGACCAATTGCTATAATTAATAATTTGACGAAAATATTTGAATCTTGCTTATATAAAGTCATATATCCCCAAGTAAAATCTTTGATATCAATCGATCAGCATGGATTCATGGCTAAAAGATCAACTGTCACTAATCTAGCAGTCGTGACTGAATATATATCTAATAGACTGGACAACAACAAGCAGGTTGATGTCATATATACTGATATGACCAAAGCCTTTGACCGTATGGACCATTCACTATTTTTGAATAAACTGGAAAATGTTAATTTCTCGTCGTCGCTTGTATTGCTTTTTGGATCTTATCTTTCCAACAGAAGACACTACGTAGCATATAAAGGTCATACATCGGATGACTTTTCACCAACATCTGGAGTCCCGCAAGGAACAAACTTAGGCCCTCTTTTATTCCTTTTATTTATCAACGATTTGACCTCAGAACTTGATTGCTGCAAGCTGCTTTTTGCAGACGACTTAAAATTGTATGCTACCATAGACACTGAAGATGACTGTGTAGTACTTCAAAACCAAATTAATGTTGTCCAGCATTGGTGCGATAGGAATAAATTAGCGATGAATATCTCGAAGTGTCGATGTGTCAGTTTCTCAAGAAAGACTAATAGGTACTACAATCTATGAGTATTGCTATGACAATACTATAATAGAACGTGTGCAGTCGATGAAGGATTTGGGGGTAATTTTCGACTCGCAATTTACGTTTGTTAATCATATTAATACCACAGCTGCATCAGCATCGCGAATGTTAGGTTTCATTGTAAGAATAACACGTAGTTTTACTTCTATCGACTCTATATTACGTTTATATTTTGCGTTTGTACGCTCTAAGTTGGAATATGCATCTCTAATATGGTCACCTATTTACAAGTGTCACATAAATACATTGGAACAAATTCAGAGACGCTTCTTAAAATACCTTTACTTCAAAGAACATGCTGACTATCCAATTCAAGGTTTCACTCATGCATCATTACTGAATTCATTTAAGATAGATTCTTTGGAGCTTCTAAATAGATATTAAATTTCTGCATAATCTGCTTAATAACCGTATAGACGCACCGACACTCTTAGGACAAATTAACTTTCTTGTACCCCGCTTTGCAACCAGATCATCGAATACTTTTTATTGCAGTAAACCAAACACTAACATTTTAATTAAATCACCTATTTATAGAGTATGCACGAACTTTAACTTTATTGCTAAACCCTCGCTAGATATGCATTTTGGTCCCTTAACTGCACTTTTGAAGGAGTGCACTACCACTTTTCAGTATTTGTAAGAATTAAGACTATTAATATCTCATTTAGCATTATACATATATATATATATAATTAATTACTAGGTTTTATATTATACATATGTTGTAATACAATATGTCCTGTAATTGGATTGTAAATCTGTTGGGCAATATACATTATTATTATTATTATTATTATTATTATTATTATTATTATTATTATTATTATTAAAAATATCTACCTTCATTGCAGGCAAAGTTATTTTAGTAAATCAATTACATTTGTTAGCTCGTCATTTAATTTTGTATAATCTGTATCTTTTGATTCAAATAATTTGTTAACTCTGTTGATGTCCATGAGAATAGGATAAATGAACTCGATAAACGCATAATTCCCATCATCTGAATACATTCCATGCAGCAATTCTGATGCTGTGTGACATCTTTCATGTATTTTACCGATATTAAAATGTGTCTTTTTTGTTCTAACTAACTGCGGATTCTATAGATAGCTACCTTGTCTGACAAGACTGGATAATTTTCAAAGGTTGTTTTCCCTCATTGATAAGTTTGTCATCACGTCACGTAATTCGGAAACGGTACAACTTAGACTCAATGTAAGCTTAAAAAAGTGAATTTTAAATTTAATAAAGAATCAAAAATTGTAATATTATATAGGGTGTTCCATTTAAAATAATAAAGTTAGTATCTACATACAGTAGAACCAGAAGTCCGCCATTACTGATACTAATTTTAGAATATGAAGAATTTGATTCGAGGCAACATTTATTTGAAACACTTTTTCAGAAAATGAATAATAAGTCGGCTATGGACCGTTGCATCTTAGGCTGGACACACGGTATAAGTTCCTCCTTTCCACTTCCAACCACGTTGCCACAATGCCAATGTTTTTCCACTAACTGAAATAAACAAAACCACTAACAAATACTACCAGCCACTAAAAGCAATATTTCACCACTACTGGAGATGTCTAAACCACCAGATTTAATGGAAATACTAAGTTGGCAACACTGCCAGGAAAGCAAAATGTTGGCAAATTGCAAAAACGAAACTGTCAAATGTGCCACTAAATTTGTAATCTATGTAGGCCATGAAGTCATCATCTATAAATAATCATAAGTTAAGTTCAAAATATGATGGCCTTTGTATTTAGGAAGAGTGGATCGGTTATAAACGCACTTTTTGTGGAAGCACCACTGCATCCACGGAAAACTGGAGTTTGGGCAGCTGTTTGTTAAAGAAGGGTTGTTGAACCTATATTTTTTGAAAATATATAGCTGTTCAATTTTTATTTCAATTATCTCCTGTTTTACAAGTGACTTCTAGGCGAGAGGGAAAAATCAAACGCAGTGAGGTAAGAATATTAAATACAGCTCCTAACATAAAAGCAGCAAAAGCAAAAACACGCTAACAAAACGATAGTTAAACAACCACAAACTGATAGTTAAGCGTAGATTTTCAAGACCGTTGTTTACTATGTTGAAGTCTTCCGGGTGTTGTCGCGTAGATAAGTTTGCACTTGACATTTCGCTGATCCTGCTCTCAGCTTCTTTAGAAGGTTTCTAAAGACTAATGTTATCTTCTGTTCCTCGTTATATACCTTGTTTTTTCTACGCTTCGCTGATTCATTACAGTTCGATGAGCTGCATCCGTTACGGTGTTGTGTATGGACTACTACTAGTACTACTACTTCCACAAAACTACTACTAGTACTACTACTACCATACACAACACCGTAACAGATGCAGCTCATCGAGCTGTAACGAACCAGCGAAGTGAAGAAGAAACAAGATATATATAACGAGGATCAGAAGACAACAACATCAGTCTTTAGAAATCTTCTGAAGAAGCTGACAGCATGATCAGCGAAAGGTAAAGTGCAAACTTATCTGCGCGACACTACCCAGAAGACTTCAACATAACCACAAACTGCTCGTTCTGCCATGAAAGAATCGATAATAGAAGAAGATGGCTCTCTTCCAGGAAAACATGTTATAACCTATAAGGACGAGGATGATCCGACTTTCATATAGTGTAATGGTTTATTTTTATTATCCAAATCAACGGATCGATAGCCGTAGTAGTTAGGCAGCTGACTATCGTTGTGGCGAAACGGGTTTCAATTCTCTGGAGGGACGGTGACATTTTTTCAGAGAGTTCAAATTCGGATCGACTTACCATTCTCGGTTAGATTCTTCTGGTAATAAATAAAACGTAATTTAAATTTACCAGTAACTAACAGACGTGTACAACGAATTTTATCCGGCAGTAAACGTTTTCGGTGGCTAAAAACGGTTTCAAAACCACCCCCAACAGATAAGACTGAAATTTGTGCAAGATCATATTAGATGGGATCATGAGTGAAGCAGTCATATTTTCTGACGAGAAAAAATTTAACTTGGACGCCTGATGGTTTCAAATATTTTTGGTATGATTTGCGCATGAACACTGAAGTTGCGATGAGCCGAAATTTTGGTGGCGGTAGTTGTTTCATTTCTACGCGAATGAATTCTAATTCTTATATAGAACTTCTAGAAATGATTCTGATTGAGTTTGGTGACGGATATGGTGGTGGATATTTCAGCAAAACATTGAAGCTATCCATAATTCCAGAAAAACAAAGGACTGGTTTCAACAATAGGAAATCAATTTATTAGAATGGCTTGCTGGCTAGCCCAATCTGAAATATTTTGAATAAAGGATCTAACACTTTAGTTCAGCATCAACTTTGATGCATAATTGAAGAAAACCAAATATTCCTTTCAAAAGTTCATATGGCACTATAAAAATTTTGCTGAGTGTATTAACCATTCTGTGAGCTTTTCATTATATCAAAATTACCTCACAATTGTTTTTTCGGATTTAATTATTTAATAATAAACTTACTCATTCATATTTTGAGTCTTTCGCTAATACCTACGCAAACGAGCTTTACAATTTTATTTAATTTTTCTTGTAGGTATATATCTAAAATGTATTTTTCACAAGTGCAAAAATATTTTTAATTATTAATGAAGATGTAATTCTTTCCTCAATAATACTGAAAGGATTTTTTTTTCGGCGTATTACAGGAAAATCTTTGCGGTTGTGTCGACAGCAGGAGCTCACACGGAGGTCGCAGGAACCAGTCCGGTATCCAATAGTTAACGTCGTCAACGACAATGGCGAACGCTGGGAGGAGTTACTGTTGGCGTGGTAACGCCTCGTTGATTCGCAGGTAGGATTTCTTGAAACCTGTCGATGATTTACAGCGTTATCCATGTTAAATCAAGGAGGAACTACAATCGAACTGCTAAAGAGAACACCTGTAAATCTAGGTTAAACTATTAACTAATTGATCGACATTGTAACAATTATATTGTAGTACTTGACACAATTCATAATTGCAAAATCATCATCAGCAATGCCGTGTGGCATAAATAGTGCAAGGCAAGCCAATAATTTGAATAATATACACCAGCGATTCTCTTTCTTTTTTCCCCCTTACAAACGCCTGCTAAAACCCGAAAAAAAAACCAATGATGTCCTTAATGAAGAAATCTGAAGGTTTATAGCTCTTCTTTATGTTGTTATGAGTAGCAACGAAAAATAACATATTACTTCAGGTGTAAAACTTCAGGTTAAAAATTCAAACCAAAGTTGCACAATAAAATTTGTTGACCGAAATATTGATGCAGTTCGTGACGTGATTTTGTCAGATTGTCGACTTATTAGAGGAAGTATTTTTGCTTCAGTAAAAACGTTTGCTTCTTTTTTGTTTTTGACAGATGCCCTTCGATCTCTTTCTGCTAAACTTTTTTCCAGTTCTTCTTTGTACGACGTACTTGTGATAATGCAAGTTGTTTCTTACCTGGATTGTCCTATCGTGTTTGACCCAACTATTTGTTGATAAAGAAGTGGTTCAATGTCAGCAGCCGTAAAAAATGGAAGATGACTTTCCACTTTTTCATTATCAATGTTACTGTATGTAGACAAAGAAGCAGTTTCTTCTAACTGCACTGTTGAAAGCGATGGCGTTCTTTCCCTCAACCGTTCTGTTGAAGGTGGCGTTCTTTCTCTTTGCCGTTCAATAAGAAAATCACTTTCTTTAAACACGTTTCGGTTGAGTGGATAGATTCCTGGCTTTCGGAAACCATTAACTGCAATTTCTGCAGTGGCACATTTCTGATCAACCATGATTCTATTTCTTGTGCATAATAAGTCTTGAAAGGTGACATAAACGCAAGATCCAGTGGTTGCAGTTTATGAGAAGTGTGTGGTGGAATACATAAAATAATAATGCCACGACCTATGTCAATAACATCCATGTTCCTGGTGTGGCTGTAATATCAATCCAAAAGTAAAACTATTGGCTCTTTCTTTGAGGGTTTAGTGAATATGGGAAAATGCTGCAACCATTGAGTAAATAATGTGTCTGAATCCATCCCGACGTGTTTCAACCAGCTATTGATCCTGCTCGTGCACAATCTAACAACTCCGCTTTCATGGTTTTACGCGGAAATACAAATAGTGGGGGAACAAAACCAACGATGGCACTCATACAAGTTACCACAGTAACTAGTGACCCTCGTTCTGCAGAAGTTCCTACTTGTTTTTTGCCTTTGAAACTGATTACTTTTGAATGTTTTCCCTGAACAGACGTTATTCCCGTCTCATCGGCATTATGAATTCAAGCAGGATCGAAGTTCACTTTTTCGAACGAAGACTCAAGGACATCATAAAATGTGTTCACATTGTCTGGAGTAAATCCTTTTACTCTTGACGTTTTAAAACTTTCTCATCCACTTTCTACTAGCTAGTTCTGTTTTACGTAAAAATTGATCAGGCAGTTTGTTTTTTGAAAATCCCATAGTAGCGTCTGTCCATTTCCAAGAAATACAAAGCCAAATCATCTTCAAGTTCCTTTGATAGAACAGGTTTTCTACCAATAGGATTCACTGATGTATCCTTCTTAACATAGTCTTCTATAGTTGTTTTTGGAATACCAAAGACCTTGAATGCTTTCAAACACCCCATTTCTTTATTCTTGATGGCTTCAACGGCTAATTTCATTTGCTTTGGATCCCAGTGTTTGTGCTTTACACCTTTAATTGGCTTTGTCTTTAAAAAAGATAGATAAATGCGTATTTTTAGATACTACCTAAGTTAGATTTAAGATCGAGTGAATTCCTAATTTCCGATACCCGAAATAGGGAACCCCATACTATCAGAAATTAGGAATTTGGTACCAATTTAAGTTAAGTCGTTCTGTAAAAAAAGTATGCAAAATATTATAGGTTTCACGCATGCAACTTACTCTTTGAATATCAAACTTACCTTTGATGTAGTTATAACTCTTCAAAATACAGTATTTTTATTTAAAAATTGGTTAGTTCAGGAGACTGTAAAAAAACTCGACCACAAAAAATATACACTGAACGTTAGATGGATTGAATAGATTAGATGTTGAATATAGTGCTTCCTAAAAAACAGTACTATCCGAAATTAGGAACCTGTCCGAAAATAGGCTCATTTCCTCTAGACTAAAAGAAATATCCATCCGTCCATCATATAGTTCACATTGTTTTGAACATGAACATTTCTGCAAAATGGATCACCAAATGTCTGAAGGTTGACCAGAAGTGTACAAAAGAAAAAGTATCACGCTTGATTTATGCTCGGTTTGAAAATGATGCGAACTTCTTAAGCCGTATTGTTACTATGGACGAATTTGGTACATTTCTACGACCCAGAAACAAAGCAACAATCGATGGAATGGATACTCTCAAAGTTCATGTTTTGAACATCATTTCCAAATGTCTGAAGGTTGACCAGAAGTGTACAAAAGAAAAAGTGGTTCTCCAAAGTCTAAGACATTTCGTGTTCAAAAATCTACTGGAAAAGTTCTTGCTTTAGTTTTTTGGGAGTGTTATGGAATAATCACGATTGTTTTTCGGGATAAGGGTGGAACAATAACTGTGAATTATTATTCGACGTTACTGACCACTCTACGAGAAAAAATTATGGAGAGAAGACGCGGAAAGTTGTCCAAAAGTGTTTTGATTTTGCAGGACAATGCCTCTGCACACAAATCGAATATTGCCATACAAACAATTCGTGATTTAGAGTTCGAACTACTCGAAAAATCTATTGCTTAAAAATTACGTGTTCAATAGATAGCAAAGCTAAATCAGACAATCTCTCTTGTCCCATCGTAAATAATTTTTTATAATTTTCAGTTTTGAAAATGAACGTTCTGCTGATGCAACAGTCACTGGGATAGTCAACAAAATTCTATAATTGCAATAACTAGATTGGGATATACTTCGTCTAAACCTTTTTCAAACATGTATTTTAAGATGGCAGTCACGTTGTCAGGAGGAATATTTGGAAGAGTTAGACTTAATTTCTTCATACAATTGTAAATAATCCAGGTCACTTTCTTTGGTATTGGCATCTGTTAATAATAATAATGAAGGCTGGTTTGTTCTAAATTTGTAATAAATTTGTTCGTGATACAGAGTATAGAAATTCGACGCTCTTGTTGAAATCTGACACCAACGTATTCCTAAATTCTTTATGGAATTTACAAATTAATAAACTTTTATTTAATTTAAATTTTAAAAATATACAATTTCCTAAATTTGGCTGCCCCAAAAAATTTGACTGCCTGTATTTCTTGCACCCCTTGCACACCACTTGAGAACGCCGTTGGTTGCAGCTATTTAAACATGTCACTTGCAAGGCTACAAATGAATAATTTCTTTTCCGCAATTCCCCTCATACCAAGCAGAGATCGTTGGCATCGACATCTTTATCTTAGTGTTCATTCATCTTCTCATTACTACGATCTAATTCGTTATTCGTTCTTGCACTTCATTTTTCTTTATTTTCTTTGCTCGGATACTACTAAGTAGTTACTTCATACTTTCCTTGACGAATCCCTTTGTAGCCTTCTTTACCAATTGTTCTTGCTTCAATATATCGTTTCGACGTCTTTGCTATAAAACTACTTTGTTGGGGATAGATGTTAGAATTTGACACTATTATTTTGCTGAGGTCTTGCAGTTTGTGAGTTAAATTTTAGTTGGCTCTAGTACTGCTAAAAGATGTCGAAATGATATATTCGGGGTTAGACTTTGGAGTTGTTTGAATATCCTACCGAGATGATTATTAGCAGTGTGGTGGATAAATTTGAGACTACTGGTTCAGTAATCAATGAAGCAACGACGAGGAAACGCAAGATCTGCCGAAAACATCGCCGCTGTCCGTGAGAGTGTGCAGGAGAATCCGAGACAGACAATTTTGCGTCGTGACTTGGACCATAGACAACGACGTGTTCGCTGATTAGGCCCTGAAGCAGTTGGAAGCTGATCTTAATTTTCATCAAAAAATCATCTTCAGCGATGAGGACCATTTCTGGATGAATGGGTACATCAACAAACAAAATTGTCAAATTTGGGACGATACCAATCCACATGAGATCCAAGAGCGTCCAATGCATCCCGAAAAAGTCACTGCTTGGTGTGGATTTTGGGCTGGCGGCGTCAACGGTCCATATTTCTGTAAGAATGATGTTGGCCAGGCAATCACCGTCAATGGCGAGCGCTATAGGACGATGATTACCAACTTCTTTTGGCCGGAATTGGATGATATGGACTACGTGTGACACAGTTCATGCCACATTAGACATCCTGCACGAGCGATTTGAGGGGAGACTGTTTCTCGTGCGGTTTTCTTAAATCGCAGGTCTATGCGAATAATCCACAAACCATAGCGGTCCCCCAAGTCAACATAACCCAGATCGTCGGTTAAATTCAGAACATTTCGGACATTTGCCCGATGTTATATTCCAATAATAATGGCATTGATAGGCCTTTCAAATGAATAAAAAACTTCGATGATATCTCACACTCGGTCTGTTTTATTTAAATTTAAAAATAGGAAGCACTTAATGAAAGATCCTATATAAGGTTCATTGCAATAGTTTCTAGTATCTGGTTTAGTTTTGTTCTCAATGGCTACCGTGCAAATACGGAAAATATTTTATAATAAAGTCTTCACATGGTATATTAAATGTTAGTGTATTAATCGGCTTTCTAAATATCAACATGCCTCATGGAAAACAATTGACTAACACCGAAATGGGTTTAATTCGTGCTTGGTGCAACAAAAATTGGTCTATTACAAAGATAGCAGCAAATTTTAGCAGAAGCCGTCATGTAATTCACAGATAAAGACGAAAATTACGGAAAAGCACGCTAATCTGGAAAGCTTGAAGCAATAACAAAACGTTAATGTCGCGCAATTTTAAAGTGTGCATCACACTCAGCAATGACTGCTAGACAAATAGCACAGTCACTGGGCTTGCTTTCTCCCAATTTTTCTCCCATTTTTCACTATTTCAATCGTTATTCCATCTTCTCTGGCTGTTTTACCATTTTTCAACATTCACAGAGCTTGTGGTCCCAATTATTTTCTTCTTATGTGTCTGCTATCCTTGTTCTTCCTGTTTATTATTGCAGTAGACGCTGATAAATTATAATAGGTGTATAACATTAGAAAGAACTATATATGTCGTTACGTTGGGACAAAAGATTGGACATCTGCTTGGTGGAATTTAACGCTTAATTTTTGCACAATTTTATCAAGTTATTGATAAACGATTTCAGAACGGCTGCAGAAAAAGGGAATTATTGGTATGTCTGCCATTCCTACGTCATCACTGCTACCTGAAACATTGTTATCGCTATCGAGATCATCTTCATTCCATTCTGCGATTTCGTCTACACCAATGGCATTGTTTGGTTGAATTTCTTCTAAATGATTTCCATATTTCCATACTTTTTTATTAATAATTGTGTTGATGGCAGATTATTGTCGGTGTCGTATTGATCGAAGTTCCAATTTAACAATTTGGACCAAGAATTCTTTAGTACATTCTGTGGTAACTCATCTCCAGCTTAGTTTAAAAAAATTATTGCATTGCAAATTGAGTGGCGTTTCAAAATTGTATTTATTTCACCACCGTCAGCTATTATGCTAGCAGGAAGTTTACTTCTGTAAATCAACTTTGTTATCTTTATAGGTTGTTAATCCATTGGTCGTACAGCATTTTTTGAAAAATTATAATGAAGTGGGTTATTAAATTCTTGTTAGCAATCGAATAAAATATTCTCCCTGTTAATACAGATCTCTTTACGTTTTTTATGAACCACATACATTGACGGTGTCGTTTACTTTCTTCTTAACTTTCTAACTTCCTTAAAGATGAGTTTTTGGTAACAGACTGTACATATTCTTTTTCCGATAAATCTTTTTCAGGCGAAATTGATGTTTCTGATTATGTTTCACTATTTCTATCACTTATTATCTCATACTCTACGATGTTTTAACGTTTGTAGAAAAACTGAAGAGAATAAATTAATTTCTTTTAAAACACAATTGGATTAGATAAGTGTTGGAAGCTTTGACTTGCCTATTGTATAAATTAAAAGTAACACAACGATGCAATAATATTTATACGTAACCAACAACATATCCCTGAATGCGTCATCATATTATTATGCATTATCTCTGTAAAGATACAGGTGTATAAGAAAAGACTTTCGCTTGGTATAAATAAAAGTAACAACAACAACAATAATAACACCCTGGATACATATACATACGTCACATACAATGTACAAACAACGTTCGGAAAACACGAACTAACATAACTCTATCGCCGTCTGACATCACGAACAATCGCGCGAATAACGTAAATATTAAATAATAACGAATAATAAATCCGATGGGACGTCAATTTGCCAGACTATTGTGAGCTCGGTATCGTATTACTAAAGACAACAAACAAAGGGTGCCCCTTATACACGAACGAGCGGTCTCGAATACGCATACAACAACATTAATATGCTGGCAGGTTTGTCCCTTTTTTTACGAACGTGTCGACTATAAATTCGAAATTGATTTTTAAACAAAAACAAACACACGGCGACTAGGCCTGTAACGTATACGCAGATGAAGGGCTCTAAACTGCTCTCGGTAATATACTTGTCATGTAGAAGAAACGGCCACTATACGACTGAATTATGATGCCATATAGGAAACGAGAGAATATGTGGTGTATAATATACTAAAGAAACAACTTATGCCTTAAAGCTATATAACACTGCTCAGTCCCTTTTATGTGTGTTGATTGTTGATAAACTATTTGCTTTTTACGTTTCATGATCTCCCACAAGATACTAGTGATGCTATTGATTCACGATTCACCGTTAGTTACTAACAAAAAAAGATGTCGAATCATGTGTTATAATATGTACAATCCTTTTCATAATTAATGTCTCGCTTCACGGATAAAATTATTTCACTAATGAAAACTTATATAAGTATGTAACACTTACTCACATCAAAATTGTATTCAGTTCAGTCCCTAAAAAAATACACTTCTATTGGGTCCAGTAGCTGCCCTTCTTAACGATTTTCTCTACCTTGAGAATATCATCTACAGAAAAGAATTTCTGTTAACAGTCCTGGTTAATGTTCAAAAGGACCAGAGTGACCGTCACTAAATTGTTTAATTATTTTTGCTTGTGATTGTAAGGACGCAGCAGCTGATGTTCTCAGTTTCTCAAAAACCATCTACTGGCATTACGTAATTTTCCTCAACGTTATATGGGTGTTCTGATACCTTAGTTCTTCTTTATAAGGAGATTCTATTACACCGGTATGAACTGCACTAATTTGAACCGCTTGAACCATTGTTCACGTAAGAAGCATATTTTCATAATTCACTGATTTTTTCTATCAACGGAGTTTTGCTTCTGGCTATGACGTACAGTGGCGGAATTAAAAAAAGCGTACAACTCGTGAGATCGCTTTGTGTCAGTTTTGCCTAATCTGATTTGTTCTTTATCATATTGCTTTGATAATGAATTAGTAAAATCATATGGCAAGATCACATTATTGGTATTCATAGAAAAAAAAAGAATAATTACACATAATTTAATTAAATTTGAAAAACGTCACTCGTTTGTGTGCTTAATATTTCTGCCTTGATATTTTATATCCTAAGGAAAAATTAATTAATCATGAACTTTATTAAGGTAAAGTAAAAACTTATAATAAAATTAACACGTAGTATAGAAGAAACAACACTTAGTTCTTTACAGCTGCTCCATTATTTGCCACTACACCCTGCAACCGTTTAGGCATTGAGATGATACAAGATCGGATGTAGTCTGGCGAAAGCTCATTCCAGATTTCCTCGATTTTATCAGATAATTCTTGGACATTTGCAGGTATAAAATTGACGTCATACATTTTTTTCACAATAAAACCCCATATGTTTTCAATAGGCTTTAAGTCCGGGCTTTTAGACGACCATGGTAAACGAGTTACGTTATTTTCTTGAAACCAGTTCTGAACAGTTCTAGATCTATGAACGGGACAATTGTCATCTTGAAATATAAAGATTCTTTCAGGAAACATAATTTCTAACGACGGCAGAAAAATATTTTCGAGAATTGCAATATAATTTGCACTAGTAAACCGACCCTCAATCATCCAGCAAATGCCTGGCCCTTGCATATTAATCCAGGCCCAAACATTGACCGAAAATCTGCCACTCTTTCGAGATTTGCTTGTATAAGCCTCATTGTATCTTGAATTTGGCGGTCTGTACACTCGAACGCAACCATTGTTCGAAGACTGGAAGACTTTCTCATCAGTAAAAATACCGGTTTCCCAGAAATTTAAATCACGCGGTAGAAATTCTAATGCAAAACCTATTCTCTGATTTTTATTATCTGCAGTTAGGAAAGGCTTCTTTGCAGCTACTCTATTTCTCAGCTCGGAATCCTGTCTCACTCTATTTCGGGCAGTACGGACGTGTCCAGGAAAATTCGTTCTATTAATTGCAGTCACTACCGACTCAAATGGATTATTCCTCAAAAACTGGATGAGATTTTCATCGTCTTCAGGAGTTGTTACACTTTTCCGACCGGATCCATTTTTTCTTTGAACAACTCTTTCTTGCTGCCATTTTCTTTTCACCCTCAGTATGGTACTTTTATTCACTTCAAATCTTTGAGCCAATGCTCTGATTGACCATCCTTCCTCTAGTAATGTAACTATTTGTGTTTTCTGAAGCAAACTCAAATTTGGCATTATTGTCTTCTACTACTTTGACAAATTATTTGCAATTAATATATTTGACGTAAGCTGTCAAATAAAGAACGGTTTAATGTGTGGCATTTTGAGTGTACTCTTTTTTTAATTCCGCCACTGTACATAGTTGGGCATGAACCAAATTTAATTCAGGCCAAAACAAGGTTTATTCTCCAATGATTTTGTTAGCAATAAATCTTCCATTATCTGACTGAAGAATGCATGGTAATGGGTATAAGTAATAAAGGCATCGAGCAAGTGATATAAAATTTGTTCAGCAATTTTAGTTTTTATTTTTTAAGCTCTTTAGCTTAGTAAAAATGTCTGTTGTTGGTGATAGTTATAGCGACAACAACATTTAACGGAAAATGTGTAATGATAAAGATCTCTAAGACAAGGTACCAAAATGCTAGTGATTGACCAAGATAGTCTGACATGCATCCAAAACAAGTGAAAGAAACGTAAAGAAAATAAAAATCACTTCATATGGTTTATTGGTGCTTATCTGCTAGGTAAAAACTTTCCAAACTTCAAAATTGATTTAAAATGTCAAAGTATTTTATGTTTCTATTCTATGTTTAGGAGTTTTCATACGACGATGTTTTGTTGAACGTGTTTAAATTTAGAAAACGAGCCAAAGACAAGTTGTAGGACTAAAAAGTACAATAATATATCTTTGGATTTATCTGATAAAAGTGAAGCAAGACGTCAAAAATGAAAAGTAAAAAGTAAACGTTTGATTTTACTGGTTGTTTCGTATTACTGAATTGTCTTTGTTTGTTGTTTTTGCTCAAGGGATTTCTTCATTGATTACTACTCAAATAGTCGCTGACATAATGCGTTGATTGGCTATGTAACATGAAGACTAAGAAACTAATTGGAAGAAATTTGGCGGGAAAGAGAAAGCATAGAGACATTTTAGTTCCGGTTTAGTTCCAGTTGTAGTTGTTCTGAACAAAAACTTTACCATCTACCATCTGTACTTAGTTCATACTTGAAATTCGAATATTTAGAAGTTGTTTCAGGTTGTTCTAGTTTTATTCTATATTGTCCTAAAGTTGTAAGGCTCAAGCGAAATTCCACATACATATACATATGTACATATGTATGTATGAAGTTAGTTCTACAATTTTGCGAAACTGAAAATTTTAATAACAGCTCCAAGTTGTTCTAGGTTTGTTCTATATTGTTCTAAAATTCCAACTTTTTATCGAGCATAAGTACTTACTTACTAAAATAATTGAGAAAAACGAAATTTTACCTGTGTCAAGTTAGCCCTCCCCCTGCTCTCTGAAATTCGAATTTTTGAAAATTGTTTCAAGTTGTTCTATATTATTCCAAAGTTTCAGCTTTCCATCATGCATACTTTGTGAAATAATTAATAATAATAAACACAACAATTCACAATCCATTGCGCGAATATGTTTTCAAATCACAAATTATCTTAAATTACCTCAATAACAATTTTTTTAATAGACGTTATCTACCGGTTCTTGGGTTAAGTTCTTTTCGGAGCACAGATTATGGCGATGTCTAAATTAGCTCTTCTCATACTATTAAATGATTATCATACTCCTAATTCATTTCATTTCTTTAACTTTGTATTTTTTTAAAGTTATGCAATTAGGTACCTTTGTTGTTTTGCTTTTGAGCAATTATTTTCAATTATGCTGCTGGCTCTTAGACGTGGCAGTTTCTTTTTTTTAAGCTGCATATGCTGGATATGATTACTTATTTTACTAAAAATATCCGCTGATTATGTGTTCATTTATAGCCTATTTTGCCTGTACTGCCTACATTATAGGTAATTATTCATTTTTGTATTTAATTAGAACTCATACCTGATAGTTTACTAATATTGTACACCACTATTTGTTATTTTTCTACTATGATATGGGTACTTGACGGTTCTATAATTTAGTTCATTCTCAGCCGAATCGATTCTATACTTTTTTTGGGAGCTTTACTAGCTGTCTTTTGTTTTATGCTGGACATTTTGTAACTTTGACGTAGTCACATGTTTGCTTTCATTTAGTTTTCCTTATTATTGCCTCAATGTTAGGGTATATTTTGCATTAGTTTATTTATATGTGACCGAGGTATGGCTTCATGTGGTACTTTCTACGCCAGTAGAAGTTGGTATTAATAGCTCACAATAGTTTTAACTTAGTTTAGTAGCTTTAGCAATTGTGTTTCATTAAATTTTCAACCATTTGCTTACGTTACATTTCCTTTGAGTCTACTTCTGATTCTGGTTGAGAATAGGTGAATGCTTTCTTTCCTTTATATAAAAGAAACGTGCGTAGTCCTATTCCCCTCCTCCTCTCCCCCGCCCTAGCCCCTAACAAAAATCTAAGCCCTACGATATTTTCCCATATTCTCTGGTACAATAATATCATATTTTAAGTATGGAGATTCTACAGCCACTTCGTGAAATGTCGAGTCAGAATCCAAAGCCTGTAAACATCGTTTAAACACGATGATGTTTGTGAATGTGTAGGAATGTTAAGGAAGGTTCAGCAGTATTAACAAATGTTTCAGACATTGAATCTAACACTAATTACTGTTATTATTATTGATTTTCCTGTGTTAGCTGTGTTAGGATTCAAATTTATCAAATATTTTATATATAGGGAACCTCCCAAAAAATGGTATAAAAGTAATGTAGAATTGTTGTAGTAGAACAACGTCTATTGGTCATTATATAGCGTAAGTTAAGTCTGAAAATATTTGGTTTGAAACCAAGATTTGGCAAAAACGCCAAAAAAGTTGTTCGAAAATGCTCGTATCAAATCAGAATAAATTAAGTAATAATCCACTTTAAGCTCAATTTTATTTAAATAGAATATTTCTCGCTTTGCTAACGGAAGGTAGTGAGAAGGGTAGGAGATTATTCCTACACATATGAGAAAGCTCAAGCTTTGAAAGAATATAGAACAAATCTAGAACAACCTGGAACAACTTTCAAAATTTCAAATTTCGAAAAGGAAGGGACTAACGTCACACAAGTGAAATTTCGTTTTTGCTAATTATTTCACCAAGTAAGCATGATAGAATATTGAAACTTTGAAACAAATCTAATTCAAATTTGAACAACTTTCTAAATTTGGAAAAAAGAAACCGAAATTTCGTTTTTGTCAATTATCAAGCTAATGTAGAACAATCAAAATTTCGATTTTCAAACAAGAGGGCTGCCAAACTTTCATTCTCTATTATTTTATGATGACAAAGACTAAAATTTTATAACAATATTCAGAACTACTACTACAACCTGGAACAACTTTCCAAAACTTCGAACCTTAGGAAAAACTTTAGAATTGTGGAAAAGTGTTGGACTTGCTTCATAGATCCGGAATTTCGAATATCCAACAAAGTCAGAAAAACCTGGAACAATTTCTAAATATTCGATTTTTATTACTTCGATTATTTCACGAAATAAACATTCTGAAACAACGTAGAGAAGCTGGAACAACTTTCAAAACTTCTAATTGAAGAAAAGGAAGGGCTAATTTCGTCCAGGCAAATTCTATTTGACAACTTTGTTTGTGGTTTTCATGACAATTCTTTGGTATTATGAAATTAATGCTGGTTATTTCTCTTGTCTGTCAAATTTCACACACTGACACCGGCATAAAATTAATGCAACGTGAAACAGTCATTTTCAAGAAGTCCTACATGAAATGCAAGATAGCAATTATAAAAACCGTCACGTTCTCACAATTGATGTGATAGTGTCTTGAAAACCTGTCAAATTATAAAATCAGTTATTTATTTCTTGTCCGACTGCCTGGTGAAGAATCCTAAAACACCACTGGCCCTACTTTTTGCTGAACTCGACGAGTCAAAAGGATGTCTACAAAACATTATCAAAATGAGTCTTCAGTTCAGAAAACTCTTGGCAAAGTGGATGCCCAAGTTGGTGTAAAATGAACAAAAGAAGAAAAGAGTTGATGATGGTTACTCGGTTTTAGACGACTATGGTGCCCAATGGGATGATTTATTGGACAATCTACTAACTGGCGATGAGACTTGAGTCTACTACGAACCACCACAGACCCGAAATTCAACTTCCGAATGGCAGCTTCCTGGTCAGTCACCGCCAGAAGTCGAACGTACCAAAATGACATTCAAAAAAAATCATGGCTACTGTGTTCTGGAATAAAAATGAGATCGTGCATATTGATAATCTAAAATTGGCAAATCTGCCATCAAAATATACTACATAAACCGTCTTGATGTGGTCAATTGATTTTGCTTAGGAAGTCTCGTAAAGTCAAATTTCTACAAAACAATCGTCCAGCTCATAAACCAAATGTTACATTCGAAAAGATCACTCAGCTGGGTTAGACGCCGATTCGTCCGATTTGGCACCCTCTGAAATTTGAAAAATGATATGTTAAAACGCAAAATTTTCGAGAAAATTAGAACTGTTGATCTCTGCACACGGACTTGTGATTCATCCTGTACAGTATTCTATTTTCGAATGTCATCATTATAACTGTCAAAACGCACATGATGGCTGTCAAACTGTAACAATTTTTTATATTTTGAGATTCGTTTTGCAATTTTGAGAGTTTTTTGTAGCAGTCAAGATACTTCTTGTAACTTTCAATTTAATATTGATCGATAGTTTTAATAGCAAAAATACTTCTGATATCTGCCAACTTGGAAAACATAGTTTTGACAGCTGTCATTCCCGATCTGGGTACAAATCTAAAATCCACCCTTTAATAGAAATACAACTGGAATACTGATACTTATATTAAACTAGTTTAATATAAGTTAATTAAATAAATTTTATAAATTATAAGGTTAGACTTTTTTTTATTGATATTGCTTAGTCGCAATAATCACTATTTTAGATGTTGCCCACAATCAGTATGTACATAAAGTAATTGGTAATGCTTAATTACTTTAGGGATATTACCAATTATTATAGGTAGGTATAGTATATTATTTGTATACACATATTTAACTTTCGTAAAGGATGTAATATGTGATAAAAACATCTAGAGCAAACGTTGACGTTATTAACATCTTAAATGGTCAATTGGAAATTGAAAATTAGCAAAGAAAAGTTGCACGCTGTAATAAAACCGATCGCAGCCGTACCGTGGCGTGAAAGTATTACAGATGTGGAAATCTTGTTGTTGTGTGATGAAATTCGCTGACGTAGGGCGGCCAGTAGGACGCTGATTCAGCTAGAAGCTGAAGGATTGTGATATTCTGATCGAACTTTTACCAATACACGTGCAACACGATGTATTTTACGCTGGTGCGCACGTTATTTAGCGGGCGTGCTCTACCTACCGCACACGTCTTAAGTTACATCTGTGCATTTTAATAAACACCTTTTCTCAATCCTATATACGTTGCTACAACGTATTGGAGCCCTTGTTAATGCGTCTAATCTTGAATCGATGGATTGTCGTTACCCAACGCGTGTATTTTATACGAGAAATCTTTTAATTCTGAATATATGTAGGCATATTGCCAAAGGAAGTAATTATTTGGACTCGCGTAAATTCGATTGATGTGGTAGTGACCAAATCGATAAAACGTGACGGGAATTGGTCTGCCTATGAAATAGTGTTTTTAAATTTGAAAATTTTAGTACCTACTGTTTATAATTGGACATTGAACTTGACTAACATGCCTTATTCTACAGTCTTCGTGCACACTTTTGATTATAATGCGGTTGTGTTGGTTGTTTAAAATACAAATATGTTAAAATTCGAGTTATGGCATGGAACTCTATAAAACTGTAGTTGAATTTAATTATCAGTATCAGGTATCAATATGAAATTCATAGCCCACACAACACAATGCATCTAATAGATGTCATATTTAGGTCCATATTACGTCTGAACATCTACAGACATAAAAAGGATATATTTTTAATGTAGTTTCAAAGACATCTTTAGAATATTCATTTGTAACATGCATAAGACGTCTTTTAAATGTCTAAAAATGCATTTGACATTTATACATACATATAACAAAAGGGACATAAAGGTGAAACAAGGTTCTGTTTCTGTAACTTTATTATAAGAAATAATTTGGGAGGTTTATAATAAATTGATAATAAGAACAAGGAACGTCTGAGATAGCACACCGATGTCCATAATAAGCTCAAGATCTTAGCTTTACAATGAGTCCACTGTCTTTTGACTTACACTTAAACTACCCTACAATATGTTGTGATCGATAAACACAAGATTTTGCACTCGTGGACATTGGTAATCATTGTGGGTCTCTACTCCTTGTTAACTCTTATGTTCAAACGTTAACCGTCATCAACAATCAAGAATACTCTTCAATTGTCCATAAAATAACAAAAAAAATACTTGATCTACAATCAATGGATACAATTACATATCATACAGGTAACATTCCCCCAATGGACATTAATCCGTTGATGGTAGTATGTCAATCACAATACTATGTAACGTTGAACCTGATAAAGCTTTCGTCAAAAAATCAGCCTTCATTTCTTCTCCTGGAACGTGTTCAATTTTTAAGTTATTGTTTTGGATTATTTCTTTAACATAATAACAAGATGCATCAGTGTAACAATGAAGATTTTCGTCTTTATGGTGGTGTATTAAGCAAGTAGTACCTATCTTTGGTACCCTTCAAGTATCTTAGCACTCTTTTCAATGCATTGTAATGCATAATTGTTGGCTTGGTGTTGTACTGTGAAAGAGCGTTCAAAGCATAGCTTATATCTGATCTGGAATTAGTTGCTAGATACATTAATTTTCCCAGCAACTCTTGGTATTTAACGTAATCAAATTCTTCACTATCTTCAAAGCTATCTAACCTTTGATTTGTATCTAAAGATGACTTCGCTGCATTACATTCTGTCATATTGTACTTCTCTAACATTTCATATTGCTATCTTTTTTCCGTTGATGTAGGTAGCTTAATTTCTCCTACCTTCTGCTTGACTTGCATGCCAAATGCATAATTTAAGTCCCCTATTGTTATCCATTCCAGTTCTTCTTGGGTTTTTTTTAATGACCTCTTCTTCAATGTTATCTTTATCCTGATGAAATATAGTGCCCGTCCACTCTGTGTAGTTTCCTAGTCTAGGCAAATTAGCTTTTTTAGAACAAAAAAAAATATAAAGTTTCTAAATTTTGGTTATGAACTCTCAGTAGGGGCCCAAATACAGATCCGAAGAGTTCCCACCTCTCCGGTGGGAGTTTCATCCCCTTTTGCCCAAAAAACCACCCCCAATCGTGACTTTGCGATAATTTTCGGCGTTTTGCTCGTAAACCGCAATTTCTACGAAAAAATGTTAGAGGACCTTCTATACTCTCCATTAAATTCTCTATAACAATGTTCCTTGCCGTTTCTTCCGTATCTCCCACCCAACGCTTGTAAATGACCTTGGAAAATAGACATAGTTCTCAGCGCGAAAAGAAAAATTAGTCCAGCGCGGTTTTTTGCGGCGATTATTTTGAAAAGTGTTAGTCTGAGCAAAAAAATGTATACAGTCGATATTAAAGAGCACTTTTTTCTCTACAAGGTGCATATACAATAAGAGCAAAACGCCGAAAAATATCGCGAGGTTACTATTGGGGTTTGTTTTTTGGGCAAAAGGGGATGAAGCTCCCACCGAAGAGGTGGGAACTCTTCGGATCTGTATTTGGGCCCCTACTGAGAGTTGGTAACCAAAATTTAAAAACTTCATAAAATTTTTCTTCTATTCCTTGTTTTTTGAGCTAACTTGCTTACACTATCCGTACGACAGTACTTGCAAGAAGTTAAATAAGAATTACAGACGGCAAGAATGCAACCCGATCGGTCTGTGCTCGGTTTGAAAATGATGCAGACTTCTTAAGCCGTATTGTTACTATAGATGAAGCTTGCGGGTACATTTCTACGACCCAGAAACAAAGCAACAATCGATGGAATGGAGACACGCTAGTTCTCCAAGGCCACTGTCCAAGGCCTAAGAAGTTTCGTGTTTAAAAATCTGCTAGAAACGTTCTCACTTCAGTTTTTTGGGATTGCCATGGAGTAATCATGATTGATTTTCTGGATAAGGGTTGAACAATTACTGGGAATTATTATTCGACGTCACTGATAACTACGAGAAAAAATTATGGAGAAAAGACGCGGAAAGTTGTCCAAAGGTGTTTGTTCTTTCAGGACAATACCCCTGCACACAAATCGCATGTTGCCCTGCAAACAATTCGTGATTTAGGGTTGGAATTACTCGAACACTCCCCTTATTCACCAGATCTGGCTCCGTCCGACTATCATGTCTTTCTTCAACTGAAAAAAGTTTAAAAGATCGTAAATTTTCTTCCATTAGCGAAGAAGTGATAGAAAGCGTGGAGACCCGGTTTTCAGAACAAGATATATATTATATGGTCTGATGAAACCAAAATAAATAGATATGGTTCTGATGGTCGCACTTGGTGTTAGAAAAAGAACGGCACATCTCTCCAACGAAAACATGTTAAAATGGTTATCAAACATGGTGGTGGTTCTCTAATGATATGGGGGGTGTATGACATGGTATGGTGTGGGTAGTGTACATAAAATTGACGGAATTATGAATCAGTATACATACAAATCTATTTTCGAAAATCATTTACTGGAAACAGTAGAAAACATGCCTATACCAAAAAAAAAAATAATTTTTTAGCAAGATCCACACCTAAATACACAGCCAAATCAGCACAAAATTGGCTAAAATCTCAACAGTTTCAACTACTGGATTGGCCTGCCCCGAGCCCGGACCTCAATCCAATCGAAAACCTGTGGGCTTATTTAAAAAGACGTCTACACCTAGAATACCATTCACCAACCTCAAATGCTCGGAATTTATTTAATCTATTGCAATGCTTTAGTAAAATCTATGCCTCAAAGAATATAAGAAGTTCTAGCGACGAAAGGTCTCTGGACTCATTATTAACTTATTCTGTATAAGTGATATATGTGCAATAACCTACGTTAGGATATATTAGTACTTTTAGACTATTTTAGAATAATATGTTATTTTATTTTCCTGAAAATATAATAATTTACACAAAACAGCCAACACCTTTTTTGTAATTTGAACGGTTTCTCAAAATACGAGTATGTGTGTTCAGTTTTGCTCATCAGTGTATGTTTACTATAAGTCCGAAACATTCATAAGTTGTAAAACGATGTTTATACACATTGACTTTTGTAACATTCGCCGTCTATACGACGTCTTATAGAAGTCTGTCAGACGTAAAGAGGCATTTATCAGACGTCCTGAATATCGGATCCAAATTCTATAAAAACTCCAATAACAATAAGTATAGTAATAATCTATCGATAAACATATTCTTAATCTTGAAGCAGCTACTAAGCATCAATGTACTAAACAAATTATAAGAAGCCATATCTGTACTCCTATATCTATATAAGAAAGAGAAAACGATATTATAAATGAAACTGGTAGGATTGACGAGGAATTTGAGAAAAAATAATAAGTAAAATGACTTAGAAGTTTTATCGCCTGTGGTAAATGTGCGTAAATGCAGAATGGCAAAATGGGAATTTTCAGTGAAAACTGTAAGAGGTTTACCCACTAGAGAAATAATTAGAATAGTTTGATATTAATGTGTAGTAAAAATATTAAACAACAATATATTAAAAGTGAGCAACAAATCTTTAATTTATTTTAATTATCGAACAATTATAGAATGTCGCTCCATCTTGCGTTGAAATATAGAATAAACTATTACAGTGCGCTGTAAAGTTTACAGGTTTCTGTAACTTAACATTTTAATAATTTTTCAAATTTTAAATATATTTCAAAAGTATATGTACAAAAATGTATTTTTTATAAGAAAATAATTAAAATAACATGAATAAATAAACACTAAAATGCAGAAGAAACGTTTATTAAAAAATCTGCGATAATAAATAAGAATACTCTACAAAAAAATTATTGTTAAAAATAAAATATTTTTACATTTTAGAGAATTAAACTCATTGATTAAATAATATCCATGCTTTAAGCGAAGCGATTGTTCCACCTGCAATCTTGAACGCTATCACAATTGTTATAAGTAACATACAGTATATTGGCACTAAGGTAGCGGTATACACATGGTACCTATTAAACAACGTTATACAAGAAACAATAAGATGTGATAAAATTACATAAGCTAATTGTGTTCTACATTTATTGTCCAAGGCATTGAAGAATATTACTCCCCAAAATGTGTGTAATAGTGTAAAGCAAAGGCATGTCGCAGCGCTTGTGATGAAAAACATCTCAGTACCAGATTTTAAACCCATGGTACCTGGTCCGATTGCATCAGCAGCTACGTTGACCATCGCAAAGCTTCCACTCATAATTCCAAAGCCTAGTCCGCTAACGTAAGCGGATAAATGTTTATTGTCGATAAGTTGTGTTGTATCATCTGTGATCTTCTTCAAACCATCTTCGGTTTTCCTCAAGATCTTATAAATAAGATACCTGAACACTTCTTGGAATATTACGGAAAATATCAGTCCAAACACTAAATCTTTCCTTAACGGGATGAATATATACCACCACAGAGATGATAATATCAATGATAATAACCAAAAGAACGCCGCTGCAATTAGAACAATGATTCTCACTGGATCGTGTGCCACTGTAAATATGAACATCGCTAAAGGTGGCCCGAAAGCTAGGAATGTACATCCAAAAAATTCTACCAAAGTCATTTTGTTGTGACTATTAAACTATTTATTGTTACATTTGGAAACATTGACAGTTGACAGGCGATTAACCTCTATACGCTCTGATAAAAAAAGGAGATATAAACTTACATTTGATTGGTTACAAATATAACTTCATAAATTTTGTATAGGTGGCGACATTACAGTTTAATAATTCATTTTTTATTATATATAAATTTAATGATTCATGTATTTTTAAATCTCATTATTAGAACTTAATTACATTAAATAAGAAATATATTCAACCAAACGTAAATATAATTTTTCTCTGGGATATTATCACAGATCACAAAGTTAAACCTGTGATTTTCTGAATCTTTTTGGATTGCTTTAAAACCTTGTACCCGTTACAGTTACATTAAAATTAAAACTCTATTACTGTTGTTTTATTCTTGCCTGTCAGTCAACCCATATCATCTGTTATACGGTATTGTGATTTCCATTATCTATGCGTCACTTCCTGTTATAAATTCTTATCACAATTCACAGTTTGTAAAATATAGGGAGGAATCCTTACAAAAAGAAACAGGAAGCAATTTTTTTAAAAGTTATCTTAAATTTGGAAAACGCACAAAATCAAAACATGGTACGTTTTTCTCTTAATAATACATTATAATGTAATTTTTCTTATTATTTTTATTACTATGCAGAGTAATGTTAATATTTGTGATATTACCGATGAGGTAAAAACAGCTTTAAAAGAATTCCGATTTAGCAAAGCTCAATCAACATCCGCGTTAATTCGTAAGTGCAATCTGGAGTGTTATATTTCACATTGAAAGGTTTTATTAAATCATAATATTCTAGTTAAAGTAGATCGTGAAAATCAAAAAGTTGTTGTCGATGAAAAATTAGAGGACACATCAATTGATGAGGTTCGAGAGAGTTTACCAGGACATCAGCCTCGTTTCATAATAATGTCTTATAAACGAGAACATGCAGACGGTCGTGTTTCATATCCTTTATGTTTTGTTTTCTATACGCCAAGAGATAGTCATTCGGAATTACAAATTATGTACGCAGGAACAAAGATAACACTGCAGAGATCAGCTGATCTTAACAGGGCGTACGAAATAAGAGAATTGGATGAATTCACTGACGATTGGTTATTAGAAAAATTAGGGAAATAGAATCACGGACGATAATAATATAATCTTGCCATTTCACATATAGGTAAGGCGATAATGTATGAGTGTATTTTAATTCCTTTTCTATATATTTTTAATGCCATTGTTATACATGTATATGTGTATTTTTACCATTTTTTAGAGGATTTTTTATATTGTGTGAATATATATTACGATAATGCAGATTTATATTATATATTTAAATAAATATGCTTTGTATATGATGTACAGGTCTTAATCAAAATAATAAATAATAAGGGAAAAGCAATAAAACATCTATTATAGTAAAATAATGGTATTGTTTAACCTTAGCATGATTTTTTTTTATGATTTGAACAGAGGTTTTATGCCTATTTCGGTCTTTTTGAAGTCATTCGTCACCTAAGGTATAGTCTGTTCAACAATAATTGGTTAAAAATATGGAACTTTGAATTTCCACAATTCTTCAGAAGTGAAGGAATAGTTAATCCTGTTGCATCGATGGTAAGTATCGTTCTACGGTTGACGCTAGTTTTCAGACTGAGGGGCAGCCTTATGTGCAATAACCACTTACTGCCACAAATTTAAGAGCTTTTCTAGCTTACTTATTATAAGACAATATAAAAGCTTGGGAAAAGGGAATGGTGAGAATGGCCTATTAAAAGTATTATACAAACGGAACGGAATTTTAAAACAAAATTTTGCACTTGGATATGGTTGAATATGAACCATCACGTGAAAATATTTTTGAATAAATATCGCTTCCGGTTAATGGGAAGTGGGCATCAACTTCGATTTTTTAAATAGCATGCTATAAAATAAATTATAAACTCAGATTCTATTATAAATTTTACACATATTTCATGTATCATACCCTATACCTAAATACCACTCGTTCTGAGTTATTCGCAAAGAAAAAAAGTGACATACCGATCTTACTTTATAGTGATATTACGTCACGTAGGAGTAAAAGAGATGAATGAAATTTTGCATACGTATAGCTGATAGTATGTCGTTACACAACATTTAAAGTTCTTCTTTGTAACATTATACAGGTTGTTTAAAAACTTAGTTGTTTATAAATAGGTTCAATCTTCGGAAAGTAGATTTTTTTAAATAGATATATTTTATTAGATATTCTGATTCTACAAAATAATAATAATAAATTTAATTAATTAAGAAGAAAATGACCATGACTGTTTAATCTACGATGTCTACTATGCCACTAGAGCATACAATTTAATAAAATGGCCTTTGATACCCAAACAGTTTCATTTCTAGTAGCATCTTGCCTTTGTCTTCAAACGTAATTAATATATTCTACTATGTTATTATTTATTACTTATTACAATAACACTATTCCTTTTCAACTACATATTTTGTATGTAAAAATTTTTTTGACTGCTTTTTTGAAAATTGAAAAAATATACCTATATACATAGATAATCAGAAGAAATTTATTCTAATTTTCGACAAACTGTAGTTAGTACTGTACTTTTCTACAGCACAGTATATGTATGTTCTTAAAAAATGCATCAATGTACAATTTTGTTAAAAAAATGCGATATATAATTAATATGCGTACATATATCTATGTAAATTCGTTTGAAGTAGTAATATAAACATCGTTTTAACTTAATATTAATTTTTTTTAAATACATAACTCATTTTAAATAGTCTGGAGTGCGGTAAAGTTAATATATTAGTTAAAGGGTCTATAGAAAGGATATATTAAGGGTAGGTCAGTCAGCACTTGACGCGTGTGCACATATTCTCTGCAATATGTAGGATAATAGGCCATTAATCACATAACTACATTACAGGGCCCTTGCTAACACCGGGCCCGAGACTATAGTCCCCGAACCTCCCTCCCCCTCCCTCTCTCTCCTAGGTCCTGCACTGCACACAAATTATATTAAGACGTAATGAAAAATCGCTATCACAATCTTTAATTTCAACATTTTTCGAAAGACGACTCTAGACTAGAGTTGTTATATTCAACATATAGAGTGAAAATTAAGTGCTGCATTTTATTCAATATACTACATGAGAAACTACACAAATTTGCTGATATTAAAAACTGCTTTGAATATGTCCATTAACGTATAAAATACGGTATATTGGCTTGCGGTCAAAGTTGATATGCCAACGCTTCTGTCCACATATTTATAAACTATTGTAGTATTATATGCTTTCCTAATAGTAATACATTAATTATACAATAAAAATTGTAAATATTGGTATAAAATTAGAGTAAAATTTGTTAAGTATAATTATTTATACACGTTCACAATTTGGTGGCGATTAAATAAATTCAGTTTTTTTAAGTAATATTAGTAGCTTGCGGTACTTAAGATTGTACTAATGCTTGAGCACGCTATTTTAACACATATGAAATGGCACTTGTGTCAAAATCGCATGTTCAAGCCTTAAGCATGAAGTAGAAATCTGGGTCTAATCCGAGCACCGATCATAAGTCTTACGATTTGTACTGTATATGCACCAATTACTTACATGAAAAGTATATCAATAATTAGATTATTTCTAGTGAATTTTTATTAACTTGCTTTCTGCTATACATATTATCCAATACTTTATTATACAACCCCATTTCTTTTGCCTATTCGTTATGAATTTTTCAAAATTACCGCTATAGTAGTGGTTACATCAAAACCGATTTTTGTTTTCCGATATGCAAAGAGATCTTACCCATATGTTGCAAACTTTATGGCTTCCTTAGCATAGAAGCATTCATCGAGAAAAATGTTACCATCCTACCGGAGAATTGCAACCCAGCTTCTGCCATTCCACCACAACGATAGTCAGCTGCCAGGAAGTTAGCAACGGTGAACACTTAACTTTGGACACGCCGTATACTTAAATTAGGCAACTATTAATTTGAGATATTTTGTATGCACATATCATGAAGACTGTCGACTATCAAAAAATAAAGGGAGGTAGTTTCTGATCAAAAATAAAGTCAAGATTGCGTAGAAAAATAAAATTTGCAAGTCCCTACCAAACTCATATCGTTTACTTCTATTCTTATTATAATTATCACTAGCAAAAAAAACACCAACACAAGTAATAATTTCTCTTTTATTGCAAAAAAAAGATATACTGACTTTTCTGTATTCGCTACTACACGAAAATGATTCGTCTTTAAAATAAATGCGAAACTAAAATATATATATCATATATGCATCGTATTACTTACAGTATCATTAATTATAATAAGTAATAATAATATTATTATATGTCTAATTACAATACAAAATGAAAGGAACCCAGATCATGCGCTATCGCCCTTTCAATAAATTTACTAGAAATCTCATTTCCGTAGTAAAATCATCCGTACTCGAAGCCAGTGCACTCCTCAACATAGTTATAAGCGGATCAACTTTAGCTGGGCCATTCTGCTGATTTAGCAAGCTGCTGAAGAACATATTCCAACAATCCATCCGCCAATACCTCGAAAATCTTTGCGTTATCGACCAATGTCCGTCCTTCTTTTGCATCTGAATATATTTATCAAATAATAAAACATGCGCGGTAGCGGCTACGCAGAATAAGTCCGTGTGATAACTCCAAGGTCTGCCATCGTGCATCTCGCAACATACAAAATCTTCAGTAGTCACTCGCCTGTTAAAAGTAGTGTCTTGAGGGAACATCGCCATATCTATGCTACATCCGAAATCGATTAATTGCAATGAAACGGTATTATCTGTATCTAAATGTACGAGAAAATTGTCCGGCTTTACATCTGCATGTATGATTTTCGCTTGGTGCATTGCGCTTACGATCTCTAACATTTCTGTGCAGAAAAAGAAACAGAGCGCTTCCTTCATTGTCCTGCCGGATTTCTGTTTTATCGCGTTTGCCACGTCCAAAAGAGATCCGTTTGGACTGAATTCTGACACTAATATTGAAGCTTGATCGTCTGAAATTATAATAAAACGATAAAATTGATCTTAACAATATCGTTTGGAATTCAAAATGCGTGCAATAACGTAACCAAATATGACTTCAAGATAATGGTTCTAATTGATCTCTTTCTGAGGAATACAAGGAATTATCAAAGCCAATTAATCCGGTTTGACGACTAGTAAAATCCAATAGTCGAATATTTAACCATTAATTTTACGATTCACCCAAAAATATACAGTAGTGTACAGTCTGTTTTAAAATTAATGTCGCCCGCATCGCAACTACCCCATAAAAACCACGCTCCAGTTTTTGGTTAACTAATTCTAATCTTGTAATGGCGGTCTAAATCACATATCGACCAAGCTTCGTGCATCGGTTTTGCACTAGCAATTATGACGTGTTTTCCATCGCAATCACGATCATTACTTTAGAAGTTATTATTAACTATAATAAACCTTCGGTAAAGAAAAGGTTGGCTCTATTTTTAAGATCTTGACTGTACATTGAGTTAGAACACACAAGCAAACAAAAGGAAAAAACGAGACAAGTTGAGATTAAATACAAGGTGTCCCAGCTGACGCGGTTTCTTTAATAATTTGTTTATTTTACAGTATAGAGAAAAAAGTTTCAAATAAAAGTTGTCCCTATTTAAACGGCGCATAGCAAATATACAGGATGTCCCAATTATAGAAAAAGCGTATGTAACTTTATTATTTTAAATGGATCAGCCTATATATTATATTCTTTCTTTTTATATTCTACATGATATTAAAAAAAATGTAAAATTGTTTACAATACAAATTTAAATTGAAGTTATTACTTATGTATAATTAAAAATGGTACAAATGGTTATTAAATATATCTGCTATAATATTATTGTTACATAGCCTACTTTGTGAAAATTGAAGTGGTCTTTTCGACAGTAGCAGAAGAAATATACATTTTTCTCTAAAACGATTGAAGATAAATGGGTACATTCTTACATAAAAAGAAAGAGAATTTAATTTTACATCCAACCCTGTAAACAGATATAGGGTGTCCCATTAAAAAAACGGAGTTATTGGCATTTAAATGTTTCCAAATGTTGGCGCCAGTAACTGTATGTCAACAAAAGGATCCGCACTTGTTAATATTGGAAATAGTAAACCAATTCAAGACGTATCAATTTGCGCAAACCAAAATTTTCTATTTAGTTTTGATCCTACAGCTCATTAACGAGAGCGCTGCAATTGCAAAATTTTTGATAAAATATTTATTTTCTCGAAAACAATAGCTCATAGGTCTAGGAAGGTCTTAATAAAAGTTACTTAAAATATCATGTAGAATCTTAAAAAAATATAATATATAGGGTGATCCATTTAAAATAATAAAGTTACATACACTTTTTCTATAATTGTGACATCCTGTATATTTGAAAATATTTTCTAGCTATGCGCCGTTTAAATAGGGACAACTTTTATTTGAAACTTTTTCCTCTATACTATAAAATAAACAAATTATCAAAGAAACCGCGTCGGCTGGGACATCCTGTATATGTATACTCACTATAAAATCCTAAAGACACATCCATAAACTTATCCTTCAACGGATGATCAGCCAACCTAGCTTGTAACTCCCGACAAATATAGAACTCCCATTTATTCGCCGGTTTCTGGAACTTCAAAGCGACAATCTCTTTAGTATGCCAATCCACAGCTTTGAACACCGAACCGTAGGTTCCTTTTCCCAATATTTTCTCCACGAAGTACCTATTATCACCTACCGCGACAATCTCTTTTTTAACGTTCAATCTCGGAACTGTAGCAATTCTTTTGTATCCGTAAGTGTGCTGACCGGGGAAGTTTATCCTTTCTAACAACATCTGAATCAGGGATGTTTGGAACGGATCCGAAGGAGCTTTAGTAAGCGGCGTTATATTTGTCGGTTTAACAACAGGGATTGGAGGCGGCAGTTCTGTTATCGGACTGGTTTGTTGCGATTGGCAGTCCATATATTCACCTAACAAGCTAGAACGCAGCGCTGCGTTAGCTTTGAGATTTTGTGCTAAATTTGAGGAATAACTATTCTGTTCTGCAGTCAAATTTGTATTATTGATCTTCCGTGATTGAGTACCGAGTGATGACCCACTACTCGAAGTTCTATAAAAAGAATTGGATCTGATAAAGATAAGCGGGAAACTCTGGCGATACTTACCCATAACTTTTCGTTTCCTCTAATATAGTCGACAAAGCTTTCTGATCCGAACTAAATAATTG
The DNA here is from genome assembly GCA_023690525.1 of Holotrichia oblita. Classification (NCBI taxonomy): domain Eukaryota; kingdom Metazoa; phylum Arthropoda; class Insecta; order Coleoptera; family Scarabaeidae; genus Holotrichia; species Holotrichia oblita. The sequence continues at coordinate 23,502,123 of CM043017.1, forward strand.
TTTCTTGGAACTTTCCACGTCCACTGCATTCGTACTACCGCTTAACCTATCCTGCAGCGGGGTCGACACCTTCATACTAGTCAAATTGAAATTAAAAGCTTGCGTGCTGCTTATATCATAATTTCCTTGTTCCATCCCCTGATAGGGCATCGCATCCCCATACGATGAATTTGTATCATCATCTAGATTGATTATAGCACTATCTACAGGCTGCGCAGCAGCCGCTATATCCAAACCACCCCGAGAACCAGTCTCGGCTAAATCATCATCGGAAAGAATCTTAATCGGAGTTTTCATCGATGCACCTTTCGGGGACATTTGTACGGTATCCGTGTCCCCGTAAATACTTTCGCTGTGAGATTCAAGAGGCGACCTCCATAGAGTATCCATTGAAACAGGGTGTGTATAGACATCCGAATTTAATTGGTGATGTGGCGAACCCATTCCGAAAGGTACATCCAATTGCTGCAGTTGCAACGGTTGTAGTTGTTGTTGTTGTAAAGGTCTCAAATATAAATTGCCTTTTGGTTCTCCATAATTCGCTAGTAAATGCGACGGATTTTCTTGATCGTGCCCGAATACCAATGGAACATGATTATTTTCGATATTATTATATGTGAGAACGGATTGGTTCGGCTCCTGCATCGATTGGTAGTCGACATTTTGTTGATATTGCGGTGATTGATGCAATTGTTCTGGAAATTTATAAGGTGATTTATGTATGGCACCTGTCGATACGTGTTTATCATCTAGTATCGATTGAATAGCTTGTTCAGTTTCGTAGTTGAAACCTGTCGTATTCGTTCTGGATCTCACAAGATAATCTCTAGATTTAATCTCTTCTAATGAATATTCGGTATTCTCTTCAGCGTAAACTAATGCTTTAGGGTATTTAGGAATCATTTGAGGATCGGCTGGCTCTGGATATAGTAAATTCGCTTTAAAGTTGGAGAAATCTTCGCGGGTAAACGATACAAAATCTGCTGGCAATATAAGACCTCTTTGGTGTATATCTTCTGAATCTTCATGTACTGTAATACAGTTTATTTTCATAAAGAAATATATAATTGGCATAAAAACTTACTCGTAATAGGCGGGAAACGATTTGTGACTGGTGCTTTACAATTAGCAACGGTTGTCCATGGACCAGCTTTGAGTAGATTTTCTTTACATCCTTCATCGCGTCTAGCTATACTCATTACGCTCATGGGTGCTACCTCAGCACCTTGTATACATTCAGCGTTACTTTCGTAAACAGTTACAGGAACATTCGACTTTGGTTGTTGTTTAGTACTTAAGGTGCCGGCGCTACTAGAACTCGGTGTCCGTATACTTCCCACAACACCGTGTCTATACGATCTCAGACAGGTTAAAGCTTTTCGTTGTTCTTCTAGTCTCTCTTTGTCTACACCCTTGATTACCTGAAAAACATAATTAATTATATAATCTAATATAGATAATTCCGCGTTTCCTGCGTAATCTAAAATATAATAATTACATATCTTATTAAAGAAAATATTTCTATTTAAATTAAATATATTTTTGTAAGAGTTGGATTTTGGTTATTTTGGCTGGAGCTACCATTTTAATAATAAAATTGAAATGTATTAGAAATTATAGAACTTTGAGAACAATGACATTTTAATTACACGGTCCACGATTTTTTGATTTTTATGTCTTTTGAAGGTCACAGACGGCCAGCCAAATAAATTTGATGGTTGACTTGGTACAAGACCAGAATGTCAAAATATTATGAATGATTGGTGTCAAGGCGCTCGAATAAATAACGGAACCACGATATTTTAATTACCCCGTTCACAGTATTTCGATTTTTGTTTCATTTGAAGGTCAGAAACTACCAGCCAATTGAATTTTGTTATTAGATAGATAAAGTAGCTTCTGCTAGAGAGAAATCGATGAATATATTGCCGATTGCAGAAGTTTTGTAGTAAAATTAGTAAGAAAATGATAAGAATACAACTATTTTTACTTAGCGCCCTCTAACGGTGGCAGTAACAATAATGTTGAAAAGGTTGAATTACTAGCAATAGGCTGGTGGCCACCCAACATTCCCCGCATTGTGCTTTATACAATAATAACAAAACAATTAATCATATTGTGTTATTAAGTGTGTCTATTAAGTAATTCTCTACCATTCTGTACCAAGGAAATTCGGAGTATACCAAGAATTGTTCAGCGCATCAGGTAGTCCTTGAACCGATGAGTTCAGCATTATGTTGTTATCTGCAAAGCTCACTTTGAGCATTTATTATGATTTCAATTAAACGGCTAAATAATAATTTAAATTGTTGATCTTCAGTGATAGTTTTTCCCGAAGCTATATTATAAACCGTTCCTGAGATATGGCCAACACTCTAGAAGAACGCCGCTCCCTAAAACTTGCTAGCTATCCATCTATAATCCCCCAAGCTAAAGGACAATACAAATCGCTACAATTCTAAGCAAAAATATTAGCAAAGTCGCGAGTCAGAGTCAATTTATCATTTTTCTTTCTCTAAGGTCTGGGACTAAGGTCCAGAAATTAAATGCGTCTTAGTGCAGACAAAAATCTGTTTCTACTCATTGTTTTGTTCAATGATTTATTTGTAACTGACACAATACTGAATGAAAATACCTATAAATCGTAACATTTCTAAAGAATCAATTCAATCCATGTCATCCTGTTCGAATTTTCTACATTTTGTTGGTTCGTTTATTTGTAGACTAAAATAATCCAATATAGAAGACACATTCTTACTTTCTTCAGTACATTTTTGCTTTATTAAAAACTGCTTTGAATATGTCCATTAACGTATAAAATACGGTATATTGGCTTGCGGTCAAAGTTGATATGCCAACGCTTCTGTCCACATATTTATAAACTATTGTAGTATTATATGCTTTCCTAATAGTAATACATTAATTATACAATAAAAATTGTAAATATTGGTATAAAATTAGAGTAAAATTTGTTAAGTATAATTATTTATACACGTTCACAATTTGGTGGCGATTAAATAAATTCAGTTTTTTTAAGTTATATTAGTAGCTTGCGGTACTTAAGATTGTACTAATGCTTGAGCACGCTATTTTAACACATATGAAATGGCACTTGTGTCAAAATCGCATGTTCAAGCCTTAAGCATGAAGTAGAAATCTGGGTCTAATCCGAGCACCGATCATAAGTCTTACGATTTGTACTGTATATGCACCAATTACTTACATGAAAAGTATATCAATAATTAGATTATTTCTAGTGAATTTTTATTAACTTGCTTTCTGCTATACATATTATCCAATACTTTATTATACAACCCCATTTCTTTTGCCTATTCGTTATGAATTTTTCAAAATTACCGCTATAGTAGTGGTTACATCAAAACCGATTTTTGTTTTCCGATATGCAAAGAGATCTTACCCATATGTTGCAAACTTTATGGCTTCCTTAGCATAGAAGCATTCATCGAGAAAAATGTTACCATCCTACCGGAGAATTGCAACCCAGCTTCTGCCATTCCACCACAACGATAGTCAGCTGCCAGGAAGTTAGCAACGGTGAACACTTAACTTTGGACACGCCGTATACTTAAATTAGGCAACTATTAATTTGAGATATTTTGTATGCACATATCATGAAGACTGTCGACTATCAAAAAATAAAGGGAGGTAGTTTCTGATCAAAAATAAAGTCAAGATTGCGTAGAAAAATAAAATTTGCAAGTCCCTACCAAACTCATATCGTTTACTTCTATTCTTATTATAATTATCACTAGCAAAAAAAACACCAACACAAGTAATAATTTCTCTTTTATTGCAAAAAAAAGATATACTGACTTTTCTGTATTCGCTACTACACGAAAATGATTCGTCTTTAAAATAAATGCGAAACTAAAATATATATATCATATATGCATCGTATTACTTACAGTATCATTAATTATAATAAGTAATAATAATATTATTATATGTCTAATTACAATACAAAATGAAAGGAACCCAGATCATGCGCTATCGCCCTTTCAATAAATTTACTAGAAATCTCATTTCCGTAGTAAAATCATCCGTACTCGAAGCCAGTGCACTCCTCAACATAGTTATAAGCGGATCAACTTTAGCTGGGCCATTCTGCTGATTTAGCAAGCTGCTGAAGAACATATTCCAACAATCCATCCGCCAATACCTCGAAAATCTTTGCGTTATCGACCAATGTCCGTCCTTCTTTTGCATCTGAATATATTTATCAAATAATAAAACATGCGCGGTAGCGGCTACGCAGAATAAGTCCGTGTGATAACTCCAAGGTCTGCCATCGTGCATCTCGCAACATACAAAATCTTCAGTAGTCACTCGCCTGTTAAAAGTAGTGTCTTGAGGGAACATCGCCATATCTATGCTACATCCGAAATCGATTAATTGCAATGAAACGGTATTATCTGTATCTAAATGTACGAGAAAATTGTCCGGCTTTACATCTGCATGTATGATTTTCGCTTGGTGCATTGCGCTTACGATCTCTAACATTTCTGTGCAGAAAAAGAAACAGAGCGCTTCCTTCATTGTCCTGCCGGATTTCTGTTTTATCGCGTTTGCCACGTCCAAAAGAGATCCGTTTGGACTGAATTCTGACACTAATATTGAAGCTTGATCGTCTGAAATTATAATAAAACGATAAAATTGATCTTAACAATATCGTTTGGAATTCAAAATGCGTGCAATAACGTAACCAAATATGACTTCAAGATAATGGTTCTAATTGATCTCTTTCTGAGGAATACAAGGAATTATCAAAGCCAATTAATCCGGTTTGACGACTAGTAAAATCCAATAGTCGAATATGTAACCATTAATTTTACGATTCACCCAAAAATATACAGTAGTGTACAGTCTGTTTTAAAATTAATGTCGCCCGCATCGCAACTACCCCATAAAAACCACGCTCCAGTTTTTGGTTAACTAATTCTAATCTTGTAATGGCGGTCTAAATCACATATCGACCAAGCTTCGTGCATCGGTTTTGCACTAGCAATTATGACGTGTTTTCCATCGCAATCACGATCATTACTTTAGAAGTTATTATTAACTATAATAAACCTTCGGTAAAGAAAAGGTTGGCTCTATTTTTAAGATCTTGACTGTACATTGAGTTAGAACACACAAGCAAACAAAAGGAAAAAAACGAGACAAGTTGAGATTAAATACAAGGTGTCCCAGCTGACGCGGTTTCTTTAATAATTTGTTTATTTTACAGTATAGAGAAAAAAGTTTCAAATAAAAGTTGTCCCTATTTAAACGGCGCATAGCAAATATACAGGATGTCCCAATTATAGAAAAAGCGTATGTAACTTTATTATTTTAAATGGATCAGCCTATATATTATATTCTTTTTATATTCTACATGATATTAAAAAAAATGTAAAATTGTTTACAATACAAATTTAAATTGAAGTTATTACTTATGTATAATTAAAAATGGTACAAATGGTTATTAAATATATCTGCTATAATATTATTGTTACATAGCCTACTTTGTGCAAATTGAAGTGGTCTTTTCGACAGTAGCAGAAGAAATATACATTTGTCTCTAAAACGATTGAAGATAAATGGGTACATTCTTACATAAAAAGAAAGAGAATTTAATTTTACATCCAACCCTGTAAACAGATATAGGGTGTCCCATTAAAAAAACGGAGATATTGGCATTTAAATGTTTCCAAATGTTGGCGCTAGTAACTGTATGTCAACAAAAGGATCCGCACTTGTTAATATTGGAAATAGTAAACCAATTCAAGACGTATCAATTTGCGCAAACCAAAATTTTCTATTTAGTTTTGATCCTACAGCTCATTAACGAGAGCGCTGCAATTGCAAAATTCTTGATAAAATATTTATTTTCTCGAAAACAATAGCACATAGGTCTAGGAAGGTCTTAATAAAAGTTACTTAAAATATCATGTAGAATCTTAAAAAAATATAATATATAGGGTGATCCATTTAAAATAATAAAGTTACATACACTTTTTCTATAATTGTGACATCCTGTATATTTGAAAATATTTTCTAGCTATGCGCCGTTTAAATAGGGACAACTTTTATTTGAAACTTTTTCCTCTATACTATAAAATAAACAAATTATCAAAGAAACCGCGTCGGCTGGGACATCCTGTATATGTATACTCACTATAAAATCCTAAAGACACATCCATAAACTTATCCTTCAACGGATGATCAGCCAACCTAGCTTGTAACTCCCGACAAATATAGAACTCCCATTTATTCGCCGGTTTCTGGAACTTCAAAGCGACAATCTCTTTAGTATGCCAATCCACAGCTTTGAACACCGAACCGTAGGTTCCTTTTCCCAATATTTTCTCCACGAAGTACCTATTATCACCTACCGCGACAATCTCTTTTTTAACGTTCAATCTCGGAACTGTAGCAATTCTTTTGTATCCGTAAGTGTGCTGACCGGGGAAGTTTATCCTTTCTAACAACATCTGAATCAGGGATGTTTGGAACGGATCCGAAGGAGCTTTAGTAAGCGGCGTTATATTTGTCGGTTTAACAACAGGGATTGGAGGCGGCAGTTCTGTTATCGGACTGGTTTGTTGCGATTGGCAGTCCATATATTCACCTAACAAGCTAGAACGCAGCGCTGCGTTAGCTTTGAGATTTTGTGCTAAATTTGAGGAATAACTATTCTGTTCTGCAGTCAAATTTGTATTATTGATCTTCCGTGATTGAGTACCGAGTGATGACCCACTACTCGAAGTTCTATAAAAAGAATTGGATCTGATAAAGATAAGCGGGAAACTCTGGCGATACTTACCCATAACTTTTCGTTTCCTCTAATATAGTCGACAAAGCTTTCTGATCCGAACTAAATAATTGTTTCTTGGAACTTTCCACGTCCACTGCATTCGTACTACCGCTTAACCTATCCTGCAGCGGGGTCGACACCTTCATACTAGTCAAATTGAAATTAAAAGCTTGCGTGCTGCTTATATCATAATTTCCTTGTTCCATCCCCTGATAGGGCATCGCATCCCCATACGATGAATTTGTATCATCATCTAGATTGATTATAGCACTATCTACAGGCTGCGCAGCAGCCGCTATATCCAAACCACCCCGAGAACCAGTCTCGGCTAAATCATCATCGGAAAGAATCTTAATCGGAGTTTTCATCGATGCACCTTTCGGGGACATTTGTACGGTATCCGTGTCCCCGTAAATACTTTCGCTGTGAGATTCAAGAGGCGACCTCCATAGAGTATCCATTGAAACAGGGTGTGTATAGACATCCGAATTTAATTGGTGATGTGGCGAACCCATTCCGAAAGGTACATCCAATTGCTGCAGTTGCAACGGTTGTAGTTGTTGTTGTTGTAAAGGTCTCAAATATAAATTGCCTTTTGGTTCTCCATAATTCGCTAGTAAATGCGACGGATTTTCTTGATCGTGCCCGAATACCAATGGAACATGATTATTTTCGATATTATTATATGTGAGAACGGATTGGTTCGGCTCCTGCATCGATTGGTAGTCGACATTTTGTTGATATTGCGGTGATTGATGCAATTGTTCTGGAAATTTATAAGGTGATTTATGTATGGCACCTGTCGATACGTGTTTATCATCTAGTATCGATTGAATAGCTTGTTCAGTTTCGTAGTTGAAACCTGTCGTATTCGTTCTGGATCTCACAAGATAATCTCTAGATTTAATCTCTTCTAATGAATATTCGGTATTCTCTTCAGCGTAAACTAATGCTTTAGGGTATTTAGGAATCATTTGAGGATCGGCTGGCTCTGGATATAGTAAATTCGCTTTAAAGTTGGAGAAATCTTCGCGGGTAAACGATACAAAATCTGCTGGCAATATAAGACCTCTTTGGTGTATATCTTCTGAATCTTCATGTACTGTAATACAGTTTATTTTCATAAAGAAATATATAATTGGCATAAAAACTTACTCGTAATAGGCGGGAAACGATTTGTGACTGGTGCTTTACAATTAGCAACGGTTGTCCATGGACCAGCTTTGAGTAGATTTTCTTTACATCCTTCATCGCGTCTAGCTATACTCATTACGCTCATGGGTGCTACCTCAGCACCTTGTATACATTCAGCGTTACTTTCGTAAACAGTTACAGGAACATTCGACTTTGGTTGTTGTTTAGTACTTAAGGTGCCGGCGCTACTAGAACTCGGTGTCCGTATACTTCCCACAACACCGTGTCTATACGATCTCAGACAGGTTAAAGCTTTTCGTTGTTCTTCTAGTCTCTCTTTGTCTACACCCTTGATTACCTGAAAAACATAATTAATTATATAATCTAATATAGATAATTCCGCGTTTCCTGCGTAATCTAAAATATTTTTTTTCAAATTTAAAATAATTACATTACTTATTAAAGAAAATATTTCTATTTAAATTAAATATATTTTTGTAAGAGTTGGATTTTGGTTATTTTGGCTGGAGCTACCATTTTAATAATAAAATTGAAATGTATCAGAAATTATAGAACTTTGAGAACAATGACATTTTAATTACACGGTCCACGATTTTTTGATTTTTATGTCTTTTGAAGGTCACAGACGGCCAGCCAAATAAATTTGATGGTTGACTTGGTACAAGACCAGAATGTCAAAATATTATGAATGGTTGGTGTCAAGGCGCTCGAATAAATAACGGAACCACGATATTTTAATTACCCCGTTCACAGTATTTCGATTTTTGTTTCATTTGAAGGTCAGAAACTACCAGCCAATTGAATTTTGGTGTTATTAGATAGATAAAGTAGCTTCTGCTAGAGAGAAATCGATGAATATATTGCCGATTGCAGAAGTTTTGTAGTAAAATTAGTAAGAAAATGATAAGAATACAACTATTTTTACTTAGCGCCCTCTAACGGTGGCAGTAACAATAATGCTGAAAAGGTTGTATTACTAGCAATAGGCTGGTGGCCACCCAACATTCCCCGCATTGTGCTTTATACAATAATAACAAAACAATTAATCATATTGTGTTATTAAGTGTGTCTATTAAGTAATTCTCTACCATTCTGTACCAAGGAAATTCGGAGTATACCAAGAATTGTTCAGCGCATCAGGTAGTCCTTGAACCGATGAGTTCAGCATTATGTTGTTATCTGCAAAGCTCACTTTGAGCATTTATTATGATTTCAATTAAACGGCTAAATAATAATTTAAATAGTTGATCTTCAGTGATAGTTTTTCCCGAAGCTATATTATAAACCGTTCCTGAGATATGGCCAACACTCTAGAAGAACGCCGCTCCCTAAAACTTGCTAGCTATCCATCTATAATCCCCCAAGCTAAAGGACAATACAAATCGCTACAATTCTAAGCAAAAATATTAGCAAAGTCGCGAGTCAGAGTCAATTTATCATTTTTCTTTCTCTAAGGTCTGGGACTAAGGTCCAGAAATTAAATGCGTCTTAGTGCAGACAAAAATCTGTTTCTACTCATTGTTTTGTTCAATGATTTATTTGTAACTGACACAATACTGAATGAAAATACCTATAAATCGTAACATTTCTAAAGAATCAATTCAATCCATGTCATCCTGTTCGAATTTTCTACATTTTGTTGGTTCGTTTATTTGTAGACTAAAATAATCCAATATAGAAGACACATTCTTACTTTCTTCAGTACATTTTTGCTTACGAACTCGGTATATCTAAAAGGAGGAGTCGTACCATCCCATCGCATAAATTATATCAGGAACACGTGCATATGAAAGAATGTCTGACACCTTTGGCTGACTATAGAAACCTAAACAAGAACAGAACATAAATTCCTTTTGGCAACAAAGTTAAACATCACGAAAAGTGCGGTACCTGCTAATATTTATGCTTCGCTAGTTTGGTAGCTTAAAAGCAATTTAAACTATGCGGTAAAGATGCTTCCGAAAGTCCAAAAAGTCCAAAAAATACAACCAGCAGATCATTCTTGGGTTTCCACCGCTGTAGTTAGTGACGTAGTCAGAAACAACCATAAGGGCCTACTCAATCAAATGCGGTGGATGCAAAGAAGACAACATCTTGAATTGCATGACACAAACATTGGAATTTAGAGAGAAGAGAAACTTGATAGATGATCAGCTAAGGGGCTTCTACTCTATTTTCTCAAGCTGAAGTAAACAACATTCTACTGTCTGTATGAAAATAGATCAGTGAAAATCCTCTCTGACAACTAAGCTGTCCTTGGGGCACTACAAGCTGTCAAGTTTGATGTCGATGTCGAGGTGATGTTGGGATACAACCGGAGGCTTGGAGAACTGGCAGAACATCCAACGTTAGTAATCAAAGAAAATGAGATTTTTTAGCAAAATATATCAACGAACGTTCACTCACAAGATCTGAACAGGTGGGAGTTCCTATGGTAGTATTAAAACTTTTTCAGATCTAAGTACGTTAGCATCGCTCCTACTCGAACAGACTCATGGGCGTAAAACATGCTAAAATTGTCGGGATTCATCCAACAAGACTGCAAAAGCAATCTTTATCAACAAGAGAAGCTAAGATTACTTATCGGAAGTAATTTCTATTTCTACAAAATTTACGAGAACTTACTATTACATTCATACTACAATAATGTGAGACCAGAATCAACAGGATGATAATTTTTCATACGATTGTATTTTGCTACAATACTTTAAAAAATACGAAAAATTTTATTTGTTAGTGTACAGGTCTGATACCCAAAAAAGCAACGTCCTACAGTGAATTTAAAGGGAATTTTAGTAGCACTTTGGTGGAAATGCAGATGAGAAACTCGCCGATATTAGTTTTGTATAAGATAGAATAGGATAGCAATATCAGCAGCATGCTTGTGTGTTATATTCAGAAGGAACTGAATACCATTCATTATACATTATTTTGCTAGGTTCAAATAGATTGTCTGGAAGCTATCGCTGTGTTTAGCGTGAGTAATTCAGTTTAGCCGATGTGCGGGCTTTCAATATTTTTTAAATACACATATGTATTTAATACAATACAATGTGTATGTTTACAAAAGAAAAAAAAGGAATAAAAGTGAATTTTGTACAATACATTTTGTTTTAATTATAACTGTCTGCAACTAATCATTAAGGTATTGATGTTACATCGCATGAAAAGGTTTTTCATTCTTTTGTTGTGTTTAATAAGTTTTCACATTAATTCAAGCCTGATGCGATAACTAAATGTAAATTTGCTAGGAATGTTTGTCATGAGAGTCGTTATGAGAACATCTAATTTAGTCAAATACGGAAAAATGCGTTAATAAAAAGTTATTTGATTAATACAATGTATGAATGAATACATATGTATCTAACTTCGATGCACAAAGGTAAAGAGGTAAAAAAATCGCTTGCCTTACAAACAGAAGATGAAAAACGATTTCCTTCGCCACAAATCGATTATTAACGACAAGAACAGCTTAAAGGTGGAGTATTTCTCTAATAAGTTAATTATTATTAACCCTCTGTAACGCGAGTCACTGTCAATGTGTTCTGAAAGCTCATCAAAATTTTTATTTTTCGAAAAAATGCTTTAAAATTTATCTGAAAATTGAGAGAAATACAAATAATGGATGAATGAAGAATGATCAGAAAGAAATTCCAGCAATAATACAAACAAGCTGATGCTTCTGGGACTGCAATATAACATTTAACGTGTGACATATTTGTAGTGTATGTATTAGGGCTGTCGAAACCCGTCGTTTTCAGAAACCGGGTACCCGTCCAGCCCACTACCCGGTTCCGGGTTACCAGAGTACCCGGTTTGCACAATCGAGTATCCGGTTTCGGGTACACGATTTCGGGCAATACCCGGTTTCGGGTACTCGGTTCTACTCGATTTCAATACCCGGCTTGGGGTTATGTCCGGATTTCGAGCAACCGCTTTTGAGTTTACACTTAGGTAATTACATATATACCAATCACCACCCATTGTTGTTACAGAGTTAGGTAACAATGTAACAATCTAAAAGGAGGAGTCGTACCATCCCATCGCATAAATTATATCAGGAACACGTGCATATGAAAGAATGTCTGACACCTTTGGCTGTACACGAAAAGTGCGGTACCTGCTAATATTTATGCTTCGCTAGTTTGGTAGCTTAAAAGCAATTTAAATGCGGTAAAGATGCTTCCGAATGTCCAAAAAGTCCAAAAAATACAACCAGCAGATCATTCTTGGGTTTCCACCGCTGTAGTTAGTGACGTAGTCAGAAACAACCATAAGGGCCTACTCAATCAAATGCGGTGGATGCAAAGAAGACAACATCTTGAATTGCATGACACAAACATTGGAATTTAGAGAGAAGAGAAACTTGATAGATGATCAGCTAAGGGGCTTCTACTCTATTTTCTCAAGCTGAAGTAAACAACATTCTACTGTCTGTATGAAAATAGATCAGTGAAAATCCTCTCTGACAACTAAGCTGTCCTTGGGGCACTACAAGCTGTCAAGTTTGATGTCGATGTCGAGGTGATGTTCGGATACAACCGGAGGCTTGGAGAACTGGCAGAACATCCAACGTTAGTAATCAAAGAAAATGAGATTTTTTAGCAAAATATATCAACGAACGTTCACTCACAAGATCTGAACAGGTGGGAGTTCCTATGGTAGTATTAAAACTTTTTCAGATCTAAGTACGTTAGCATCGCTCCTACTAGAACAGACTCATGGGCGTAAAACATGCTAAAATTGTCGGGATTCATCCAACAAGACTACAAAAGCAATCTTTATCAACAAGAGAAGCTAAGATTACTTATCGGAAGTAATTTCTATTTCTACAAAATTTACGATAACTTACTATTACATTCATACTACAATAATGTGAGACCAGAATCAACAGCACGATGATAATTTTTCATACGATTGTATTTTGCTACAATACTTTAAAAAATACGAAAAATTTTGTTTGTTAGTGTACAGGTCTGATACCCAAAAAAGCAACGTCCTACAGTGAATTTAAAGGGAATTTTAGTAGCACTTTGGTGGAAATGCAGATGAGAAACTCGCCGATATTAGTTTTGTATAAGATAGAATAGGATAGCAATATCAGCAGCATGCTTGTGTGTTATATTCAGAAGGAACTGAATACCATTCATTATACATTATTTTGCTAGGTTCAAATAGATTGTCTGGAAGCTATCGCTGTGTTTAGCGTGAGTAATTCAGTTTAGCCGATGTGCGGGCTTTCAATATTTTTTAAATACACATATGTATTTAATACAATACAATGTGTATGTTTACAAAAGAAAAAAAAGGAATAAAAGTGAATTTTGTACAATACATTTTGTATTAATTATAACTGTCTGCAACTAATCATTAAGGTATTGATGTTACATCGCATGAAAAGGTTTTTCATTCTTTTGTTGTGTTTAATAAGTTTTCACATTAATTCAAGCCTGATGCGATAACTAAATGTAAATTTGCTAGGAATGTTTGTCATGAGAGTCGTTATGAGAACATCTAATTTAGCCAAATACGGAAAAATGCGTTAATAAAAAGTTATTTGATTAATACAATGTATGAATGAATACATATGTATCTAACTTCGATGCACAAAGGTAAAGAGGTAAAAAAATCGCTTGCCTTACAAACAGAAGATGAAAAACGATTTCCTTCGCCACAAATCGATTATTAACGACAAGAACTGCTTAAAGGTGGAGTATTTCTCTAATACGTTAATTATTATTAACCCTCTGTAACGCGAATCACTGTCAATGTGTTCTGAAAGCTCATCAAAATTTTTATTTTTCGAAAAAATGCTTTAAAATTTATCTGAAAATTGAGGGAAATACAAATAATGGATGAATGAAGAATGATCAGAAAGAAATTCCAGCAATAATACAAACAAGCTGATGCTTGTGGAACTGCAATATAACATTTAACGTGTGACATATTTGTAGTGTATGTATTAGGGCTGTCGAAACCCGTCGTTTTCAGAAACCGGGTACCCGTCCAGCCCACTACCCGGTTCCGGGTTACCAGAGTACCCGGTTCCGGGTTACCAGAGTACCCGGTTGCACAATCGAGTATCCGGTTTCGGGTACACGATTTCGGGCAATACCCGGTTTCGGGTACTCGGTTCTACTCGATTTCGGGTAATACCCGGCTTGGGGTTATGTCCGGATTTCGAGCAACCGCTTTTGAGTTTACACCTTAGGTAATTACATATATACCAATCACCACCCATTGTTGTTACAGAGTTAGGTAACAATGTAACAATAATGGGTAGTGATTGGTATTTCAGTAAAACGCATGCTTGAAATCCGGTCACTCGAAATGTGGTATCTGAAACCGAATACCCGAAATCGAGTAGAACCGGGTATTACCCGAAACCGAGTATTACCCGAGACCGGGTATTACCTGAAACCGGGCAGAACCGTTGTTAACAATATCGAATACCCGGGTACCCGTTACCCGAAACCGGGTGCTCGGGTACTGAGCAACAGCTCTAGTACATATTGGGAGAAATAAATTATTACTATTACCAAATATAATACTAGTATTAATATGGCCAAAGATGTGTTAGTTCCATTACTGAAACAGAGAACGCGCCGCAGTATATTCAGAACGACGAGCTTTAAAGTAGAGGGGCAATGGACGGTCGTAAACAAACAGCGGACCAGACAAATTATTGCTTCTATGACACCTGTCAGATGTCTCGTCAATTTGAAATGAATTGACAGCCACAATCGACAGCCAATAGTGGCTTTCGATTTGTCCATAAGGGTTACTCGGGAACAGCTCCGGAGCTACTCGTGTGCGTGTACAGTGAACAAACTCAGTACAGTTCAGGTACAGATAAAGTGTAAACAAATAAAGGGTGGTGGGGTGGCGGCCATATAATCACAGATGTAACATAACCTTTCAAGATTTCGTTTTGTCTACAATTCATTCAAATTGTCAACACTTTTTTGTAAACAAACGCAAGTGCGCATGCGGAGGCATGTCGCCCCAGCCGAAAGGGGAAGCAGAAACGGGGCTGTACAAGTGCGAATCACATGGCAAAATAGAACGACAAATAGGTGACCCGTCTACGTATTAAAAATCATATATTTAAATAAAATTTATCCTATTGCTTACCTTAACTTACAAACACATACACTTTTGATTTCATCCTTAACATTTATAGGTTTAATAAATATGATTTTCATTGACACATAACGAATTAAACACGAGATTTTTTATATCGCCAGACACAGAATAAAAACTTAAAGACCAAGAAAATACTTGTGCCATGAATAAGACTATTCGTGTATATAGACGATATATTCGCTACACAACATTATCCTAATGAATAAATGTGCTAGCTTGCATTTTATGCTCGGCTTACATTTATAACAGGTCCATCCATATTTCCACCATGGTTACAGGTGTTGACTTTTTGGGTGTCTGAACTGTACATTAAATAAGAAATTTGTATTTAGTAAATAATGTCTCTTCGTAACATATATACAGGGTGTTCCTTGAGGTAACCGACAAAATTATATCATGTGTTCCATAGATAATTCTGATCAAAAAAGTTCATATACACCATAGATCAATTCCCTTTCGTTTTCGAGTTATAGACAAAAATAAAACGTGCTTACGTTAATGCTATTTGTATACGAGATAGCATTTTGCATGCAGAAAAGAAATAAACGACTAGCGCAGTGTTGCTAATTTGTATGTATTTTATTTAAATTGACATTTGTTGGTTAGCAAGTTACTGTGCATTGACATTTGTTCATAAATAAAACTGAAAAACTAATATTTAAATAGATAGTAACCATTGGTAACCATGTCCAAAATGTATACCAACACGGAATACGCTGACATTTGCTGACATACGCTGGATTTTGTAATGGAAGCGGACGTGCTGCAGCAGAATACCGTCGACGCTTTCCAAATCGTGTAGTGCCTCACCATACGACATTTTTTAATGTGTTTGAGCATTGGAGAGAGACGAGATTTTCTCCCAATTCAAGGGTCGAAAGAGAATTTGATAGCACTCAGCAAGCTAACATTGTCCTAAATTATTATGCAACCATTGGCAAAATTGCTGAGTCACCTGGTAGTAAATGATGAACTTTCTGAAGATGGTAAGGATAAAGTCCATTTAGATGTAAAATTCGCCAAACCTGAGTGTGACTGTCACTTGATAAATTCTGCGTATACTTGTGGATAGGTTATTATCAACCTCATTTAGGACAACGTTAGCTTGCTGCGTGCTATCAAATCCTCCCTGTATATTACTTGATAATATAAGCCACAAAAGAAAAGAAAATATCCAAATTTCTCTTAATTTTAACTTAAAAGAAAAACAACTACCTGTTGTCCAGCTGCATAGATCATATTTTGATGTGCAGCCATTAAATCGTCAAACGGCTGTGCCAATTCTCTAGCTCCTCTTTGAAAAACCAAATCGGCACTTTTATAATCACCCACCACTTCATAATAATAAGCCCAAGCTTTGTATAAATCAGAGCAACCTCTACCGATACCTTTCGTATAAAGCATATGATATAGATCTAGCGGATTTTCATGATAATCGATCTGAAATATTACGATATAAACATTTACAAGATTTCATTAGTAATAAAATAATACTCACGAATTTAACCCATAGCTTGCAAAACCTGCGATCATTTGTGTAATTGCTGTCATGTTCAAATTTCGTTAAGCAGTCTTCTAATAGAGTTCGAAGATTACCTTCATATCCATGTTTCGGATAACTCTGTTCAACCCAAGAAATGTAATTATACCAATTTTCGAGGGGATCGTCCCCTGTATAAGAACGTATCGCATTTTCAAATACCCTGAAACATGCAATTATAACCTACTTATTTTGACATAATGCGGTATAAATGATTTACTCTTTTTGCTGCAACAATTCACGTTGATATTCGTTATTATTCTGGGCCTGTAATGCGATCACTAATTGGCTTGCATTCCGTCCGCCTCTCAACGGTTGGATATTTTCTTTACTTAAATCGAAATCCATTTCTGACGTTTGTATCTGTCAAATTTGTATCGTACAATTTTTGTGTGTATTGGACAAATGGTCACTGTTATTCACTTGTACTGAAAAATGTCAATTCGGCATAATTTTCATTGTAATTCGTTGTGGATGCATACAAACAGTCTTATTAACGCGAATCACTTGCGTTTTCTTCAGTATTCCTCGTTTTTAATTAATTTTTTAGCACTTTAACGGAATTTATTTTTAAAAGACTCTTTCGTGATTAAGTACCAACTTGGCCTAGTTTTAAACTTTACATTTCACTAAAATATCGTGAAAATTATTGAAAAACCTATCGCTTTTAAAAGCACGAATTCTTATTTTGTCCCTAACAGTAGGAGAGTACTAAATGAAAGTTATACCTCATTCTTTATTAACCCTTCTTATAAAATAAATTACAGGTTTTATAACCCTACACAGTGGACCTACTATCGTTGAAAACTAAATGAGAAAATTTATTATAGACTTTAATAGACCATTCTTTAGAGTCTAGTTTCGGTACAAATTTTCTCAACGAGTTTTCAACGACGGTACATAGCTATATAGTCATTCATGATCATATTTTATGGAAAAGATACAAAACGGATGCAAAACGGTCAATTTACGCAGTGGCGTAACGAGCAAAAGTACTGAGTCCATTTTACTCTATACTGAATAAAATTATTACTTTCAGTTTATTACTCGATATCCATCACATAATAACTACAATTTCAAATTCTTTCTCAAGTAACAACTGTTAAAATGGTCTTTACTATGTATTAATCTAAAGTAATTAGAAGCAGCATCGAAGTGACCAGTTTGGAGTATGAGGAGCTGGTGACACTGATTTTAGTATGACAAATACTGTATAATTGGCGAAGATGTTTATTTATACCGGTTGTTAGATTTATTGTTTACATTTTACTTGTGACAGATGTCAATGAAGTAAACTTAAGTTTAAAGTTGAAGGGGTATATGAAAAATTTCTTGAAGAAGCACAGTGATTGCACCTTATTTTTTTTATCATAAACCATCATAAATAAATTGCATATTCCATAACAAATTGCCGAAAACATGATCCTAAACAATATTACCATGATTTCCGTCCCCTTGCAATGTTCCACCACAAGAGTGCGCCATATAACAATAAACGTAAAACATCGTAAAAATCGTAAAACAAATTTTGGATGTGTCGGAAATATTGTTTGAAAATAGTTAAACAAGCGGCAATAAAACACGAAGAAAAATGAAAGTATAAGATAAGAACAATACAACACGCACAAATAATGACAGCTAATAGTTAAGTGTTGGCAAATGTTGACATTATGGTTTTGACATAAGAGAAGAAGGCTGCAGAAATACACCGACTGCTTATTTAATTTTACGACCGGACAACGTTATAAGTGTTATTTGTTATTGATAAAAAGTACCCCTTTTTAAACAGCATCTATGAAATAAAATTTTAAGCAAACAAGTTAAGCAGTTTCTTATTCCTATGTCACCCATTGAGAAGTGTTGATTGAGACGCCTATGTCCCACGTCTGCGGATTAAAACAGTTTGGCCAACGTTAAAAAATTATAAATTAGCGGGAAATTTAATTTAACTTAAATCTTTTTGGTTGATCGTTAGTAAACAAAAAGAGCTACTGTGTTATAGAGCATTGACTTTATTGTATTTCCTGCAATTTAAATTCTCACGAGGGAGAATAAATGCAGGAATCGAATAGCATTTATAGTGGTTTTGCTTACGTGACTACGATTAATGGTCACTGACATCAACTATCCTAACCATGGGCGTCGTATAGGGGAATTATCTCTATTAATAATTAATATCTAGAAAATTTCTTTTATTACGTAATTTTAAATGTTTCATATTTCGTGATACTATTACATTGCATTAAAATCAATTATTATTAATATTGTATCTTTTGCTTTCATTACATTGCAGAAAATGTGACTTTTATTAGCATTGTTATCACAAGAGTATTTTTAATACATAAAACAAAAACTCTAGTGTTACTTATTTATCTACGTATGACTTTATGCAAGAATAATATCCAATTTCAAGAAAAAAATTAAGTGTTAAGATTTTTACTAAAAAAAGTACAATTTACAATAAAATATATATATTTACTCAACAAAACTACAAAAATAGATTCATTAACAATCAACAAAACAACATTGAAAATCAAGCAGTAATCTCTCGTAGGTACTTCTCCACATACTGTTTTCTGCATTCCATGTTGTCTGCTGGTCTATTATGAGCAGTCCAAACAGGTTCACCTTTGAAAAACCTTCTGGCCTTGATAAAATTTCCTTTATCTAATGTGAAACGATGATAAATTCCACTAGGAAGCACCAACATATCTCCCGGAATCACTTCAACTCGTACCCATTTATCGTTTCTATCTCGGACATCAAAGTAACCAGATCCTTCAACGCAAAATCGAATTTCTTCATCAGTATGAAGATGTTCCGTGTAGAAAATCTTCAATTTCTCTTCGTAATTAGGTAGACATTCCTTGGAACAAACTAATTCATCTTCGTAAGTGTAACCTCGGTCTTTCTTGATCTTCTCTAAGACACCATCCGTGGCATATGTATCAACATCCAAATTGAAATATTCAACACCTGTTAATTCTTCAAGTTCTTCCAAGGAGATGTACTTTGGGGGATCTAGATGCTGTTCTTCGCGTTGATCAGTTTTAGGGTCGTTACTCATAAACCAAGCTCTTACCATTTTTATTTTGTTGCAGAAATTAATCTACGAAGTTACTGGACTTTCTGCACAAGATACTGGTTGATTGAAGAGTTTATCTGAGTTCATCGCATTTAAAACTTTTTTTCATCACATGTTTATGTTTGTTTTATTTATCACTGTTTTATTTAATAAAACAGTTATTAAAATAACAGTATAGAAATCATAGTACAAAAGGGTACAAAATCACTATTACTTATTTATCAACAACAAATTACTACCAACTGAAATTTATGAAAAGATATCAAATGGAATAATGTAAAGTAACTAAATAAATCAAAATTTTATGACTGTAAATAAATTTATTTATATGTGTATTTTATATATAAGTATAGTTATTTACATAAATTTTGTTCCAAAATAAATATTTTGAATCCTATATAAATAGAAAATATTAAATTTAGAAACGGAGGTAAAAGGAAAGTCCACATAAATTAAACGTAATTATTGATTTTTATATTCTAAAGAAGATTCTGGAAAATTCTTTGTGTTTAAATAATTTTATGTTCCTAGAAATATGAATGAATGAATACGTAGATATTGGAAATTTGAATACAATAAAAGATTTAAGAATATCAAATCCAAATAATGCTAGGTACCTAATCAAAATGAATTCTAGACAATTTTCGAATATTTCTGCTACTTTTGTCATTGAAATGTTGTCGATTAATAATTGAAATAACTGATAAAGAGATAAACCTTAAACTGATAAAGAGATAGATTTGAAAGAATTTAGATATGATAGAAACTCGATAAAATTATCAGTTGCTTAAAATGCTTAAATTAATTTCAAATTTATCGTTATATTAGTTGAAAATTCCAGAAATTTATTAATTAATTTTAAACGTAATTTTAATTAAAAAAAAAACTGGATATGATGCAAAAATACATATAATCATTGATTGATAATAGTGAATGATAGGTATAATAGGTATAATATGGAAGCATGAACAATTAATTCTGGAAGGTTTCTAGAAACACTGTCTTTTGTAATGATTGGTCAATGTCAATAAATCATAATACACAAATATAATGATAAATTTATAAAATGCATTAAGGAATTAATTTAAAATAATTATTACGTATTTATATCTTATATCTCATATTAAAGTGCCTATACGACAGTGATTTTAACGTGCCCCTTTATTAATGTACGGAACAGATTGCAGTGATAAATATTAATTTATTATCATATATGTAATCAATAAAATTAATTAAAAATACATTAAACGCATTTGATTAGAAAAAATCATGTAAATAATTTCATTATCACCGGTGTTTTCAAGTATAAACGTAGGATAAACCGGTAACACATAATTTTCTGATCATTTTCTTCGTATAATATTTTATGAAATTACTTTTTTCACTATTTTTCTGAATCGATTCTAAATATTATAATAATTAAAACGAAATTCGCGCCAAATAAACCGGAAACATTTGAACCCGAAAGCACATGTTTCAACTGCCTGGAAGCTTCGATTTTATTCGAGAATCTTCTAGAAACGCCTAGAACACGGAAGGCCATATAAAAACAGCTGAGGATCGCACGCAAAATCAATATTGAAGAAGTTGTTGCAGGTGTCACATCAGTGCTCTAACTTCAAAGTTTTGACCAATTTTTCCTGTGTAATTAATTTTGTGTGCATTTTAAAGGCTATATTTTAACAAGGTGAGTTAATTTTCAATCGTATTTAAATAATTTCCCGACCGATTTGTAATTTGTTTAATCGTAATGCCTCGATTTTCCCGGTAAAATTCTAGAAGCGTCATTTTTTGTTCTGCCGGCATTTTGTTGGTTATTACACGTATTTCTTAACTATTTAAAAAAATCATACACCACGAATAAATTGTTTAAATTTTCGTCGGCAGTTTACCCACCGGAAAAGCATGGCTATCCAACGGAAAGAGTTTTTTTATTTGGAATTAAAATTATTACTTTTTAAATTAATTATGGTACCACCTTGGTATAGGGAATAAAAAGAATTCACTTATATTATTATGCGTCTCACTTCCAGTAAATAAAATTTCCCATTTACATTTGAAGGATTTGTTTTTTACCACAATATGATATATGTAGATATTTTGGTTTAAATAATCAAAAAATGATATAGAATTATATTAAACAGGATACTATGACTACGTTTGGTTTATTTAACGGTAATATTTGAATTGGAAAAATGAAGTAAATTTAGCAGAAAATTATTTAATAGAACAAAAGCAGGGTAAATCAAAATTTTTTTATACCTTTCTGCTATTATTAATTAATTGAATATTATCTTGTAATATTGTGAAATTTCGCAGAGCTACTTCAGTTGCTATTCTAAACTTATTTGAACAATAGCAGATGAAAATCTTTCTAATTCTAGACGAGAAATATGAAACGTCAAAAGTCAATCCAATCTCTTGAATTTTGGTTAAAAGCCATTTGTATGCAAAAATATAATCAGACATGTTTCTTCACCATAGTTGGGCTCTGGATAAATAGAATAGTTTTCTGAGATAGTTTGTTCAAATACGATTTGGAGCTCTGAATAGCTGTTGTTTCCTGAGCAATTATTTTTCTTTATTGCTCATTTTTTCCAGTTTTTGGTGTAGTGGCGTGTTCTAATATATGATATTCAAACTTGCTTGAGAAATTGATGTTGATACATCGCTTTCCGTTTTTTCAACTGTTGCAATATCTTCATACAATAATAGTGCCTTCAGCTACATTGTATGTACCAAAGTCAATTTTATGTATACCAATTGTACATTTTGAAAAAAAAATTAATTTCCGAAACTCCTATCGTTGGACCAGCCTCTCACAAAAGTAGCATGCACATGCCTGTATTTTACAAATTCTAAATTAGTTTTAATTGTATTACAGATGCCTGAAGACACGCAAGTCGGTGAAACCGAAACCTTCGCCTTCCAAGCGGAAATCGCTCAGTTGATGAGCTTGATCATCAACACCTTCTATTCAAACAAAGAAATCTTCCTCAGAGAATTGATCTCCAACTCTTCAGATGCTCTCGATAAAATTCGTTACGAATCTCTAACTAATCCATCGAAATTAGAATCCGGCAAGGAATTATACATCAAAATTGTGCCTAATAAAAATGAAGGTACCCTGACAATCATCGATACCGGTATTGGAATGACGAAAGCTGATTTAGTTAATAATCTGGGTACAATCGCTAAATCCGGAACGAAAGCTTTCATGGAGGCTCTACAGGCTGGAGCTGATATTTCGATGATCGGTCAGTTTGGTGTAGGTTTCTATTCCGCATATTTGGTTGCTGATAAAGTGACTGTCGTCTCGAAGAGTAACGATGATGAACAATACATTTGGGAATCGTCAGCCGGTGGTAGCTTTACTGTAAGATTGGATCATGGTGAACCGTTAGGACGTGGTACCAAAATCGTTTTGCACATTAAAGAAGACCAAACTGAATTTTTAGAGGAAAGCAAAATCAAAGAGATTGTAAAGAAACATTCGCAATTTATTGGTTATCCGATCAAATTGGTTGTCGAGAAAGGAACGTGAAAAGGAATTGAGCGATGATGAAGCTGAAGAAGAAAAGAAAGAAGAAGAGAAACCTGCTACTGAAGAGGATGATGATAAACCAAAAATTGAAGATGTTGCTGATGATGAAGACGAAGATAAAAAGGACAAGAAGAAAAAGAAGACTATTAAAGAGAAATACACAGAAGATGAAGAGCTGAATAAGACAAAGCCGATCTGGACTAGAAATGCTGATGATATCAGTCATGAAGAATACGAGCGAATTCTATAAATCCTTAACGAATGATTGGGAGGATCATCTTGCTGTTAAACATTTCAGTGTTGAAGGCCAGTTAGAATTTAGAGCCTTGTTATTTGTTCCACGTAGAGTTCCCTTTGATTTATTCGAAAATAAGAAGAGGAAGAATAATATTAAATTATATGTTAGACGCGTTTTCATTATGGATAACTGCGAAGATTTAATCCCAGAATATTTGAACTTCATTAAAGGTGTAGTTGATAGTGAAGATTTGCCACTAAATATTTCTCGTGAAATGTTGCAGCAGAATAAAATTTTGAAGGTAATCCGTAAGAATTTAGTTAAGAAATGTTTGGAATTGTTTGAGGAGCTGTCCGAAGATAAAGATGGTTACAAGAAATTCTATGAGCAATTCTCCAAAAACCTCAAACTGGGCGTACATGAAGATTCCCAAAATAGAGCTAAATTGGCTGATTTACTCCGTTATCACACTTCTGCAAGTGGTGATGAGGCCTGTTCACTTAAAGAATATGTTAGCCGCATGAAACCCAATCAAAAGCACATCTATTTTATCACTGGTGAAAGTAAAGAACAAGTTTCAAACTCCTCATTCGTAGAACGCGTAAAGAAGCGTGGATTCGAAGTTGTTTACATGACAGAACCAATTGACGAATACGTTGTCCAACAAATGAAAGAATACGATGGAAAACAATTGGTATCTGTTACTAAAGAAGGTTTAGAACTTCCTGAAGATGACGATGAGAAGAAGAAACGTGAAGAAGATAAAGCCAAATATGAAGGGCTATGCAAAGTTATGAAGACCATCTTGGATAATAAAGTTGAAAAAGTTGTCGTCTCCAATCGTTTAGTCGAATCCCCATGCTGTATCGTAACTTCTCAATATGGATGGACAGCCAACATGGAACGTATTATGAAAGCGCAAGCTCTTCGCGATACGTCAACTATGGGTTACATGGCCGCCAAGAAACATCTTGAAATTAATCCAGATCATCCCATTGTTGAAAATCTTCGCCAGAAAGCTGAAGCCGACAAGAACGATAAAGCTGTTAAAGATCTAGTCATCCTCCTCTTCAAACTGCTCTCCTCAGTTCTGGTTTCACTTTGGATGAACCACAAGTTCACGCGTCTAGAATTTATAGAATGATTAAATTAGGTTTAGGTATCGATGAGGAAGAAATGGCTGTAGATGAATTACCAGCTGGTGATGCCCCTACTGGTGAAGGAGAATCCGAAGAAGCTTCACGCATGGAAGAAGTTGATTAATTTTACAAATACCTCGATATTTATTAATACATTTACATTTAATTTGTATGCATTATTAATAAATGTTTTATATTAAAATTTGCATAGGGCATGTGTTCTAATATGTTCTTGTTATATTCATTCCATTTTGAATATTGTATTTATTTTTATTTTCAGTTTTGCATTACAACAATCCTGTAATATAATAAAAATTCTTGGCACTCATGTTTTAGTAAAATATTGGCCGTGAATTCGAAAAATAAATGTTCTTTTTTTTTGAAAATAATTTTTTTTTAATCCTACCCCAGATTATCCAAATATGTATGAAAAATTGTTAAAATACTCTGTGAAATTAAAAAAGAAATTAGATCAGTTTTTTTAAATAACTAAGGTATATAAACAGCGGTTCAAAATTGTTTTAATTTTCATCTATTTATAGACATATGGGGACGCATCCAAAACTTCTGATTCATACACTCTATAATTGAGTCAAAATTCAATGTTTTTGCTAGCCTAGACTCAATAGACAATACTTTTAATCGGGCCCCGGGAATTTTGGGCTCTCGGGCCCACCTCTGACGGCGGGACTGGAAAAATAATAATTAAAACCTGGGGAATTCTAACAACTTTTAATACAAATCCAACACGTAATTTATTAATCTACATCATAAGAAACACCATTCCAACAATTTTAACTGAAGAAGATTGGCAAAAACACGATATCAAGGAATATTTCTATCTCCAATCTTCCAAAGAAAATTGGAAACTACTAAAATACAAAAAGACTACAACAATACAATACTTCCAAATAATTACAGCTAATAGATGAGTTTTAACATAATAATAATAATAATAGTAATCTTTATTTTTACCAATACATTACAACATTAAACGTTCGAACCACAGATACTAGAGATAAAAGGGCGAAAGGAACACAGGTTCCAACCCTGAAAAAACAGAGGCCTTTAAACATGTTAATACAGTATTTATTGACAATTCACGAAAGTAACGATCCTAGTACTTTTTTGTTGCCAATTCATGACAGTTGAAAATGATCACTTCGTATATGTTTCAATCTTTAAGAAAATGGAAGAAAATTTATTTTAATGGAGAATTCAATCTAACAAACAAAACCTCGCAACTTATCACATTTGCGTAGCAAAAGTAGCGGGATTTTTTTTAATATAGTTTCAGCAGTTTCAGTAACTTAATTTAAAGCAAACTCTTTATGAATGCATTCATACTTTCTGAACGCACCCCAAAATAACACAACCGCAAGGCAACTGTCACAACAAACTTACATAACCTCAATTCATCTCAATTTTATCTGCCGTATCTGGCTGCATATATTTATAGATATATGTCGTTTTCATTTCTTCAACTATGACTATGGACTCTAATAATGAAACACCAGAGAAAACAACAGGTAAAATTGATCCATTTTAACGTATTAAATATCTTCTTTCTTATTTATTTATTTCAGATGATCGATTTAAAGACGATCCAGAAGCTATTTACCGCATTTACAGCATAATATCCTATTTCGTTGTTCTAGTAATCATAGGTATTCCAGTATGGTGGTTTACTACTCGTGTTTACAGAGCTCCTTTACCTCTCGATGAAATGTTAGATTATGATATATCGCATAAGATAATTAGAGAGAATAGCATCCCCTTAAGTTTAGAGTATGATGTGTTAATAACAATTTTAAATCCGGATCCCCGTAATTTGACAGTAGAACTAGATGGGAAGATATTGAAAGCTAATTTAGATCCATTTCTAAAAACAATCAGTTCTGTGGCGAATTTTACTGTAAAGTCACAGTGGTTATACTTAACCGAATTAGGAGTGCCTCCGAAAATGATTGATAAAGGTAGATATGTTATATATGAAGAACAATTGCCACTGATTTTGACACCGTTGGAGAAAAAAGTCTGGTCGCATTTATCTCCAAGACCCACATTGAATTTAGTGACATATATATCAAAATGTGATACCCCATTATATATTCATAATCGAAAAGACAAAATAGTCGATAGTAATGCATTCTTAAATCCGCGATGGGGAGGAATATCCATAATAAATGCTGATAAAGAATCTTGCATTAAAGGAACTTATACACCTGACATAGCCAGAATTATTTCTATATATATAACACAATTAAAGGACTTAATTGGATTACATGGTACTACAGAAAAGGATATTGATGATTTAGCTAAAACAAAATCAGTTGATATGATAACGTCCACTAGGAGAACATTAAAATCTCTAGCTTTATTACTGTCGGAAATCAACAGTATTGTAATTAGCGAAGAAGTTGCTCAAAAAATAAAATTAGCTCTTGAAAATGTAAATAAAGCTGATGGATTTTTGAACAATAATGATTTGAATAATGCGTTACAGTCGTCAAAATTGGCTTATTATAATTCTGAAGGTGCATTTAGTGATCCATCTTTATTGGCTTTGTTATACTTCCCTGATGATCAAAAGTATTATTTCAATTTTGTTTTAAATGATCTTATTTATTGATTTCTTTTAATTTTTAGGTATGCAATCTACATTCCGTTATTCTTGCCAATAATGATACCAGTTTTTATGTCTTTAACTACTTTACGAAAATGGTACACACAGGAAAAGATTAAGAAACAAAAAGTTGACTGAGATATTAAAATCAAAAATAGTTTCCAATAAATTAATGTTATGTTTTGTTATTTTTCGCAGTCGGCATAATTTATTTAATAATAAAATATAATATCATAGGTTGTTACAAATTTTTCATACAAAATCCATTATAAGTTTAACTTCATCGTGTACGCTGTCTTACGAAAATGTTGGTGCCACGATGTTAGTCCAGCCTGTAGAGATTTTAGGTTTTATATTTTGCATTAAGTAGGGTTTAAAGAGCCAACATAATGGCAGTATAACATGGGCTTTGTTATTCCAGTTGTTTTAAAAAATAGATATATGATTAAATTGGAAAAGAATTAATTAATGTAGAGAAATTGCATCATTTGCCGTGGCAATTATTCTAAATATAAGATTAACATAAGAATAGCGCATAAAATAGTTAAAAATTATTATAAAATATACAGTGTCTCAGCGAGACCGTTCATTAGAAGTTTATGGGGTTCTGGCCAACATATAAATTTGAAAATTCAGAATTATATATAGTCGATTACGTTCTCTTCAATGAAAATATTATTAGATTTCTATCGCTTCTGCTTATACCGGTCGCTATCTATTTTATTTTTAAAGGAAGACCCAGTATATTTTTAAATATTTGGATTTACCTATTTTTAAGCTTTATAAATATCTATAGTTTTTTGAATTTGCTGTAGGCATTTTGTAGTTATTCGATTTTTTCTAAAAAAATTGCTGTAGTGGACATTTATTGAAAAAATCAGAGAACACTCGATTTTTCGTATATCAATTTAGAATTCATAATATGATTAAACAATATGCTGGAGTATATTTTAGCGCCGAGAACGGCTGTCTACATTGTGTGATTACGATACTATGACACGTTAACACTGTAAAATTTTGAAGAACCATATGTTATTACTTAGTCGTCTTCGGCGTCCAATTTTAAAATCGAGTGTTCTCTGATTTTTTTAATAAATATCCGCTATAGCAATGTTTTTAGAGAAAATCGAATAACTACAAAACGACTGAATCAAATTAAAAAAACTAAAGGTATTTATAAAGCTTAAAAGTAGGTAAATCCAAATATGCAAAAATATACAGGGTGTTCCATTAAAAATAACAAAGTAGATGACCACTTCCGGTATAACCGGAAGTGCTAGAAATCAAACCATATTTTCATTGAAGAGAACATAATCCACTATATGCAATTCTGAATTTTCAAATTTATATTTTGGGCAGAACCCCAACTTCTAATGAACGGTCTCGCTGAGACACCCGTATGAAAAACAAAAAAAAGGAAAATAAAACTTTATTTTGGGGTGAATTAAAAATGAATAATTTTGACTTTTTTGATAATATTACCGACATTCACATTCTTAAGCTTACGTCAATTACAGGAGGCATTGCTTAAGCATGACCCAAGTAATACCAGCACGTGATATACCTAGACGTCCATTGTAGATACTGATTGGCCGCAGATGTGAAATGATCAACTGATGATGACGTGATAAAAACATTTTGTATCTTTGGTCGTCTCTGGTGAAACGCCAATTTAACGTGTGGGTCATATTTACAGTTCGTGCTTGAGGTTGTGTTTGATGTTTGAGCACACGATTTTGACAAAAAATAAATAAAATCGGTTTTTTAACGTGGACAGATATTGTGTTTCACCGAACGCACAATTTATTACACTGTCTGAGTTCTCGATCCATTATCTGTGTACTATAAATACACCAAGAATGTGTAATTGATTGTGATTGCAAATTATAGTAGAAAACGGAATTAGTAGCACTAGCTCACATTTTAAAATAGATTTATTTTAGATCTATATGACCTATATCTACATATCTACCTTTACATGTACACTTCAAACATGCACTAATACTTTTACAAAATCCGATAAACAATTTTTCAATTTCCCGGGCATTTTAAATTGTACAGTAGTAGAAAAAGTATCCTGCCAGCGTATGTAAGGAGAACATTCTTTATTCAAAATGCACGGGTACTTTCTTGTCTCAGTGTACCGACATGGACTGTATGTGACACAGACATTCATGGTATACATACTAGGACAATAAAGATTGCATAGGGTTTGAATAAGAACCCTCCTTTTTTCGCGGACTAGCAGGATACTTTTTTTTTCCAACTGTACCCTACCCGAAAGTAACTACTGTGCTATTCCATTGTGAGTCACAGTGAAATAGCACAGGATTTAGTTACTTTTTTATAGAGTGCCATCTTAAAATACGCGCGAATTTGAAAAATTGTACAGTGGAAATGAACTATATTGGGTTTTGCTTAGCTAACTTGTGCCTACTAAAATTAAGTAACTTACTAATAGTATTGAATATGTTTCAGGGGTTGTAGGTATTATTTTTTCCATAATTATATTATTGATATAAAGTACCATTTGCTGTATACAATCGTGTAGGCGTGTTTCAAAATCTCCCTAGGGATTTTATATATTTTAGATTACTTGCAAATTTTAAATATTTGTTAATAACCAGCTTTTGATTATTGCAGAATTTCTCTCTTAATTTTTTTAATCAAATATTTTGAAAATGTTAGTGCATGCTTTTAAAAATATTAACGAAAAGCGGCCTATAATTTAGATGCCTTCTTTAAGTTCATAGTTTAAGTTGGCGTTCCTGAAGCGTCGTCATTTTAAATTTCAAAATAAACTAGGCTCGAGTTATAATATTATTGTGTTGTTATAGATATTAACAAATAATTAAAAACCATGGAAGCATTGCAAGAATTAGAACCTTGTTACGATGAAAGTATTCCTGAATATGAACTCCCAACTGGAGAAAATAATCGTTTTGTTTCTCAGGAAAACGACTCATTGCTGTTTCTTCAAGAACAGTCGAAAATTTCTGAAGAAGTTATCAAGACAAAAGTAACGAATCAAGAAAAGGAAGCAGATAATAATGTTAAGGAAGATTTGGATTTATCGAAACAGAAAGTTAAAGATAACTTATCTGAAATATCAAAGGATAAAATCAGAAATATAGTAAAAGCTGAGGTAAGCAATAATGTATTATTTAAATGAACAAGGAAAGTAGGTAATTTATTTTGTAGGTGAAAGCTAATACTGCGATAAAATGTGTAACGAATGAACTGCAGGATAGCATTCATAAAAAAATAAGTTTAGAAAAGTATTTGCAAGAATGTGAATATCAATTTGGATATTTGAAAGAACAATATAATATAGAACAAGTTAACCGCGAGCAGTTAGATAGAGAAATGCAAACTGTAGCAATGATTATTGGTATATTATCCGATCAAGTTGGAGGATACGAAAGTGAGTTGAAGGAATCGTTTGCTACATTGGCTGAATTAAAAAATAAAGCTAACGAGATCGATCGACAAAAAAAAATGGAGGAAGAGGCATTTCAAATAGAATATTCAAAAAATGATGCACAAATACAACAACTTAAAATAGAGTTGGAAAACAAACGTCTTGCTCTACAGGATCATGAACAGTTTTTAAAGGAGAAGGCTCGATTGGAAGAAAATATTTCACATTTACAAGAGAGAGTTGCTGCAGAAAAGGATAAGAATCAAGAATTAACAGAAAGAAGAAATGAATATGTTCAGAGACTTACTGAAAGAGATCGGAAAAAATTGGAATTGAAAGAACAATTGAATTCTGTATTGATGGACAAAGCGAAAGCTAAAGAAATGTTAACGCAACAAGAAAATGAAAATCAACAACTAATCAATTCTAAACGATTAGAGCTTGAGTTATTGAAGCAGAAGTAAGTGTAATGTGTTCGATCCGTTTATTTTCATGTTTCACTTTTTTTTAAGATCTGAAATTCAATCGAATTATGTAAATGATTTAAATATGGAATTGGAATCACTTAAAAGTAACAATGAAAGTTTATCACGATTGAATGCTGAAATCAAACAAGAATCTGGTCGAAATTATGAGAATTATCAACAATTACATAACAAAATGCAAGAAAATAGAATGCAACGTAAGAATGAATTGCTGAAATATAATGAAGAGGTAAAATTAATTCAGGAAAGACTACAAAAAGCGAATGAAAGTATTGGTGTTGAAATTACTCATATCGAGAATTTAGAAATGGTAAGCACATTATTGCTGATAAGAAAAGATAAAACAAATAATAAGGGCAACATACTAAAAGGTTTTGTCATGGTAAATGCTTATTCTGTGGGCATGTCCAGTTCTTGACCTTCCTTACTTGCTTCTGTTGTTTTTCTCTTCCATTTCTATTGTGACATTATTATCAGTTATAGTTCTTGAAAATGCTTCCTCCATTCTATTCTGTTTACATTTATTGTATTTCTCTCTATCGATTTTGTTTTTTAATACAGTGGACTCGCGAGTTTCCTCTTTCCTATATTTTGAAACGAAATTTAATGCAATAAATCGTTTGGATGATGGCAACTCAATTAAAAAGGCTGATTTGGTAGTTGGGGGAGTAACTGTTGTGGAAAGAAATCGAAAAAGAGCAACTACGAACAGACGTTTGTAGTTCCTTTTCTGTGGTTTTCACAGCTTCGAGGTGTGGGCGGACCTGTGAGTGGGCCAAAGCTTCAAGTTAAGGCACTTAAATTCCACAAGAACTTTTAACACGACGAGGAATCATTCACTGAAAGTAATGGGTAGCTGCATAGAAGAAGAGCTAAATGTTGCGCTCGGCTGTGACCTTGAACATTAATACCGCTAAGGGTGGAATCTACTATTGAATTCTTTTATGTGATTGGTTAAAATATTTCCATATGCTTCACATTATTTATTTCTATTAATAATAAAATAACGAATCTAAACATATTTATCCTTATCAATATTTATATAGTAATAAAGATGGCTCTGATTTGCTTGATTTGTGACAAGATTTTTAAAAGGCAGTTATTTAAACGAACATATGAGAAAAATTCACTTGAAACAACCAAAAAGTATATCCTATGATTATAAATTATCATTCAGGTTATTAACTGAGCTGCGACAACATTTAGAGACAGAGCATGATATCGAGATAGAGACTGAAGAGTTATTATTTCCAACATTTACAGGCAAGTACAGTGAACCCTGTATAAAACGACCACCCTCCGTTTCAAACAAAAACGATCGCTTCGACCGGTAGTCGCATTAGACAGCATTTTCCAAATGCATATACAATACATATTAACAAACTACAATGCACATACATATGCAATGTACAGGGTAGGCAAATAAGCGAGATAAGCGGCTGTATCTCGGAAACTAATGATCGTAGAGAGTTACGGTAAAAAATTTTATAGGTAAAGTGGGCAAGGGAAAATGCTGGAAATAATTTTCAAGTTTCCAAGATGGCCGCCAGTGGGCGTTTCCACCATCTTGTATTACATAAAGTTACGTTTCTCGCGATTTTCTCCATTGAATATAACAAAAAAGTATTTGCGTTTTAATGCTAACTTAAAGTCAAACAATTTTTCTCTATCTTTCGAAATAAAGTGGTGGAGGGTATTTGAATGTTGTTTTAAATAAATGCCTGTAACTTCGAAACGGCTTAATGGATTTGGATAAATTTGGTATCATTGAAAAGAGCATTTCTTGGGCTTTTAGGTTTCTCGTAATCATGAGAGTTGTAACCTACACGGCCGCCGATAGAGGGCGTTATTCGATATAACCAAAATATTGGATTTTCTCAAAAAATTTAAATGCGATGATATGACTTTTTTTTAGACTAGAAAATAGACAAATGACCAACCAATAAGCATGCGCAAGCGACATCTTAATATCTTTTTCCGAACTCAAATTATTAAAAAAAATACTAAACCAGGAAAATTCATATATCCCCATTTAAAAATGCATCGCTTGCTTTCGATAAGAATGCAAGTAGTAAGCCATGGAAATAAAAGACAAACTCCTCTCTAAAATATTCACAAGAAATATCACTTTATTTAGTGCTGTGATTTTAAGTCACACGTTTTCGTATTTGTAAGCGATTTTCCTTTTAAATAAAGTTATTGTTAATGTCTTCTGTGTTCAAATTGCTTTCCGTCATATTCCACACATTTTTCCAGTCTTTTTTGAGTCGACAGAACCGCAGCCTCGATTTCTGCCGTTGATAGTTGACGAATTGAGTTTCGAATTTTGTTTTCCATATCCATTCGTGTTGTTGGTGGAGTTTGAAAAACAATGTTTTTTAAGCGTCCCCACAAGTAAAAATCAAGACATGTCAAGTCGGGAGATCTTGCCGGCCAAGGAAATAGGCTTCCCCTTCCTATCCAGTGTTCTCGAAAGGTCCCGTTAATCTGGTTTCGGACATTAATTGAATAATGTGCCGGACAACCATCTAATTGCAGAAACATAGTTCCCCTAGTTGGAGTGGCACATCTTCCAACAAAATTGGCAAGTCGTTGATCAAAAACTCTAAGAAGCGGTTACCAGTTATAGCTTGATCAAAAAAATAAAGTCCAATTATTCTATCCTCAATGATACCGCACCACACATTTAGACTCCAGCGTCCTTGGTGCTGCACTTCTCTTAACCATTGCGGATTTTAAGCGGACCAATAATGCATGTTATGACGGTATACTTTACCATCACTACTAAAGGTAGCCTCGTCGGTCCAGAGAATTTCCGTTAAAAAATTTCCTCAAGCATACCTAGCATCCATTGACAATAATGTAATCTATTATCGAAATCTTGTTCATTTAGCGCCTGGTGCAAGACTGTGTGGTAAGGATGTAATCTAAAAGTAAAAAATCATATGCGTAAAAATAATATAATCAGAATGACACTGAATTGTGTATTTGAGAGTATGTGCTAAGATACATACTTGAAATTATTTACCTATAATCTTTCAAAATATTTCTAGTTCGTGCTATTCCCAAGTCTAGAAACAATGTTCTAGTTCCTACATGTTTATCAAATTCTATGCAAGACATTGACAATGTTTTCTTCGGTCCTTCGTGTGACGTTTAGGACGACGAAAACTTCCAGTATTGCGTAATCGCTGTACCAAGCGCGGAAACATTCTTCTCTCGTAATGACGGCGATCTGGATACCGTGTCGCGTACTGTCTTGCAGCTATAGCTGCATTTTGAAAACACTCGAAATAAATCGCAATCATGTCAACGGCTTCATTATTTGTGAGAGGCATTTTGATTAAAAAGTACTCAAATTATACGCAATCAACAATATTGGGCGGCGTGTGACAAAAGTTTGACGTTAATTGGCAATATTTTTGTTAGGCGGTTATCGTGTCCATGGCCTACTACTTGCCTTCTTATCGAAAGCAAGCAATGCATTTTTAAATGGGGATACATATTATAATATAATATGTATCCCCATTTAAAAATGCATTGCATGAATTTTCCTGGTTCAGTATATTTTTTTTAATAATTTGAGTTAGGAAAAAGATATTAAGATGTCGCTTGCGCAGACTTATTGGTTGGTCATTTGTCTATTTTTTAGTCTAAAAAAAGTCATATCATCGCATTTAAATTTTTTGAGAAAATCCAATATTTTGGTTATATCGAATAACGCCCTCTATCGACGGCCGTGTAGGTTACAACTCTCATGATTACGAGAAACCTAAAAGCCCAAGAAATGCTCTTTTCAATGATACCAAATTTATCCAAATCCATTAAGCCGTTTCGAAGTTACAGTCATTTATTTAAAACAATATTCAAATACCCTCCACCACTTTATTTCGAAAGATAGAGAAAAATTGTTTGACTTTAAGTTAGCATTAAAACGCAAATACTTTTTTGTTGTATTCAATGGAGAAAATCGCGAGGAACGTAACTTTATGTAATACAAGATGATGGAAACGCCCATAGACGGCCATCTTGGAAACTTAAAAATTATTTCCAGCATTTTCCCTTGCCCACTTTACCTATAAAATTTTTTACCGTAACTCTCTACGATCATTAGTTTCCGAGATACAGCCGCTTACCTCGCTTATTTGCCCACCCTGTACAGTGCTTTAGTACTGACCCTCGAGGGATATCTCGATTAATATTAATTTGAGGTCATATGTGGTTTACTATTTTTTTATTCAGAACTTATTGCTCTTTTAGAAATTAATAAAAAAATACCATATGCTATTTGAGAAAAAAGAGTTGACCTTGCTATGACCTTTGTGTCTTTCTTTATAGTGGCAATAGTAGCGCCATCGAATGAGCCCCTTTATATAGTTAAACTTTTGTCTAACACTTTTTTTCATATAACACTAATTGTTTGGAAGATATTACAGTGTTATACTTTAAATGGACCATCGTTAGAGACCATCGTCGTAGATCGTTTCAAACTAGTCATGGTCGCATTTAGAAAGAGGTAGTAAAAATTGTTTCAAGTTGTTCAAAAATTAATCTAATGTTAGCTTATAGAAAAACCTTGTTTCTTATGAAACTTCCAGCGCGAAAATCATTAATTGCAGTAAATATATATACATACAGAACATTTAGAGCGACTGAGGCCAACTATTAGAAAAGAGATAGATCTAGAGTGGGGTGGTTGTAAAACATATACGGAATTAACGCATTGGCAAGCGTGCTATTCCGTATATGTTTTACAACCGCCCCACTCTAGATCTATCTCTTTTCTAGCTGGCCTTAGTCGCTTTAAATGTTCTGTATATTATGTTACACTTGGCATATATTGAGAAATTAAAAACAAAAACATTTAAGTATGTAAGAAGTTAATATAGCACAGTATTCTTCGAAATTAGAATAATTTTAAATTTCGCGCTTATTTTATAAGTTTCACAGGTTTACGTTCAAGGTCACGGCCGAGCGCAACATTTAGCTCTTCCTGCTGAATAGGCGGTAGAAAAAAATATGGTATAAGGCAGCTTATATTTATAAAAATCAACAGTCTATCGGCAATGGCTTACGAAAAAATTGTTCCCGTCACTGAAGCATTTTTGAAAAATCGTAAGCTCTCCAAACAAGCCATTTTATTAATGGATAATGCGCCATCTCTCCAAAATGCCAAAGAATTGTGCAGTAATGATATTAAAGCTATATTTCTAGAAACTAATCCCAGATATATGTTCACGTGTAGGTCAACTAAAATAGCATTTAAGCTTACATCCTATATCACTTTTGGCTCCCTTTAACTATAAGGATATGGTCCAAGTGGTTGCCTGTATCTTCACGACCGATGTTTCGCTGTCAGAATCTATAATTCCATGTCATCACCAAGAATTACGGCCGCGCGGGTTTTCCATGGCTCGCTTCTGGTTTTTATCCACGACCTTAGAATTCAAGGAGTACACCTAGCGATTTTTACGGACGTTACCGTCATATTCACGTCGTCCAGAAGTGAAGTCTTGGTATGTCGACGTCTTCAACGCGGCTTCGATGCAATGCTGCGCTGTTCTTCTAAATGGTGTTTCAAACTCAGAAAGTGTCAGGCCATCCGTTTCACCAAGCGCCTACGACCAGCCTATGACCATCTTTATATTGCTAATTTTCGCTTGCCCCGATTTTTGACAGCAGACTAACACTACGACAACACAATAATAAAATTGTCAACCGCTTTGGTGCCGCCAGATCACTCGTATACACGTTTTTATGTGCTAAAAGTTCGCTCTCGTAAAGACTTAAACTTTCAATTTATTGTGTCTTCCTCCGTCCTGTCCTTACCTACGAAGCATTTTCATAAGCTTGTATCGCCAAAACCCACCTCAACATGGAAGCTCAGCAGAAGAAGGATCCTGAGAATTATAATGAGCGCCCCTTGGTTTGTCCAAAACTCGGACCTTCGTTGTGCCCTGGGAATCCCCTCACTTGATAAACACGCATCACAATTTGCGTTGAAAACGCTGGAAAGAATAGGAAGATAATCTAACCCTATTGTGGCAGAAACGGCAGGCCTAGACCCGGACAGGCCTCCATCTCGCATCGTTGTTAGAAGGGCTCAACAGGTGCTTACACATCGGGACCCGGATTAGCTACGATTAAAATTTTCTAAACGCTACCCTACCTCACTAGCATTCAACCAACCCATAGCTGGTAACGGCTGTATTATCTGAGGACGAAAGGGCTCAGGACGTTTGCTCAGCCCGTAGTAGTAGTAGATCTGCCAGGTTATTTTATGTTGTAATTAATCCATTCTGTTATGGTTGTTATTCGTTGTTTTGAGCGGGGTTGCTACGGGTGTTGATGCCTTTCAATTCCCTGCATTCATTTCGATCTATTTATTTTTATAGAAATAAATAACAGATTATACATTATGTATACATTTATACATTTTTCAATATGTTGAATTAAAATTTTGTCGCAATTTTTTCCATAAAACGAACTATTTTTAGGAGATAATAAAGAAGAAACAAGATCTGAACGATGCTTCAATTAAAACGTCATCCTTAAACGATGTTCAAGACGCTTTAAAACGAGAAATAGAAAACCAGAACATTATCCATCAGGAGTATAAAGAAGAAAATAATCGTTTAAACAATACATTGAACAATTTAGAAGTGGAAGCTACACAACTGAATGAACAATATCACGATGCCGAACGAGATTACGAAACATTAGAATCGAAATGTACAGCGGAAATTGATGAACTTAAACAAAATTTAAATAACGCTGAAAACGAGGAAGCCGTGTTGACAAAAGACAATATAGAATTTGAAAATGTAAAAGTTAAAGATGAGGAACGTTTAAATGCACTGAAAGAAGAACACGCATCGAAATTAGAAGAATTGAAAGCCGAGTTACAAGCTTTACAAGAGAAGCACGATGCTGAACTAGCAACTGTGAAAGACTTATCCGAGAAATTACAGAAGAAGACAGAATTAAGGGATAAATTTCGTACTCAGCATCAAAAATTACAGAAAGAACTTACGCAGTTAGAAGACAATGATACAGATACCGGTATTAAAAGACCTCAGCCGATCGTTCAAAAACCCGGCGGTATTTTGAAGAATAATACTCTAAAATCTCCGCAAAAGAAAGTTACTTTCGACAGTAACGTGAAATCGGTTAGCCTGAGTGAAAGTAGTCAAGATTCTATATTTGATGCTCTGTTAAAAGCGAGTACCAATAGTAAACCAAATCAAAGAGATGTAAGCCACATTTTAAAAAGTTAACGAGAATTTTAATATAGTTTGGTTTTTTTTTTTCATTTTAGGATTTATCGATTTTATTCAAAAGGAATTTTCCTCCTGAACGCGACTTTGGTAAATAAAATCGATTCGAAGATGTTCTAATATTTATTGTTGTTTAATTAAGATTTATTTGTTATCGTAATAAAATATGTTTTTGTTTTCGTGTTAATAAAGGGTTTCTTAAGATTGTTCGTATTAATGTCGACGCTTGGAAGCACCATATCATTTCTGTTGAATTTTTTTTTCCATAGGAAACCCAATCGTCCTTGTGGAATGTTATGTAAACACTTTCGGCGTCCGAGAAAGTCGCTACCGTCTTTGAATTTCGGTAACATATCGGGAGCGCACGCACGACCTCTTGATACGTTTAGTGTAAGATGAAAAAGAACAGCAAAGAGACGTCTCTTAGTTAACACAGGAAAGGTGTATCGATACTGTTTGCTTGAACGAATGCATTCGTGGTATCTTTATCTAACATATTAAAATCCTATGCCTGCTCTAACACATTGAAGACCCTATCAACAGGTCGAAATACTCAAGCACGACAGAATACATTTGAGATAGCAACAGACTTGCGCTTGCGTACGTCCATATTTGACTCATCAAAGTGTTGTGAAGAAATAATACAGCGAGAGCGTCAGACAGAGCATAACGTAGCGCTTCCCAGTTACAGTCGACCACACATTGCTAATGCATCTATCAGCAGGTCGAACGCACACACATTGTACGTCTCGATATTTGCGCATACCGTCATATATCAGTTATATATTTTTCC
This sequence comes from Holotrichia oblita, assembly GCA_023690525.1. Lineage (NCBI taxonomy): Eukaryota > Metazoa > Arthropoda > Insecta > Coleoptera > Scarabaeidae > Holotrichia > Holotrichia oblita. Next base: position 23,541,389 of record CM043017.1, read on the forward strand.
TTGTTTTTTACAGTCCGCAATAGTGATTTTCCTGTAGTTTCTAATGTTACATTTGTAACATTTTTTGTTTAAATATGCAAAGTGATTAACAGCGCAGGATTACATTAGGCAAGACAGTGCTGTAACAAGGCTATTTGAACATATTTAACACACAATATATCAGCAGAAGTTACAACGGTGCTCAGATAAGCAATACAACTCCTGCTCGTCCTAGTTGCAACAAAAAGCCGTTGCAACTCGAACTCACAACATATAAAAACATATATATAGGAAGATAATTCGCGTGTTGAATATCTTTTTTTTTTGTTAGTGGAGTGATCTCATTGTTACCAGAGAAATACTTCATCAATATTGTTAATGTATAGCACTGTAATATTACTAAAATAGTGTCTGTGATAACATTCAATCAGAGGGGAATATTTCTTACCTACTAAACATTTTGATCGCATGGCGTTTTATATATAGACATGACGAAGGGGGGGCCACTGTAGCAGATGTATATACCGTCAAAATCGACAATATTCTAACCGACCTGGACATCTCTGTTCTCGAGGTCTGGGCGTTCCCTCTAAGATGTAGAACGGAATAGGAGTTGACCTCAGATAATTACCCAGTGATCACCGAGACGACCCTGATCCTGCCAACATTGAAGTCGGGTATAAGCACCACAAAACACAACGGACACTCGTACAAAAAGCTGATATCGGATACGTTACAAGCTAATCCCGGTATTGAGACTGACTTAGAGAAGACTGTCTACCACACTACGTGACAGATACAGACGTTCTTGAAGAAATCCGAGTTGATGCCAAGATTTCTCGAAGAAGAGACTCTTCCGAGAGACATCGTCGACAAGATCAAAGTGCGTAACAGATTCCGAAAGGAATTCTAGCATATAAGTAACCCATCGACGAAGGCGGAATATAACCGTCTGAGAAAAGTTATCGAAACACACATCAATGTTTCGAAAGCGATTTCGTCAAGAAAAGCCAGACCGAAGATCCGCATAGGGTGCCTTGGATTTTGAAAAGAAAGCGACCACCCACCCATGCCGGAGATCAAGCATGGTCCAAACAGATGTCTCACCGACAGGAAGAAGGCGGACGCTTTGGCTAGCCCTTTTCTGGGTCACTTCACTGCAAACGATGATAACGAGCCTGATCAGGGGCCGTACTACGCGGTCTCGACAATAGGATCGCCTCGACAGCGTTGTCAACCGAAAATTTGTCGAAGCGATGGGAGGGTCGCTACTACGCTCGTGAAAGTTCGGAGAATCGGCTTCTCATAAGAGTACAAACTAAAAACATCGCGCGTTTTCTACATGTCTAGGGGATGTCTGACATGCATTGTAAACATTTCGGTGCATTTAAACATATTAGGTTTTACCTGTATCGCCGATTAATATTTAATTTCGTGTTTAAGTATAATAAATATTTACCCAATATAAGTTATAACAATAGGAATTAATAATTGTAGAATTATAAATTAATTGTGGTAGTGTTAAATTCATGTTAGTGAAGAATTATTAATGCAACAACGTTGTAATTTAAAGTAATTGAATCTCTACTTTACTATAGTTGTTTCGCGCACGATGGTCGTTATACAAACACTGTAAAACTAAATGCATATTTTGGCTAGGGGTGTTATTGGCACTTTATCGACACAAATATATACAAATTAATTAATAATTTCTACTACGTTCTATGATACTACTCTAATTTTACGCTTCTTATGTTTATTAGCATTCCTAAACGACTAATTAATATATATCATTTATGTACCATCTTTGGCAATTTAAATGCGATTTTTTTATCGGGGAATGTTGATTTTGTAAATAAAGGCATTGCTTTAAAGTGAATTTAATTACTCTAAAGAAGTTCCTCAAAGCAGTAGGTACTCTCTTTTAGAGAAATTAAATTTGCTTCAAAGTATACCCTTTATTTAGTAAATGGAAATTCCTCGTTAAAAAATTCGCATTTAATTTACCAAAGATGGTACATATATGTCCCTAACAGTATTTAATTTTGCGTCATTTCTCTTATTTCCAATGATATAATCATGGAGTAAATGTATGCGATTTTGTATGCTTAGATAGTCTCATATATGCTGAACTACATAAAATACTAATTTATGTAATAACAATAATACAACTAACTATCAAAAAACAACAATTAATCAATTAAACTTCTTTTATTTGCCATCATCGACAGCTAAGGGATTGCTTTTTAGTTGTCGACACTATTGAAGTCGAGCTCGACAGTAAAAACTTGGAAGGGGAAGCACTATCGATGGCGCATAGTAGCGATTTTAGGCGATCGTTTCAGCTTATAGCTCAAGGGACTGGCGCGGTTTGGAGGAGTTGTCGAGGCGATTCTCCTGTCGAGACAGCGTAGTACGGCTCTAGGAGAGAAAATTTCGGACCAATTTGCAAGAGATCGACGAGATGAACCTAGGTTTACCAATCGTTGCGTCTTCCAGGGAGGTCCTACAGGTTATCAATTATCACGACTCTGGAAAAATATTAAGCTTGAATTACCTATTTAAAATGATAGTCACTATCAAATTTTGTAACAAAAAATGATTTTTTTTCTCCATAAAAGTCTTTCTCAAAGTTACAAACCAAATATCTATTAACAAATATTATTATTTTGAATGATAGTAAATTCAATTTTATGTTGTTTTATCATTTCAGAGTACAAATATAATTTTTATCTCCATATAAAGTTTATAATCATAGGAATGAGAAACAAATTTAGTTAATTTAAATGTATTTATTATATGAAGTAAACAAATTCCTTTTCTTCATTGTAAATTACAAACGTTCGACATAAGTAATACACAAACTTATAAAAAATATACACCTCGTAGATTTCACAAAACATTAAACTTATAATGATGAAAATATGTATTTCTTAAATTTATTTCTATTACATTCTGCCATTGACAATAAAAACAGAACAGAAGAATTAAAACTGTCTCTAATATGGTGGTCTTGGAGGACCAGGTGGGCCACCTCTCATCATGCCAGGTGGAGGTCCACGCATTCCCATCGGCGGTGGAGGTCCACCACGACCCATCGCCATACCAGGCGGCATTCCGATCATTCCTGGAGGTGGTCCCATCATACCAGGTGGTGGTCCACCCATTCTCGGAGGTCCCTGATTCATCTGCGGTGGTGCGGATACTTGTCCACGTCCACCTGGCGTCATAACTTGCTGCGAAGGACCTATTACACATGAAACATATATCCTTTAAGAAATGTCAAAGATAAAACTAAAAGTTTCACCTCCAATTCCACGAACAGGTCCTTGTAATCCAACGGGAACTCCTCCGATACCAGCCGGCATACCTCTTCCAGCTGCTCTTCCAATTCCTGGTCCTGGAGCAGCTCCCGGTATTGGTACCCTAGGTAAACCTTCCTCGGGAGGTGGTGGTCCTTCCACAGTTAGAGATACTATGCTCTCACCTCTAAGTAATACGAAACCGAGAACTCGTTTCTCTTCCCTTTCAACTTTCGAATTCTTAGGTTTAATCTTTCTAAATTCTTCACAATCACCTAATATCATGTTCATATGCTTATCGAATGCTTTAAAAGTGCCTATAAATGTGCGAGAATCTTGTAATGTGATCCTCACCCTATAGTTGATGTGCTGTATCATTTTATTATTTTTGCCTATCGTCTAGAAAATTAAACGGGTATTAAATATTTGATAAATGGGATAATATTAATATACATACCATTTTGGATCGGTTTTTATTATTAACTAGTACAAATAATAAATTCGAACGTAAACTAAACGTATAAAGATCAGAGTACTTAACCTATACAACGAATTCTTCAGAATTGTTATGAAAAAGCCGGGTAGATGGATATGGGTGCCACAGATGGTAATGCAGAAAACTGCAGCACCGATTATACTTAATTATAGAAATTTAATTATTTTAATAATGAATAAAATTGGTTGTGTACGATTGTTATTTTAGTTCATATAAAAAATACTAAACATGAATTTAATTTTATTTGAATTTCGATTTTTAAATTTTGAATAGTAACTGATCAGAATGAAAAAACCCTAAATGAAAATGTATTAAAATTAATCAGTATTTAAGCTACTTCTAGAATCATATACATTTACATGCAATTTATAAACGCAATTATTAATTATCTTTCAATAAATTTTTTCAAAGACTAAAGAATAACAATTTTATAAAAAGTAACGGTGATTTTTTTAACAAGGTGAAATTAGTCATAAAGCTGGTAGACATCTTGTGTAGAAAGTACTAAATTGTCAAATCCTATGACATTTATAATATTTATATATTAATAAATCGTTTAACCGGGAAATTTCGTAATACAAGTGTTTTTAAGTATGAGTGCACCTTTATTATTCGCGTGTTCGAAATGCTTTTCTCGACATCCATTCGAAGAGCTCTCCGCTGGACAGCAGTTGTGCAAAGTGAGTTGTTTATACTTATAGAGGTTATAGCATCAAATGACTTCTTTGTAACGTACAAACATATTTTTTTACCTTTCTCGTTCTTATTAATGATTAAGCACAATTATCTATTATAAATGCGTTTTGGATTAAGTCATCCTGCGTTATTTTTATGTAATTTTTCGCTTAGGAATGTCGTGGAGCATTTCCTATGGTGAAATGCACGTATTGTCGCTCGGAATTTCAACAAACGTCCAAAGGGAGTACGAGTACGATTTGCAAAAAGTGCGAGCAAAACGTTAAAGCGTACGGCAAGCCGACCGCTTGCGAATATTGTAATATAATTGCTGCTTTCATAGGGAATAAGTGCCAGAGGTGCACGAATAGCGAAATCAAATATGGCCCACCAGTCAACTGTGAACAGTGTAAACAGAAATGTGCGTTTGATCGTCATGATGACGATAAAAAGGTAAATATATTAATACCAAACAAGTTCTGGTTGGTATTTTGTCAATTCCCGTAACGTTTCTAGGTTGATGGCAAGTTACTTTGCTGGTTGTGCACGTTATCATTTAAAAGGGCTTTGGCTAAGACAAAACAATCAGATGCTGATCGACACGTGATTAAAATGACTCGCTTGCGGGAAAGTAAACATAAAGAGGGGAAGTAAGTATTTGGTTCTTGGTCAGAGTAGTGATTCTATTCTGCGTATTCTGGTATTTTAGATTGAGGAGTCATAATAAACGGCCACAGAGGATCGACGTGACCAAAATGCCACCGACCGATGCAGATAATGGGCCTCCTAGTAAGGCACCTAGGAATAACGCAGGACCTGGTTTGATACGAGCTGATGTCGATCCCAATAGTTCAGATCATATGGTCGCTATGACGCAATTAAAGGAACAGATTGCTAGTTTACAAAAGCAATTAAATCAGAGAGATGCACAATTACTTAGTAAAGATAAATTGGTGGGTAGAATTTTCTATACATACGTACACACATACATAATCCATCCTTTGCATTATCGAAGTGCTAGGAGTTGAATTTTTTCCAGCCTATGCGGTTTCACAGCTGCACACCACTATTTAGGTTTTAGTGAGTTTACCTGCTTTCGCCACTCTTGTATATTTTATTATATAAAAGAAACTGTAATTCTTTGTTTATTCGCGTTTCTCACTTTTCCTAAACATGTCCAATGGGTGCATAGTTCTTACAGTCTCTAACTGAAAGCATAACCAAAAACCAGTTTCTTCCGGCACATCTAGTTTTAGAGTTATAACTGGGGTTGGCAAAGACGGGCAAGTTTCAGTGTAGTGCGGAGAACAACGTGGATGGGTGAAGCAGCCGTATCAAGCATTACGTAACGTTTACGTACTCGCATCATTTATGTTCGTGAATTTCATGAGTGAGCATAGGTGATGCGTACGCATAAATGTTTACACATAAAATAATGACAAAAAAATATACTATATAACGTGCTGAAATATTTAGGGCCGATTGTACATTGCGAGTTTAAGCCCGAGTTTAGCTTAAACCGAAAAAAAAACCGTTCAAATTTTACTTGAGTTGTACAGGCTGTCTCTCTAGTGCGTCCAAGTACCATATCTCCCCTTGTAAATATTTTTTCGGAAAAACAATTAATCGGAGGTCACTTGAATTGATATGGCACATGTTCCAAAATTACTTTCACTTATACAGGGTGTTTAATTTTTACTGAATAAAATACAACTTTGTTATTTTAAATACAATGGTATAATTTTTTTCAATACAATCGATTCTACGCATTATTTGCAAATGTTTTGTATTAGGGTTCCCTATCCCTAAATTCAACTGTTTCGAAGATATTTACAATTTTCCGTAATAATTTCATATTGCACCATCTTAAAGAAAAATTAATATTTGTAAAGCCCTTTGAAGCGTAAGGTACCAAACTTCTGCAAACGAAAGTAAAGGATCGTAGATACTGAGAACTGTCATAACTTTCAAAAAATTTATACAGGGTGTGCAGAAATTAGCCACCAATTCAGATACCTTCAAACATTAAAAATTCTTTTTTTTTAATGGCACATAGTACTTTTTATTGTAGCGCCTAATTCAGCAAGAAATTCTACATCGATTCGTATTAAGGTCTCATATATTTATTTTTATTAGTTTTTGAGATATTAGAGATTATTGGGTCCAATCATTAAATATGTGTTTCCGTCAGTTATTTCAGTCAAATGAGTACGGGGCGTGCCGATTAAATATTTTTTAATGATGAAAACGACCTTTCCATACATAACTACATTTTTTTATCTTTCAATTCTGCTTGAATTCTTCTTTCAACATGGTAACGAGCAGATGGCATAACATTTCTTCTCGATGTTCAACTTGGTAATGTATAATCTGAAAATTTTTTTTTCCCCCCATACCAGACCCGTCTGACCTATGGTCATCGGTAAAGCACCGCAGCCTTTAAGCTTATTGTGCCACGTCTGTATATTCAAGTCACCAACTCTAACACGATAGTCTCCTCCACTAATCAGTACAGGTCCCTAACCGAGTGGGTAAGGTATGTCTTTCAAAAGTCTACACTTTGTGTTCCCGTCAAACTCTCCTATTTTGTTTAGGTGTTCTTTCACCGCAGAATGTCCGGTCATTAAGCCCGTAACAATGCATAGCTGTTTCCTACTAAGCTATAGTAGCTCTCTTGCTGGATGGTTTCCTTATTGCTGTTTCGTACGGACGCAGTCGCCTATGCATCTCCAGGCCGTTTGCCTCGTAACTCCGAAGAAAGGTTCTAGGCCTTATTCCGATTCGATAGTTTTACCAATTCGTCGAGGCACTCCGTTACCAGCCTAGACGACACTCTCCGGCTTAGTAATGCCTTCAGTGCAGCTTTTCTATCGGACATGATGTGAATTCGTCTGTTGGTCACCGTTTTCACATTCATTGTGTGTGCGCATTGGAGGATGGCATATACTTCCGCCTGAAACACAGAGGTATATTTCCCCAATGCGTAGCTGTGCCCCTCCTTCTGAGAGTATATCCCTGCACCAGTACCAACAAATGCTTCTTGGTTTAGTAAAGTGAACGGTAGATTACATAGAATAAAACAAACACCTATATCAAATGTTAATTGTTCGCTTCATCGTTTGCCATGGATTTCAGAATAGTGTTTTATACTTTTTAGGCGGCGTTCACATTTCCACCTGCTGGTACACGTCAAATAGTTGTCGCACCTTACAAATTTAATTCTACCACCTTGGTATTCTAAATCCGGCATACTCACTATGACGTTTTCTAGTTTCTTCGAAATATGCCGTTTCTGAAACGTACGTACCTTACTGCGACATTTTCTAAGTATGTCTGTACTGATAACACTCACAACGACCAATGGAATAATACTGAACAAATGTGCTTTGATACGGACGCTCGAGTTTCCGAGCCACCCCTCTACGTTGGTCACCGCACTGCATTGCAAATTGCCCCTGTTTGCCGCGTTTATCTATAACTATGCATTTAGAACTAAATTTTACGTTTAAACAAATTAGCACTCTTTAAAGACTAAGCTGTCAAAATGAAAATGTGCTTCATCCGAAAAGATTTAAAATCGACGTCAATTTCGTGTTGCTGAAAAGGTCAAATAGATAACAAATAACAAATCTGTTGGTGATTTTGCATCGACTTTTGAGTAAATTGGACCTTATAAAGGTCTGGGGTGCAAACTAGTGAAGTTTAGGCGCACAAGTACAATCAAACTTCTGTATGTACTTACAAATATGTAATTCAATACCTAATAAAACCTTTCTATCTTGAGGTATCATGTGTAGATTTCTTAATCCATTTCTATTGTACTCAATCGTGTATAATATCATAATATACAATTAGCTTAATAAATATAATTTTAATCCTATAGGTCCATATACTTACATATTTTGTAATAATTATGAATTGAACATTTTTCCAAACTATATCGTTTCTAAGCTGAAACGTTACGAGTATTTCTTTATTCCAGATCACCGAACTCAAAGCGAAACATTTCACCGTGGAGAATGAATTTCGGAATAAGATAAAGAACGTGGAGAAGGACCATGAAAACAAGGTGGAGGTGTTGAACGCGCGGATACAGAACTTGTTGAAGGAGGTAGCGAGTTTATCGAAAAGCACTAAAAGAGATAGGGTAGCTGCCGCAAGGGAGAGCTCAAACAATAGTGGAAGTGGAACAGACAGTCCTAGTACACAGTAAACACAATTTATTATTTTACTACTAGAACAACTTATAGTAAGGTTACGATAATGTAAATATTGTGTATAAAGATTAAGTGTCCACATACATACATACTTGAGGGAAAAAAAGGAGATATAAAATACGAATACATCTTTCAAATTGATTTTTTTCCCGGAAACTATTCTAAAAACTTGATGTCTGACGTGTATTGATGGGAACAAATCAATTCGGAATATGTGTCGCACATGATGCAAAGTGCACAAATTAAGTTTGTATAGAATTTGTCAAGAATGAATGTAGTCAGTTTAAATGTGGGATAATTTATCAGTAACGCTGTGGTCTTTAAAAAGTAAATGATCCAAACCATACCTATACCTACTATCAGTAATATTTCAATTTTATTTTCATTTTTCTATATAACAGTTTAACATAATCAAGCAAAAACTCTCAGTATTCTTCAAATTAGAAAGCAATTAATAAATCAAATGCTTTTTCAAACTCAGTAATTTTCAGCTGGTCCAAAATATCGGAATAGTAGCGGGGAATGGGTTTACCATATGCAACCCCTGTAACATTTTCTGCATGTTCTATGTGCGCTACATGTGTAACGTGTGTACTCTTTTGACACTTCATTTTGATAGAACTTTCTGTTGATGAATTGTCAACCGGACAACTTTTCTTGTCTCTGTTGAAAATTTTTTGGGGTTCAGTGATAAGATTAAGATCCAGTAATATTTTTTCATTTTCGAGAAATAATCCCATACAATATGTCTGTTGAATTTTTGAGCTCTGGCGGGATTTTAAAATTGTATGTTTCTTTGAGTTACATCGGGATTATGTTGATAAAAAATGGTACACAATAACCTTACTCGTTATAGGCGTTCAGTTTCTTGATTTTTTTTTGAGTACCTACTGATCTCCCGCCTAGTTTTCTTACAGTGCTGCTGGATAACAAGTGGTTTTGTTTAAAGTTTTTCGGGGAATGTCGTACTATTGTGCGGCTTTCAACACTGGTATGCCACGTTTGATACTTTCCAGGACTTTTTTGAAGGATTCTTCGGTTCACGCAACACTTATCTTTGGTGGTATCTTCGATATTTTCAACTAAAAAAAAGAAATTAATAATGTATCTATACAGAAAATATCTGTGTGCGTAATAAGAGCAGTAAGGTCCTTACCGCTTGGTGTTATCAGGCACACACACCCTTTAGAAGAAAATTATACTTCACATTTTTTTAAATCGATATTATGAAGTTTACTTACAGTATGCTCGTTCTATACTCACCACCCAATTCCTGGACGCGAGCACAATATTGCCACCACGAAATGAGAGTTTATACTCTGTGGCCCTCTACAGATTTCTGATTGGTAATTTGCTTTGGAAACTGTGTATTCGTGCGATAGAGAACGTAGATGGCACTGTATGCTATATTCGAGTTGTAGTTGTGCTAAAATCGCCAGCTCCATTTAAAATAAGAGTATATTTTTCCCCATGTTGTATAATTTTTAGAAAACATTTTCATTTTAGCATTAATTTTAATGCTTTTGTTAAAGTTAAGTAATTTGCCTCTTTACTTAGTTTACGCCAACTTTGATGTATAACTACTTTTTGAATCACTCTGTATATTTTACATTATACTGATTCTTTTTTACTTACCATCAACACTCGACTTGAATATAACTATCGTTTGTTTTTAATTAATCATCAGACCACAGTGTTACAAACATACCTGCAAAAATTTACTACGCTGATCATATTATTTCTTGACTGCTAAATGGAGAACGAATTGTGTACTATACAGTGTATATCATGATAAGTTTTGGCTAAAAGAATACAGGAAACTAATAAACAATGCGATTTGAAATTTTGCAAGTAATGATTTCGCTTTGCGTGCTTTCAATTTAAAATAATTTTAAATTTTTACTTCTTCCTATTTAGTTTATTTTATTATTGATTTGTATTGCTGAGACAAATCTAAGACTACTTTGCGTAATAAAATGGTCTTTAAAACAGGCCCCTTTTAAGTCATTTCAATTTTTGGAAAAAAAATGATAACTACGAGTTGTTACGAACAATTATATTTATAAGAAATGAATGCCCAGATTTAAAATTTTAGGTAATTATTTAGGAAAGTGTATTATATAAAAGTCAGTATTATAAACTTTACAAAATAATACCGGGTGTGCAGAAAAGAAAAATCCAGAAACTATCGATATTTAATCATTATGAAATACTACTATATATATTTTTTAAATTTGATTGCGTAGTACGCTTAAGGTTAGGAGCAATATATATATAGGATAGTACCACGATTCTTTTGTTTTTTGATTTTGTTGATTTAGTGAGGAGGATGAGGTTCGTCGTTCTGCAGGAAAAGGTCTTATGTGACTCTTTGTACCTTATAATTTAATGCTTTTCGATGTGTGTTGATTTTTTTTTTGTGAACCAGATGTGGTGGTGCCATCAAATCCTGAAAAGAGTTAGTAAGCTTTTCATTCTCACTTTTCGATCTTTCCTTAAATGATTTCTGTAAATCTGCCAAAGAACATTCCTCATTACTTACTACTTCAGCATAGCCATGCTGATTTTCAGAATTTTCGGTTCGCTCAGTTACAGTACTTGGTGCGAATGCGGAGACAGGTATGACCAAACCACTGACAATACTCTCTCGAGTCATACAACGTGACCACACCTTTGAGAAAATCAGGTTAATTCTAGATTTTGTTATCCTCTTTTCTGGATATTCTTCCCAGTATAGTAAGACTTGTTAGTCCCAATAACTCTCGAAGGATGTGTCAACCGCTTCGTCTAAAGGTTGCAATTTATGCGTCGTATTACTAGGGAGACACATTAATGAAATTTCATGGTTTTCTGCTTCATCTACCATGGTGAAATCCAAATAGCACTTGGGCTTCATCAAACACTAACAATATAGGTCCTGCTATTTTAAACTTGGCAAGATGACGAATGAATTTAATAAAATATTCTGTGGTCATTGAACCTTTTGGTGCCATTTTCACAAGGGTGCCAGCTGGCAAATCTTCCAATTCCGGTTTTAGTCGTTTTCCCTTAAAAATAATCATAGGATGCACAGATGATCCAGAGGCTGAAACACATCCAACAACAGTTACGTTTTTCACATGTTCTGGAGCAACAAGATGTAAACGTTTTGCTCCTTTTTTAGACAAAACCGACTGCTGATGGTAAAGTGTGAAGGTTTATTTTTTAAGTGCAGCTCATTTAGAACTTTTCTAAGTTTAGTGAAATAGTCACCTTACTATGAGCGGATTGAGTTTCTGAGCCCTAGCTGGGTTCATATTTTGTGCCTTTCGTTTCGCTAACTCAGAGTACCTTTTCAAAAATAACTTTGTCCAATCACGCCCTGCCATTTCGTTAGTCTGTTAAATTGTGTTTTATTTTGTTTATTTCCACAAAACGATACACTTGACTTCTAACTCCTCTAATGGTATATGTGTAACCAACTTCTGCTAATGCTAATGTAATAATGCGATAATTTTCTTTCAAGGGTCCCATTGTCAGGAGCAAGGAACAAGATTCTTATCTTTGAATAGCCATAAAGCTTACGGTCAGAAATAAAGCCCACTGGGTAACAAATACCAGTTCAAATTTTTCGTTGGGACTTATTTCTGAGGTTGTATCGAAGGAAACAATATACAAATAAAAACTTTATAAATTTTTTAAACACATTTTGTCTACAGAAGATCTACTTACCAGTGACTTTTAAACGATATGTGTCAAACACAAGCACACTTTTAAAATTAAGTTAATTTCTTTGGTGAATATTACAAAATAACACTCGAGTATCCTCTCGTGACAGACTTTGTATTGCCCCACTAAGCAGTAGTGAACTGCTGGTGTTGCTATCTATTGGTAAACATTGTATATAAACCTACATCATTTGGGGCAATTTAAAGGTTCGTATGTATCTTTGGTAATACAGTTCTGTACAGTGGGCCTTATTTGTCGCAGGTACCTTACATGTTTACTTCCCTATACTTAAACTTTATTTTGAGAAATGTATTAAATTTGATTTTGTAGAATTGATTAGGCTATGGAAAGTAGAATAAAAGGTGACACTAGAAGTAATTGCATAAGAATAATTTGAAACGTTTAACTCAATAACCACTGTGATATAGGATCAGGCAAAAATGTGAACCAAACCGCTAATGCCTCACTATTATAAATACATCTTCGTTACTAAATTCAAATTGCGATATTTGTAGGTATTCATTTATAGGCAGACACTTTTGTTAGTTGCTATTTGAGACAACTGCAGCTTAAATTCGCAATGGAACTGCTAATCATTTACTGCCGTTTTTCTCTGCTCAGTAATTCCCATTTTCCAGTATTTTATTATTCATAAGTTATTGGAGTTTTATATTTAAAAATAATAAGTTATGAATTTTTTCTGTATACAGGGTATTGTTTTGTAAAATTTCTAATACTGAATTTAATACAACACAGTTTCCTAAATAATTATCCAAAATTATAAATCTGTACATGCACTAATCTTTCAGTAGCTGCTACTTTCTTGCAGAAAGTGGAATAACTTGAAAGGAGCTGGTTTTAAAGACAATTTTATTAGATAAAGTAATCTTATATTTGTCTCGAAAATATAAATCAATAAAAAAAAGTTGATACGCATTTCCGATGTAACCGGAAGAAGTAGAAATTTAAAATTATTTCATGTTCAAAACACGTAACACGAAATTATTACTTACAAAATTTAAAATACCAGTGTTCCCTACGTTCCCTATATTCATTTAATCGAAACTGGTCATGACGTTCAATTTGTGTATTAAGTAATGTCTATCCCTTTGAAGAGCATGTCAAACTCTCTTCTCAAGGGCCAGCTATGAAAACGACCGAACGGGCATGAGCGGAAGAAGGTTTGATAAGCGCTTCAAATGGGAAGACATTACTTAATACACAAACTGTACCTTATAGCTATCGTGTTTATATTATTTTTATTATTATAACTGAGGTGGTTAAATATTCAACGAGGTTAATATTAAAATGCAACTGAGGATTTAAAACCACAGAAAAGAAATTAATTGAAATTACAATTAGCTTTGTAATTATAGTGACTTAAATCATTCTATTTATTTATTTATCACATGTGTATATAATATATACCTAATATAAATGCATTAAGTAGAAGAAAAAAAAAACAACTCGTATAGGTCAATATCGACATGATATTATATTTTTATATATTTTTTAATTATGTGAATCAGGCGTTATATGTTTTTAATATATGTATATCGCCCAAATACTATAAATCAGGACTCTATAACCGTAAAAAGGAGTGAATTTTAATATGTCGCGCCCACCAATATAAAAATATACATTAAATAACAAAATATATAAACTGGCAATGAGTGCATTAATAGGAAGTACGGTATTTGAGGATACTTCGATTATTATGCGTAAAGTTGTATTATACAGGGTTCGGTAAAATGTACCGATAATTTTATGTAAACATTTAATAATTTCTGGGCAATTTCTGGAGTATACAAAATATATTTTAGGGAAAATATAATTTACCATTCTTGATTCTTTCAGGACAGTTCTCGTGTGTTCACTCTTTACGAGCATTCAGTTTGGATTTTTTTTCATTCTTTGGATTCGTTTTATTGGCTGCGTTTATTAATCGACTTCATTTTAGATTTTTGTGTGAAGATTCTTCTTTGGTACTCCTTATTTCAATCGTCTAGTATCAAAATCTTTAAAATCTATAAGCTTAATTAATATTTAGAATAATTTTATTATAACCGCCCTTTTCCTTAATGTCATATTCTATTGGGCATGCTCTCAATTGATTTTATTATAGCACGCTGCTATTATTGTGTCTAAAATTCTTCTATAGTTGTTATCAGTTGCTCACAATCCTTTCTAACGTACTCCACACATGCTCAATGAGATTGACTTGAGCCTTTACAGATTTTGCCGTGTTACAGGGAATATTGTCATGCATAAACACACACGGCCTTTTATCTTCATCTAGTGAGTTGATATGTGGAACTAGGTACTCATCCAACACTTTTATTGTACCTTCGACAAAATAAATTGGGCCTGGCCCCTGCATTGTGATGTAGGACTATATCATCACCGACGGTGGACGTTTTACAGTTTTCAAGGTACAATATTCTGTAATTTTTGTAGAAGCATAACAGTTGCACACTGTTATGAGTATACAACAGTTGCAAAATAACAGATCGTTAAATAACAACCCATCATTAGTGTAAATATTTAGCAGTTCGATAACCTCCTTACCTAGGGCAGTACTTCCGATTAGGAACTCGAATTTTACCGGTGACGGTTGCGGCAACATTTTGCTAGATCGGTATTCTGGATAAGCTACCATTCGCTGTTGGGGCATAATTAACAGCACAACATTATTTATGGTGACGTAAAATTATAACAAAGCCAGGGAAACACATTTACACACATAATTTATACAGCACGCTGCAGTGGGTAGTCTCGAGCACGAATACAGCTTGGGAATCACCATTTTTTTTACTGATCGTGTACAATATACTGGTAATATAATATTTAATGCGATTACAACTGTGGACGATCAATACGCAAATAATTAACATGTTACATTAATTTGGTAACAGAAACTTTAGATTTCTTTGAAGAGATAGTACAAGAAAACAGTTGTTCTGCAGGTGCATATGATTGAGTGCGAAATAATAAAAAAAAAACGAATAGGGTTTATATTATTTTTTTCAAGGGTAAAAATACTCTATACATTTTTGATCAATGTTTTCGGGTATATATTCAACGAATAATATTCGTAGATTGCGTTTAACGAAAAAATAACGGAATTATGTTATATTTAGGAAAGAATCATTTACGTGTTTCAATATATTTTTATTACAAAAAAGATTCATAATGATTAATACATATTGCCGAACCCTGAATACAATAACTGAAGTACCGAAGCATATCGCACTAATCTTATACACCCTGTATTTAAAAAACATACACAGGTGTAATGAAAATGTTCCTGCATCATTAAATCAAGAATTCGATTTTTGTTTATTACATTGCATATGTAAATTCTAGTTTTTCAGCAGTTTGTACTTATAAAATTGCATTGCACTCTATCCCAGATAGCATTTGGACATCTAACTGTAATTGAACCGAACAATTAAATTCAAAGCTATATTCGAAAAAATTAAGTACAAATATGATAAAATTTAATCTATGTATACAATAATTAATGTTATATTTTTATCATTATATAGAACAATCTGAAAATTATTTACACTATCGCTATCATGAAAAGGAAATCAACCTATAGTTAAGATTATAAAGTACTTTGTGGATTAGCTATAAGCACTTTATATTTAGATTTATGCTCAAGATAGAACTGTATACAGTGCGTCCATAAAGTTAAGCGTAACCAAACGTATGATTTTCATAAAAACTTTATGGACGCATGCGTAAATATATATGTATAATAATATACATACAGTTTATTTTCTCTTTTTGTGAATGCATTATTACTTTATTTTATTATTAAAATGTCTATGTTATACATTAAACTTAAATTATCGATGTAATATTAATAACATAATCAATTAAATTTTAGGTATGTGTATGTAACATCTTTTAATGTTAAGGCATATATAATAAAGAATACATTTTTAGTAAATAATTACTTTTCTTTTGAAAACCTTACAATTTCAATCATGAACAAGATATTTTGTTGTTGGAATTCTATGCCTAGCAACTCTAAGTAATGCTCATGTCATATACCACTTATCTATATATTTCTGCTTCCTTTTAAACATATTTAGTAATATTTAAATCTATCTTGAGCAAAAATCTATTCTTATTCAAAATTGTACCTACTACCCATGTGACGACATTATGTTGTCTACAATACCTTTCAAAAAAAAAAAAGAAGCTACAGAATAACATAAAATATGAAAATGACTTTACAAAATGGAAATGAATATGTTGTGTACATATGTTTAATGTCATATTTATATAAACTTAAAATATATACAGAGTCTTTCAGACTAGGTAGTCGCAATTAATAAACTAACTATTATCCTTTGTCACGAGAGAGTAGCGAGTTTTCTAACAAAATTGATTCCAAGTGTGTGACCTCCAGAAATAAATATTTAATCGTATATATAGGGTGCGGCACCGAAAACGAAACAGATTGAATAACTCGAAGGAGAAATTTTTTTTTGAAAAAACGCAAAAACAGGTCGATTTTTAATTTAAAGGGGACACCTCTCCATCATGTCCACAACCGTCATACGTCATGCCGCTCCCTTCCATCACTTTAACCATTACAATTTAAATAGGGAAAGCACTAACTGTGATACATTATTGAAAAGAAAATTATATAGAGAATTCAGCAGCGTGATTGATGGCTGCGTTTAACAAGTAAAACATAAAATGGTGTATTCTATTCAGGAGAGAGTGGGAATAGTTGCACTGTATTTTAAAAATAATGAAAATGCAAACAGAACCACTGAAATATTCAATGCACAACACCTAAACAAACAACTAAATCGGAAGTATGTTTTGGGGCTAATTTCAAAATTTCGATGAACGGGTCCAACAACCCAGTAAGAAACGAAGCGATAGAAACAACCGTTTTAGGACAAGTACTTTTGATCCAACTCTAAGTATCAATAAAGCTTTCAAATCATCTGGAATAAGTCAACGTAGTGTCGGTCGAATTTTTGAAAATCTCAAACCGCCCTTATAAAATTCATCTGGTTCAGGAACTTAACGAAGATCGTCGTTTATAATTTTGTGAAATTACTTTTTAGCTTTTAAATGATGTGTAACACTTTAGAACAAGTAACCGTTCTTTATCCCGCTAGAGGGCGCTAAAACAAAAGATAACGCAACCAGCAATCATCGATGCTGAATCTTAAGAACGATGAACTCCTTCCTTTAGTTTAAATTTATGGAAATTATCTAAGCTTGTAAACTTACCCTTTTAATGATGTATCACACTTGATGCCTTCCCTGTGTAAAAATTAATTTTGGAGTGACAAATGGGAGGGGAATGACGTATGGCATTGTGGATATGTTGGAAAAAGTGTCCTCCTTAAATAAAAAATCGTTCGTTTTCGGTGCCGCACCCTGTATCTGTTACTGTGTTCTCATAAGTTGGTTAGTAATTTTGTGAGCAACATAATTTACAATATTTAAAATGTTTTGACAAAGAAATGTGTAATTCAAAATTGTCAAATAAGTGTAGGTTAAGATTCTGTCAGTGGTTGTCTGGTTTGTATCTATCTTAATTTGATTCACCTTTACAGATCATTTTCTGCATCTGCTGTTTATCAAAATTTTTGAGAAATGTTTAATTTTTTTTAGGTTTTGCACTTTTTTATCATTAAGGCGTACAATTCAACAAATAATGCATATGGTTTTAATTTACCGAAAGTGGGAACAGAAACAATGCCGATTTTGTTTTAATGTATGTGGAACGTTTTCCGAATGAATTTCCTCGCAAATACAACGTTTGTTTGTGTCGCAACGCCTACGAGATATCGGACGAATACAATCTTCTCCACCAACCAGAAGGGCCCGACAGAAGTGAAAATTACATTGAATGCTCAGGTAGAACTTCGAGGCTATTGAAATCTCCGATTCAACACTAAGCAGCACAAAACTTTTCAAATTTTTTTATTTGGAGAATGATTAGAGAAAATCAGCTAAATCCATATTATTAACAAAATGCATTAGTCTTTTGTTTACAAAATAAACCGTTTACGAGTAGCGTTTTAATTAGCGGCTACTATAACAACATCCTCAAAATGCGGATATTTTGATAACGTCCAACCGACGGCGTATTTTTATGTTATTTAAATCATCTAGCTATGAAACAAAAATGTGACGATGTCAAACAAATTATTGAAAAATTGCTGTCACTATTAGAAGTTAAAAAGTTGTGTTTAGTTTTTGCTGTCTAAAACAACTCTACTTCGCCATAAAATGAATTGATACATGCGAACATTTGTCAAATAACAGCTTTAATTACATATATGTTTCGCATTAAAGAAAATGCTCGCCCTGCAAAATTAACATGATTAAGATTATTGATCTTATCCTACTCAAAATTTCCTGATAGGTGTTAGTAGCATAGTAGTTCGTTGTCATAGAAATACGTTTAATTATAAATTAATACAGAGCCTTTCGGTATAGGTAGAATTTAATTCCACACGAATTTATCTGTGTTAAGCCTTTATTTAAGTACAAGGACTAGGGAGAAGAATCCTAATCGCAAATTTAAGTTGATAAGATTTAATCGTGAATTTATATTAAGTTATTATTATAAATTAAATTATTCGTATTTGCACTAAAATGAGTGGCATTTTGTTGCTTTTTAATGTGATTTATTCTGTGAAATGTATTTTTTTAAATACTGCTTAGTTTGGTCGATACGGCATTGGTCATCGGAATCCATTATTAATCATCAAAGTTATGTTAATGATTTTAAATTTACAATTCAAGTTTTATCTTATCATTTAACATTCTTTTTACTCAATGTTAGATTGTTAAATGCTATAAACTAAATTATAAACTCCATTTATTCTGTTTTATTACTTGCCATAAAATTTGTAGATTTTTTTTGCTTTTCCTAGGAAAATTATTTAAATTTCCTTTCCTTATATTATTAATGCGATATTTAATTGCCTGGTTTGATACTACGCCACAATATGTGTTTAAAATGTGTATTATTTATTATATATACAGCTTCGGCCAAAAGTATTAGGTATACCTATAAAATAGGTAATTTATAAAGTATTTAAATAATAACAATCATTTTTGACGTCAATTACAACAACACACTACCTTTTACGAAGAACCATAAAACATTTGGGACTTAAGAGCCAAAAAAACACTTTTCTTAATATCAAAATACTTTGCTAGCCTTCACTTGTTACTCATTGTATAAAGACGGTTTGGTGTATGATTTATTCGCAAACTTGACATTCTCTTTCTTGAGAAATGCCTAAGACAAGTTAACTTAACGTCGACAAACCAATTAAAATTTAAATCCTGCGCGAACAGCAAAAATTTAAAGTTGAGATTGCCAAGTTGGCGAAATGTTTGGAATGCGATCTACTATTAGACGGCTTCCCGTGACTGGCTCTGACAAAAATTAGATAAAAAGAGGCAGTCATTGCTATTCTATCGGAAGATATCAAGGTCATGGAAAAAGCGCAATTAATTTTCTGCCTAAACCATCCTGTATATGTAGGTATATTGTGCAAGTATTTATTTTATTTATATAAATAAAACGTGTTCTGAAATCTTCTGTCTGTAGATGTGACTTATTCTTAACTAAACAGCGCCAGGATATTTCTTCACGTTGGCGAAACACGCAATAGTGGGGTAACAAAACGTTATTATTTGCGAGCAAAATTTTGAGGACGCTTGCTTCGGATATACAGATTTAATTGGCAATGACAGAGATCTTTACACGCCGATCTTTCAGTACCAAATTTTCAAATTTTTGCACAATGTCTTCAGTTCGAGCTTCAACAGGTCGTCCGGACTTTGGGTCATCATGAAAATAAGATGGCGCATCTTCCACAACAACATTCTTTCAAGTTTGATTTTTGGACCATTGCCTTTTGCCAAACTTTATTGCATGTTCAACTTTGTTTCATTCATTTTATAGCGAAGTAGACCGTCTCAAATCAGGAGTTTTTCAATAATTTGTTTGGTCATCTTTGATTGACTCTCGACCCTATTGAAAGAGTTTAGACCAATATTTTACTTGAATATAGATGTAGCTGATTTTCTCGAATCATTCTTCAAATAAGAGAATTTGAAAAGTTGTGTGCTGCTTAGTGTTGAATCGTTTTCAATAGCCTCGAGAAGTTCTACCTGAGCATCCAATGTCCTTTCACTTCTGTCGGGCCCTTCTGGTTGGTGGAGAAGATTGTATTCGTCCGATATCTCGTAGGCGTTGTACGACACAAACAAACGTTGTATTTGCGAGGAAATGTCGCTTCGGAAAACGTTCCACATACATTCTACAAGCTTCGGCACTGTTCTGTTCCCACTTTCGGTAAATTAAAACCATAAGCACTAATTCATTGTTATTGTACGCCATAATGATAAAAAAAAGTAAAAACCTAAAAAAAATTAAACAACTCTCCAAAATTTTGATACACAGCAGATGCAGATATGATCTGTAAAGCCTGAATGCAAGTTAAGATAGTGCATGCCCTACAAACCAGACAACCACTGACAGAATCTTAACCTACACTTATTTGACAACTTTGAATTACACATTTTTTTGTCAAAACATTTTAAATATTGTAAATTATTTGCTCACAAAATTACTAACCAACTTATGAGAACACAGTACAGATACAGGGTGCGGCACCGAAAACGAACGATTTTTTATTTAAGGAGGACACCTTTCCAACATATCCACAACTGCCATACGTCATTCCCCTCCCATCTGTCACTCCAACCATTACAATTTAAATAGGGAAGGCACCAAGTGTGATACATCATTGAAAGGGTAAGTTTACACTTCTTAGATAATTTCCCATAAATTTAAACTAAAGGAAGGAGTTCACGTTCTTAAGATTCAGCAGCATGATTGCTGGTGGCGTTACTTTTGTTTTAGCGCCCTCTAGCGGGATAAAGAACGGTTACTTGTTCTAAAGTGTTACACATCATTTAAAAGTTAATTTCGTAATTTCACAAAATTATAAACGACGATCTTCGTTAAGTTCCTGAACCAGATGAATTTTATAAGGGCGGTTTGAGTATTATCAAAATTCGACCGACACTACGTTGACTTATTCCAGATGATTCCGAAAGCTTTCTTGTACTTAAGAGTTGGATCCGCAACCACTTGTCCTAAAACGGTTGTTTCTATCGCTTCGTTTCCTACTGGGTTGTACAGGCCCCGTTTCGCGAAATTTTGAAATTAGCCCCAAAACATACTTCCGATTTAGATGTTTGTTTAGGTGTTGTGCATTGAATATTTCAGTGGTTCTGTTTGCATTTTCATTATTTTTAAAATACAGTGCAACTATTCCCACTCTCTCCTGAATAGAATACACGATTTTATGTTTTTACTTGTTAAACGCAGCCATCAATCACGCTGCTGAATTCTCTATATAATTTCCTTTTCAATAATGTATCACACTTAGTGCTTTCCTATTTAAATTGTAATGGTTAAAGTGATGGAAGGGAGCGGCATGACGTATGACAGTTGTGGACATGATGGAGAGGTGTCCCCTTTAAATTAAAAATCGACCTGTTTTTGCGATTTTTCAAAAAAATTTCTCCTTCGAGTTATTCAATCTGTTTCGTTTTCGGTGCCGCACCCTGTATATACGATTAAATATTTATTTCTGGAGGTCACACACTTGGAATCAATTTTGTTAGAAAACTCGCTACTCTCTCGTGACAAAGGATAATAGTTAGTTTATTAATTGCGACTACCTAGTCTGAAAGACTCTGTATATATTTTAAGTTTATATAAATATGACATTAAACATATGTACACAACATATTCATTTCCATTTTGTAAAGTCATTTTCATATTTTATGTTATTCTGTAGCTTCTTTTTTTTGAAAGGTATTGTAGACAACATAATGTCGTCACATGGGTAGTAGGTACAATTTTGAATAAGAATAGATTTTTGCTCAAGATAGATTTAAATATTACTAAATATGTTTAAAAGGAAGCAGAAATATATAGATAAGTGGTATATGACATGAGCATTACTTAGAGTTGCTAGGCATAGAATTCCAACAACAAAATATCTTGTTCATGATTGAAATTGTAAGGTTTTCAAAAGAAAAGTAATTATTTACTAAAAATGTATTCTTTATTATATATGCCTTAACATTAAAAGATGTTACATACACATACCTAAAATTTAATTGATTATGTTATTAATATTACATCGATAGTTTAAGTTTAATGTATAACATAGATATTTTAATAATAAAATAAAGTAATAATGCATTCACAAAAAGAGAAAAATAAACTGTATGTATATTATTATACATATATATTTACGCATGCGTCCATAAAGTTTTTATGAAAATCATACGTTTGGTTACGCTTAACTTTATGGACGCACTGTATACAGTTCTATCTTGAGCATAAATCTAAATATAAAGTGCTTATAGCTAATCCACAAAGTACTTTATAATCTTAACTAGGTTGATTTCCTTTTCATGATAGCGATAGTGTAAATAATTTTCAGATTGTTCTATATAATGATAAAAATATAACATTAATTATTGTATACATAGATTAAATTTTATCATATTTGTACTTAATTTTTTCGAATATAGCTTTGAATTTAATTGTTCGGTTCAATTACAGTTAGATGTCCAAATGCTATTTGGGATAGAGTGCAATGCAATTTTATAAGTACAAACTGCTGAAAAACTAGAATTTACATATGCAATGTAATAAACAAAAATCGAATTCTTGATTTAATGATGCAGGAACATTTTCATTACACCTGTGTATGTTTTTTAAATACAGGGTGTATAAGATTAGTGCGATATGCTTCGGTACTTCAGTTATTGTATTCAGGGTTCGGCAATATGTATTAATCATTATGAATCTTTTTTGTAATAAAAATATATTGAAACACGTAAATGATTCTTTCCTAAATATAACATAATTCCGTTATTTTTTTCGTTAAACGCAATCTACGAATATTATTCGTTGAATATATACCCGAAAACATTGATCAAAAATGTATAGAGTATTTTTACCCTTGAAAAAAATAATATAAACCCTATTCGTTTTTATTATTATTTTGCACTCAATCATATGCACCTACAGAACAACTGTTTTCTTGTACTATCTCTTCAAAGAAATCTAAAGTTTGTGTTACCAAATTAATGTAACATGTTAATTATTTGCGTATTGATCGTCCACAGTTGTAATTGCATTAAATATTATATTACCAGTATATTGTACACGATCAGTAAAAAATGGTGATTCCCAAGCTGTATTCGTGCTCGAGACTACCCACTGCAGCGTGCTGTATAAATTATGTGTGTAAATGTGTTTCCCTGGCTTTGTTATAATTTTACGTCACCATAAATAATGTTGTGCTGTTAATTATGCCCCAACAGCGAATGGTAGCTTATCCAGAATACCGATCTAGCAAAATGTTGCCGCAACCGTCACCGGTAAAATTCGAGTTCCTAATCGGAAGTCCTGCCCTAGGTAAGGAGGTTATCGAACTGCTAAATATTTACACTAATGATGGGTTGTTATTTAACGATCTGTTATTTTGCAACTATTGTATACTCATAACAGTGTGCAACTGTTATGCTTCTACAAAAATTACAGAAGATTGTACCTTGAAAACTGTAAAACGTCCACCGTCGGTGATGATATGGTCCTACATCACAATGCAGGGG
Source organism: Holotrichia oblita (assembly GCA_023690525.1). Classification (NCBI taxonomy): domain Eukaryota; kingdom Metazoa; phylum Arthropoda; class Insecta; order Coleoptera; family Scarabaeidae; genus Holotrichia; species Holotrichia oblita. The sequence goes on from CM043017.1 coordinate 23,565,475, forward strand.
TCAGGCCCAATTTATTTTATCGAAGGTACAATAAAAGTGTTGGATGAGTACCTAGTTCCACATATCAACTCACTAGATGAAGATAAAAAGGCCGTGTGTGTTTATGCATGACAATACTCCCTGTAACACGGCAAAATCTGTAAAGGCTCAAGTCAATCTCATTGAGCATGTGAGGAATACGTTAGAAAGGATTGTGAGCAACTGATAACAACTATAGAAGAATTTTAGACACAATAATAGCAGCGTACTATAATAAAATCAATTGAGAGCATGCCCAATAGAATATGACATTAAGGAAAAGGGCGGTTATAATAAAATTATTCTAAATATTAATTAAGCTTTTAGATTTTAAAGATTTTGATACTAGACGATTGAAATAAGGAGTACCAAAGAAGAATCTTCACACAAAAATCTAAAATGAAGTCGATTAATAAACGCAGCCAATAAAACGAATCCAAAGAATGAAAAAAAAATCCAAACTGAATGCTCGTAAAGAGTGAACACACGAGAACTGTCCTGAAAGAATCAAAAATGGTAAATTATATTTTTCCGAAAATATATTTTGTATACTCCAGAAATTGCCCAGAAATTATTAAATGTTTACATAAAATTATCGGTACATTTTACCGAACCCTGTATAATACAACTTTACGCATAATAATCAAAGTATCCTCAAATACCGTACTTCCTATTAATGCACTCATTGCCAGTTTATATATTTTGTTATTTAATGTATATTTTTATATTGGTGGGCGCGACATATTAAAATTCACTCCTTTTTACGGTTATAGAGTCCTGATTTATAGTATTTGGGCGATATACATATATTAAAAACATATAACGCCTGATTCACATAATTAAAAAAATATATAAAAATATAATATCATGTCGATATTGACCTATACGAGTTGTTTTTTTTTTCTTCTACTTAATGCATTTATATTAGGTATATATTATATACACATGTGATAAATAAATAAATAGAATGATTTAAGTCACTATAATTACAAAGCTAATTGTAATTTCAATTAATTTCTTTTTCTGTGGTTTTAAATCCTCAGTTGCATTTTAATATTAACCTCGTTGAATATTTAACCACCTCAGTTATAATAATAAAAATAATATAAACACGATAGCTATAAGGTACAGTTTGTGTATTAAGTAATGTCTTCCCATTTGAAGCGCTTATCAAACCTTCTTCCGCTCATGCCCGTTCGGTCGTTTTCATAGCTGGCCCTTGAGAAGAGAGTTTGACATGCTCTTCAAAGGATAGACATTACTTAATACACAAATTGAACGTCATGACCAGTTTCGATTAAATGAATATAGGGAACGTAGGGAACACTGGTATTTTAAATTTTGTAAGTAATAATTTCGTGTTACGTGTTTTGAACATGAAATAATTTTAAATTTCTACTTCTTCCGGTTACATCGGAAATGCGTATCAACTTTTTTTTATTGATTTATATTTTCGAGACAAATATAAGATTACTTTATCTAATAAAATTGTCTTTAAAACCAGCTCCTTTCAAGTTATTCCACTTTCTGCAAGAAAGTAGCAGCTACTGAAAGATTAGTGCATGTACAGATTTATAATTTTGGATAATTATTTAGGAAACTGTGTTGTATTAAATTCAGTATTAGAAATTTTACAAAACAATACCCGGTATACAGAAAAAAAATCCTAACTTATTACTTTCAAATATAAAACTCCAATAACTTTTGATTAATAAAATTCTGGAAAATGGGAATTATTGAGCAGAGAAAAACGGCAGTAAATGATTAGCAGTTCCATTGCGAATTTAAGCTGCAGTTGTCTCAAATAGCAACTAACAAAAGTGTCTGCCTATAAATGAATACCTACAAATATCGCAATTTGAATTTAGTAACGAAGATGTATTTATAATAGTGAGGCATTAGCGGTTTGGTTCACATTTTTGCCTGATCCTATATCACAGTGGTTATTGAGTTAAACGTTTCAAATTATTCTTATGCAATTACTTCTAGTGTCACCTTTTATTCTACTTTCCATAGCCTAATCAATTCTACAAAATCAAATTTAATACATTTCTCAAAAATAAAGTTTAAGTATAGGGAAGTAAACATGTAAGGTACCTGCGACAAATAAGGCCCACTGACAGAACTGTATTACCAAAGATACATACGAACCTTTAAATTGCCCCAAATGATGTAGGTTTATATACAATGTTTACCAATAGATGGCAACACCAGCAGTTCACTACTGCTTAGTAGGACAATACAAAGTCTGTCACGAGAGGATACTCGAGTGTGATTTTGTAATATTTACCAAAGAAATTAACTTAATTTTAAAAGTGTGCTTGTGTTTGACACATATCGTTTAAAAGTCACTGGTAAGTAGATCTTCTGTAGACAAAATGTGTTTAAAATTTATAAAGTTTTTATTTGTATATTGTTTCCTTCAATACAACCTCAGAAATAAGTCCCAACGAAAAACTTGAACTGGTATTTGTTACCCAGTGGGCTTTATTTCTGACCGTAAGCTTTATGGCTATTCAAAGATAAGAATCTTGTTTGCTCCTATGACAATGGGACCCTTGAAAGAAAATTATCGCATTATTACATTAGCATTAGCAGAAGTTGGTTACACATATACCATTAGAGGAGTTAGAAGTCAAGTGTATCGTTTTGTGGAAATAAACAAAATAAAACACAAATTTAATAGACTAACGAAATGGCAGGGCGTGATTGGACAAAGTTATTTTTGAAAAGGTACTCTGAGTTAGCGAAACGAAAGGCACAAAATATGAACCCAGCTAGGGCTCAGAAACTCAATCCGCTCATAGTAAGGTGACTATTTCACTAAACTTAGAAAAGTTCTAGATGAGCTGCACTTAAAAATAAACCTTCACACTTTACCATCAGCAGTCGGTTTTGTCTAAAAAAAGGAGCAAAACGTTTACATCTTGTTGCTCCAGAACATGTGAAAAACGTAACTGTTGTTGGATGTGTTTCAGCCTCTGGATCATCTGTGTATCCTATGATTATTTTTAAGGGAAAACGACTAAAACCGGAATTGGAAGATTTGCCAGCTGGCACCCTTGTGAAAATGGCACCAAAAGGTTCAATGACCACAGAATATTTTATTAAATTCATTCGTCATCAAGTTTAAAATAGCAGGACCTATATTGTTAGTGTTTGATGAAGCCCAAGTGCTATTTGGATTTCACCATGGTAGATGAAGCAGAAAACCATGAAATTTCATTAATGTGTCTCCTAGTAATACGACGCATGAATTGCAACCTTTAGACGAAGCGGTTGACACATCCTTCGAGAGTTATTGGGACTAACAAGTCTTACTATACTGGGAAGAATATCCAGAAAAGAGGATAACAAAATCTAGAATTAACCTGATTTTCTCAAAGGTGTGGTCACGTTGTATGACTCGAGAGAGTATTGTCAGTGGTTTGGTCATACCTGTCTCCGCATTCGCACCAAGTACTGTAACTGAGCGAACCGAAAATTTCTGAAAATCAGCATGACTATGCTGAAGTAGTAAGTAATGAGGAATGTTCTTTGGCAGATTTACAGAAATCATTTAAGGAAAGATCGAAAAATGAGAATGAAAGCTTACTAACTCTTTTCAGGATTTGATGGCACCACCATATCTGGTTCACAAAAAAATCAACACACATCGAAAGCATTAAATTATAAGGCACAAAGAGTCACATAAGACCTTTTCCTGCAGAACGACGAACCTCATCCTCCTCACTAAATCAACAAAATCAAAAAAACAAAAGAATCGTGGTACTATCCTATATATATATACTGCTCCTAACCTTAAGCGTACTACACAATCAAATTTAAAAAAATATATATAGTAGTATTTCATAATGATTAAATATCGATATTTTCTGGATTTTTCTTTTTCTGCACACCCGGTATTGTTTTGTAAAGTTTATAATACTGACTTTTATATAATACACTTTCCTAAATAATTACCTAAAATTTTAAATCTGGGCATTCATTTCTTATAAATATAATTGTTCGTAACAACTCGTAGTTATCAATTTTTTTTTCAAAAATTGAAATGACTTAAAAGGGGCCTGTTTTAAAGACCATTTTATTACGCAATGTAGTCTTAGATTTGTCTCAGCAATACAAATCAATAATAAAATAAACTAAATAGGAAGAAGTAAAAATTTAAAATTATTTTAAATTGAAAGCACGCAAAGCGAAATCATTACTTGCAAAATTTCAAATCGCATTGTTTATTAGTTTCCTGTATTCTTTAGCCAAAACTTATCATGATATACACTGTATAGTACACAATTCGTTCTCCATTTAGCAGTCAAGAAATAATATGATCAGCTTAGTAAATTTTGCAGGTATGTTTGTAACACTGTGGTCTGGTCAAGTCTGATGATTAATTAAAAACAAACGATAGTTATATTCAAGTCGAGTGTTGATGGTAAGTAAAAAGAATCAGTATAATGTAAAATATACAGAGTGATTCAAAAAGTAGATATACATCAAAGTTGGCGTAAAAAACTAAGTAAAGAGGCAAATTACTTAACTTTAACAAAAGCATTAAAATTAATGCTAAAATGAAAATGTTTTCTAAAAATTATACAACATGGGGAAAAATATACTCTTATTTTAAATGGCGATTTTAGCACAACTACAACTCGAATATAGCATACAGTGCCATCTACGTTCTCTATCGCACGAATACACAGTTTCCAAAGCAAATTACCAATCAGAAATCTGTAGAGGGCCACAGAGTATAAACTCTCATTTCGTGGTGGCAATATTGTGCTCGCGTCCAGGAATTGGGTGGTGAGTATAGAACGAGCATACTGTAAGTAAACTTCATAATATCGATTTAAAAAAGGACCTTACTGCTCTTATTACGCACACAGATATTTTCTGTATAGATACATTATTAATTTCTTTTTTTAGTTGAAAATATCGAAGATACCACCAAAGATAAGTGTTGCGTGAACCGAAGAATTCTTCAAAAAAGTCCTGGAAAGTATCAAACGTGGCATACCAGTGTTGAAAGCCGCACAATAGTACGACATTCCCCGAAAAACTTTAAACAAAACCACTTGTTGTCCAGCAGCACTGTAAGAAAACTAGGCGGGAGATCAGTAGGTACTCAAAAAAAAAACAAGAAACTGAACGCCTATAACGAGTAAGGTTATTGTGTACCATTTTTTATCAACATAATCCCGATGTAACTCAGAGAAACATACAATTTTAAAATCCCGCCAGAGCTCAAAAATTCAACAGACATATTGTATGAGATTATATCTCGAAAATGAAAAAATATTACTGGATCTTAATCTTATCACTGAACCCCAAAAAATTTTCAACAGAGACAAGAAAAGTTGTCCGGTTGACAATTCATCAACAGAAAGTTCTATCAAAATGAAGTGTCAAAAGAGTACACACGTTACACATGTAGCGCAGATAGAACATGCAGAAAATGTTACAGGGGTTGCATATGGTAATGCAGTAGGGCAAGCTGTCCCGTCTGTGATTTTATTTAAAGGCAAACGTAAGAAAAAATGAGTGGTTAGCCCCAATGCTCCCTAGAACAGCAATAGAAATGACGCAAAATGGCAGCATGACAACACAATGCTCCGTAATTTGGGATTTTTCCAAATATAAATCTGTAGAGAGATGTTTCTTGATATGGATGGAGCCTCTTCTCATTTAGATGCCAATATTGTGACTGCAGCTGATGCACATGACATCACTTCGTTGTGTCTCCCTACTAATAACACGCACGAGTTGCAGTTACTAGATCCTGAAAGAAAATCACAAGGTCGAGATTTGGTGAAATTCTGAGCAGTGTGCCCAAAAACAATGTCACATAGTAATTTAATGCCGGGATTTAAAACAACAGCATTCGATAGGTACTCTGCCAGAAAATTAAATTACAAAAAATATTCAAAAGAACTCAAAATCGAAGATAAAGAATAGGCGGAAAACTTAAGTATAAAATAAACAATTTAGTAGCGAATCTGATGATTTTGATTATACCCTACATGACTGTTCAGAAGAAATTAATGCCTCAATATTCAACATTGCAAAATTTTTTCATCGCATCCATCAACTTCAATAAAAAATTATAGATAAAATTCCAATATCAAAATCACATATTATTAAACCCATTCCCCGCTACTATTCCGATATTTTGGACCAGCTGAAAATTACTGAGTTTGAAAAAGCATTTGATTTATTAATTGCTTTCTAATTTGAAGAATACTGAGAGTTTTTGCTTGATTATGTTAAACTGTTATATAGAAAGATGAAAATAAAATTGAAATATTACTGATAGTAGGTATAGGTATGGTTTGGATCATTTACTTTTTTAAAGACCACAGCGTTACTGATAAATTATCCCACATTTAAACTGACTACATTCATTCTTGACAAATTCTATACAAACTTAATTTGTGCACTTTACATCATGTGCGACACATATTCCGAATTGATTTGTTCCCATCAATACACGTCAGACATCAAGTTTTTAGAATAGTTTCCGGGGAAAAAATCAATTTGAATGATGTATTCGTATTTTATATCTCCTTTTTTTCCTCAAGTATGTATGTATGTGGACACTTAATCTTTATACACAATATTTACATTATCGTAACCTTACTATAAGTTGTTCTAGTAGTAAAATAATAAATTGTGTTTACTGTGTACTAGGACTGTCTGTTCCACTTCCACTATTGTTTGAGCTCTCCCTTGCGGCAGCTACCCTATCTCTTTTAGTGCTTTTCGATAAACTCGCTACCTCCTTCAACAAGTTCTGTATCCGCGCGTTCAACACCTCCACCTTGTTTTCATGGTCCTTCTCCACGTTCTTTATCTTATTCCGAAATTCATTCTCCACGGTGAAATGTTTCGCTTTGAGTTCGGTGATCTGGAATAAAGAAATACTCGTAACGTTTCAGCTTAGAAACGATATAGTTTGGAAAAATGTTCAATTCATAATTATTACAAAATATGTAAGTATATGGACCTATAGGATTAAAATTATATTTATTAAGCTAATTGTATATTATGATATTATACACGATTGAGTACAATAGAAATGGATTAAGAAATCTACACATGATACCTCAAGATAGAAAGGTTTTATTAGGTATTGAATTACATATTTGTAAGTACATACAGAAGTTTGATTGTACTTGTGCGCCTAAACTTCACTAATTTGCACCCCAGACCTTTGTAAGGTCCAATTTACTCAAAAGTCGATGCAAAATCACCAACAGATTTGTTATTTGTTATCTATTTGACCTTTTCAGCAACACGAAATTGACGTCGATTTTAAATCTTTTCGGATGAAGCACATTTTCATTTTGACAGCTTAGTCTTTAAAGAGTGCTAATTTGTTTAAACGTAAAATTTAGTTCTAAATGCATAGTTATAGATAAACGCGGGCAATTTGCAATGCAGTGCGGTGACCAACGTAGAGGGGTGGCTCGGAAACTCGAGCGTCCGTATCAAAGCACATTTGTTCAGTATTATTCCATTGGTCGTTGTGAGTGTTATCAGTACAGACATACTTAGAAAATGTCGCAGTAAGGTACGTACGTTTCAGAAACGGCATATTTCGAAGAAACTAGAAAACGTCATAGCGAGTATGCCGGATTTAGAATACCAAGGTGGTAGAATTAAATTTGTAAGGTGCGACAACTATTTGACGTGTACCAGCAGGTGGAAATGTGAACGCCGCCTAAAAAGTATAAAACACTATTCTGAAATCCGTGGCAAACGATGAAGCGAACAATTAACATTTGATATAGGTGTTTGTTTTATTCTATGTAATCTACCGTTCACTTTACTAAACCAAGAAGCATTTGTTGGTACTGGTGCAGGGATATACTCTCAGAAGGAGGGGCACAGCTACGCATTGGGGAAATATACCTCTGTGTTTCAGGCGGAAGTATATGCCATCCTCCAATGCGCACACACAATGAATGTGAAAACGGTGACCAACAGACGAATTCACATCATGTCCGATAGAAAAGCTGCACTGAAGGCATTACTAAGCCGGAGAGTGTCGTCTAGGCTGGTAACGGAGTTCCTCGACAAATTGGTTAAACTATCGAATCGGAATAAGGTCTGCTTGACTTGGTATCGGGCTATCAAGGGATCGATGGCAACGCAAGGGCTGACGAACCCGCAAGGAGAGGGTCAGAGATGGAAATATACGGCCTAGAACCTTTCTTCGGAGTTACGAGGCAAACGGCCTGGAGATGCATAGGCGACTGCGTCCGTACGAAACAGCAATAAGGAAACCATCCAGCAAGAGAGCTACTATAGCTTAGTAGGAAACAGCTATGCATTGTTACGGGCTTAATGACCGGACATTCTGCGGTGAAAGAACACCTAAACAAAATAGGAGAGTTTGACGGGAACACAAAGTGTAGACTTTTGAAAGACATACCTTACCCACTCGGTTAGGGACCTGTACAGATTAGTGGAGGGGACTATCGTGTTAGAGTTGGTGACTTGAATATACAGACGTGGCACAATAAGCTTAAAGGCTGCGGTGCTTTACCGATGACCATAGGTCAGACGGGTCTGGTATGGGGGAAAAAAATTTTCAGATTATACATTACCAAGTTGAACATCGAGAAGAAATGTTATGCCATCTGCTCGTTACTATGTTGAAAGAAGAATTCAAGCAGAATTGAAAGATAAAAAATGTAGTTATGTATGGAAAGGTCGTTTTCATCATTAAAAAATATTTAATCGGCACGCCCCGTACTCATTTGACTGAAATAACTGACGGAAACACATATTTAATGATTGGACCCAATAATCTTTAATAACTCAAAACTAATAAAAATAGATATATGAGACCTTAATACGAATCGATGTAGAATTTCTTGCTGAATTAGGCGCTACAATAAAAAGTACTATGTGCCATTAAAAAAAAAAGAATTTTTAATGTTTGAAGGTATCTGAATTGGTGGCTAATTTCTGCACACCCTGTATAAATTTTTTTGAAAGTTATGACAGTTCTCAGTATCTACGATCCTTTACTTTCGTTTGCAGAAGTTTGGTACCTTACGCTCCAAAGGGCTTTACAATATTAATTTTTCTTTAAGATGGTGCAATAAGAAATTATTACGGAAAATTGTAAATATCTTCGAAACAGTTGAATTTGGGATAGGGAACCCTAATACAAAACATTTGCAAATAATGCGTAGAATCGATTGTATTGAAAAAAATTATACCATTGTATTTAAAATAACAAAGTTGTATTTTGTTCAGTAAAAATTAAACACCCTGTATAAGTGAAAGTAATTTTGGAACATGTGCCATATCAATTCAAGTGACCTCCGATTAATTGTTTTTCCGAAAAAATATTTACAAGGGGAGATATGGTACTTGGACGCACTAGAGAGACAGCCTGTACAACTCAAGTAAAATTTGAACTTAGTTTTTTTTTCGGTTTAAGCTAAACTCGGGCTTAAACTCGCAATGTACAATCGGCCCTAAATATTTCAGCACGTTATATAGTATATTTTTTTGTCATTATTTTATGTGTAAACATTTATGCGTACGCATCACCTATGCTCACTCATGAAATTCACGAACATAAATGATGCGAGTACGTAAACGTTACGTAATGCTTGATACGGCTGCTCCACCCATCCACGTTGTTCTCCGCACTACACTGAAACTTGCCCGTCTTTGCCAACCCCAGTTATAACTCTAAAACTAGATGTGCCGGAAAAAACTGGTTTTTGGTTATGCTTTCAGTTAGAGACTGTAAGAACTATGCACCCATTGGACATGTTTAGGAAAAGTGAGAAACGCGAATAAACAAAGAATTACAGTTTCTTTTATATAATAAAATATACAAGAGTGGCGAAAGCAGGTAAACTCACTAAAACCTGAATAATATTGTAATTTACTACATAATAGTGGTGTGCAGCTGTGAAACCGCATAGGCTGGAAAAAATTCAACTCCTAGCACTTCGATAATGCAAAGGATGGATTATGTATGTGTGTACGTATGTATAGAAAATTCTACCCACCAATTTATCTTTACTAAGTAATTGTGCATCTCTCTGATTTAATTGCTTTTGTAAACTAGCAATCTGTTCCTTTAATTGCGTCATAGCGACCATATGATCTGAACTATTGGGATCGACATCAGCTCAGTATCAAACCAGGTCCTGCGTTATTCCTAGGTGCCTTACTAGGAGGCCCATTATCTGCATCGGTCGGTGGCATTTTGGTCACGCCGATCCTCTGTGGCCGTTTATTATGACTCCTCAATCTAAAATACCAGAATACGCAGAATAGAATCACTACTCTGACCAAGAACCAAATACTTACTTCCCCTCTTTATGTTTACTTTCCATAAGCGAGTCATTTTAATCACGTGTCGATCAGCATCTGATTGTTTTGTCTTAGCCAAAGCCCTTTTAAATGATAACGTGCACAACCAGCAAAGTAACTTGCCATCAACCTAGAAACGCATGGAATTGACAAAATACCAACCAGAACTTGTTTGGTATTAATATATTTACCTTTTATCGTCATCATGACGATCAAACGCACATTTCTGTTTACACTGTTCACAGTTGACTGGTGGGCCATATTTGATTTCGCTATTCGTGCACCTCTGGCACTTATTCCCTATGAAAGCAGCAATTATATTACAATATTCGCAAGCGGTCGGCTTGCCGTACGCTTTAACGTTTTGCTCGCACTTTTTGCAAATCGTACTCGTACTCCTTTGGACGTTTGTTGAAATTCCGAGCGACAATACGTGCATTTCACCATAGGAAATGCTCCACGACATTCCTAAGCGAAAATTACATAAAAATAACGCAGGATGACTTAATCCAAAACGCATTTATAATAGATAATTGTGCTTAATCATTAATAAGAACGAGAAAGGTAAAAAAATATGTTTGTACGTTACAAAAGAAGTCATTTGATGCTATAACCTCTATAAGTATAAACAACTCACTTTGCACAACTGCTGTCCAGCGGAGAGCTCTTCGAATGGATGTCGAGAAAAGCATTTCGAACACGCGAATAATAAAGGTGCACTCATACTTAAAAACACTTGTATTACGAAATTTCCCGGTTAAACGATTTATTAATATATAAATATTATAAATGTCATAGGATTTGACAATTTAGTACTTTCTACACAAGATGTCTACCAGCTTTATGACTAATTTCACCTTGTTAAAAAAATCACCGTTACTTTTTATAAAATTGTTATTCTTTAGTCTTTGAAAAAATTTATTGAAAGATAATTAATAATTGCGTTTATAAATTGCATGTAAATGTATATGATTCTAGAAGTAGCTTAAATACTGATTAATTTTAATACATTTTCATTTAGGGTTTTTTCATTCTGATCAGTTACTATTCAAAATTTAAAAATCGAAATTCAAATAAAATTAAATTCATGTTTAGTATTTTTTATATGAACTAAAATAACAATCGTACACAACCAATTTTATTCATTATTAAATAATTAAATTTCTATAATTAAGTATAATCGGTGCTGCAGTTTTTCTGCATTACCATCTGTGGCACCCATATCCATCTACCCGGCTTTTTCATAACAATTCTGAAGAATTCGTTGTATAGGTTAAGTACTCTGATCTTTATACGTTTAGTTTACGTTCGAATTTATTATTTGTACTAGTTAATAATAAAAACCGATCCAAAATGGTATGTATATTAATATTATCCCATTTATCAAATATTTAATACCCGTTTATACTTCTAGACGATAGGCAAAAATAATAAAATGATACAGCACATCAACTATAGGGTGAGGATCACATTACAAGATTCTCGCACATTTATAGGCACTTTTAAAGCATTCGATAAGCATATGAACATGATATTAGGTGATTGTGAAGAATTTAGAAAGATTAAACCTAAGAATTCGAAAGTTGAAAGGGAAGAGAAACGAGTTCTCGGTTTCGTATTACTTAGAGGTGAGAGCATAGTATCTCTAACTGTAGAAGGACCACCACCTCCCGAGGAAGGTTTACCTAGGGTACCAATACCGGGAGCTGCTCCAGGACCAGGAATTGGAAGAGCAGCTGGAAGAGGTATGCCGGCTGGTATCGGAGGAGTTCCCGTTGGATTACAAGGACCTGTTCGTGGAATTGGAGGTGAAACTTTTAATTTTATCTTTGACATTTCTTAAAGGATATATGTTTCATGTGTAATAGGTCCTTCGCAGCAAGTTATGACGCCAGGTGGACGTGGACAAGTATCCGCACCACCGCAGATGAATCAGGGACCTCCGAGAATGGGTGGACCACCACCTGGTATGATGGGACCACCTCCAGGAATGATCGGAATGCCGCCTGGTATGGCGATGGGTCGTGGTGGACCTCCACCGCCGATGGGAATGCGTGGACCTCCACCTGGCATGATGAGAGGTGGCCCACCTGGTCCTCCAAGACCACCATATTAGAGACAGTTTTAATTCTTCTGTTCTGTTTTTATTGTCAATGGCAGAATGTAATAGAAATAAATTTAAGAAATACATATTTTCATCATTATAAGTTTAATGTTTTGTGAAATCTACGAGGTGTATATTTTTTATAAGTTTGTGTATTACTTATGTCGAACGTTTGTAATTTACAATGAAGAAAAGGAATTTGTTTACTTCATATAATAAATACATTTAAATTAACTAAATTTGTTTCTCATTCCTATGATTATAAACTTTATATGGAGATAAAAATTATATTTGTACTCTGAAATGATAAAACAACATAAAATTGAATTTACTATCATTCAAAATAATAATATTTGTTAATAGATATTTGGTTTGTATCTTTGAGAAAGACTTTTATGGAGAAAAAATCATTTTTTGTTACAAAATTTGATAGTGACTATCATTTTAAATAGGTAATTCAAGCTTAATATTTTTCCAGAGTCGTGATAATTGATAACCTGTAGGACCTCCCTGGAAGACACAACGATTGGTAAACCTAGGTTCATCTCGTCGATCTCTTGCAAATTGGTCCGAAATTTTCTCTCCTAGAGCCGTACTACGCTGTCTCGACAGGAGAATCGCCTCGACAACTCCTCCAAACCGCGCCAGTCCCTGGAGCTATAAGCTGAAACGATCGCCTAAAATCGCTACTATGCGCCATCGATAGTGCTTCCCCTTCCAAGTTTTTATTGTCGAGCTCGACTTCAATAGTGTCGACAACTAAAAAGCAATCCCTTAGCTGTCGATGATGGCAAATAAAAGAAGTTTAATTGATTAATTGTTGTTTTTTGATAGTTAGTTGTATTATTGTTATTACATAAATTAGTATTTTATGTAGTTCAGCATGTATGACACTATCTAAGCATACAAAATCGCACACATTTACTCCATGATTATATCATTGGAAATAAGAGAAATGACGCAAAATTAAATACTGTTAGGGACATATATGTACCATCTTTGGTAAATTAAATGCGAATTTTTTAACGAGGAATTTCCATTTACTAAATAAAGGCTATACTTTTAAGCAAATTTAATTTCTCTAAAAGAGAGTACTGCTTTGAGGAACTTCTTTAGAGTAATTAAATTCACTTTAAAGCAATGCGTTTATTTACAAAATCAACATTCCCCGATAAAAAAATCGCATTTAAATTGCCAAAGATGGTACATAAATGATATATATTAATTAGTCGTTTAGGAATGCTAATAAACATAAGAAGCGTAAAATTAGAGTAGTATCATAGAACGTAGTAGAAATTATTAATTAATTTGTATATATTTGTGTCGATAAAGTGCCAATAACACCCCTAGCCAAAATATGCATTTAGTTTTACAGTGTTTGTATAACGACCATCGTGCGTGAAACAACTATAGTAAAGTAGAGATTCAATTACTTTAAATTACAACGTTGTTGCATTAATAATTCTTCACTAACATGAATTTAACACTACCACAATTAATTTATAATTCTACAATTATTAATTCCTATTGTTATAACTTATATTGGGTAAATATTTATTATACTTAAACACGAAATTAAATATATTATATCGGCGATACAGGTAAAACCTAATATGTTTAAATGCACCGAAATGTTTACAATGCATGTCAGACATCCCCTAGACATGTAGAAAACGCGCGATGTTTTTAGTTTGTACTCTTATGAGAAGCCGATTCTCCGAACTTTCACGAGCGTAGTAGCGACCCTCCCATCGCTTCGACAAATTTTCGGTTGACAACGCTATCGAGGCGATCCTATTGTCGAGACCGCGTAGTACGGCCCCTGATCAGGCTCGTTATCATCGTTTGCAGTGAAGTGACCCAGAAAAGGGCTAGCCAAAGCGTCCGCCTTCTTCCTGTCGGTGAGACATCTGTTTGGACCATGCTTGATCTCCGGCATGGGTAGGTGGTCGCTTTCTTTTTCAAAATCCAAGGCACCCTATGCGGATCTTCGGTCTGGCTTTTCTCGACGAAATCGCTTTCGAAACATTGATGTGTGTTTCGATAACTTTTCTCAGACAGTTATATTCCGCCTTCGTCGATGGGTTACTTATATGCTAGAATTCCTTTCGGAATCTGTTACGCACTTTGATCTTGTCGACGATGTCCCTCGGAAGAGTCTCTTCTTCGAGAAATCTTGGCATCAACTCGGATTTCTTCAAGAACGTCTGTATCTGTCACGTAGTGTGGCAGACAGTCTTCTCTAAGTCAGTCTCAATACCGGGATTAGCTTGTAACGTATATCAGCTTTTTGTACGAGTGTCAGTTGTGTTTTGTGGTGCTTATACTCGACTTCAATGTTGGCAGGATCAGGGTCGTCTCGGTGATCACTGGGTAGTGATCTGAGGTCAACTCCTATTCCGTTCTACATCTTAGACGGAACGCCCAGACCTCGAGAACAGAGATGTCCAGGTCGGTTAGAATATTGTCGATTTTGACGGTATATATACGGTCGTGTCTATATATAAAACGCCATGCGATCAAAATGTTTAGTAGGTAAGAAATATTCCCCTCTGATTGAATGTTATCACAGACACTATTTTAGTAATATTACAGTGCTATACATTAACAATATTGATGAAATATTTCTCTGGTAACAAAGAGATCATTCCACTAACAAAAAAAAAGATATTCAACACGCGAATTATCTTCCTATATATATGTTTTTATATGTTGTGAGTTCGAGTTGCAACGGCTTTTTGTTGCAACTAGGACGAGCAGGAGTTGTATTGCTTATCTGAGCACCGTTGTAACTTCTGCTGATATATTGTGTGTTAAATATGTTCAAATAGCCTTGTTACAGCACTGTCTTGCCTAATGTAATCCTGCGCTGTTAATCACTTTGCATATTTAAACAAAAAATGTTACAAATGTAACATTAGAAACTACAGGAAAATCACTATTGCGGACTGTAAAAAACAAGGAAAAATATATAACTGATATATGACGGTATGCGCAAATATCGAGACGTACAATGTGTGTGCGTTCGACCTGCTGATAGATGCATTAGCAATGTGTGGTCGACTGTAACTGGGAAGCGCTACGTTATGCTCTGTCTGACGCTCTCGCTGTATTATTTCTTCGCGACACTTTGATGAGTCAAATATGGACGTACGCAAGCGCAAGTCTGTTGCTATCTCAAATGTATTCTGTCGTGCTTGAGTATTTCGACCTGTTGATAGGGTCTTCAATGTATTAGAGCAGGCATAGGATTTTAATATGTTAGATAAAGAGATACCACGAATGCATTCGTTCAAGCAAACAGTATCGATACACCTTTCCTGTGTTAACTAAGAGACGTCTCTTTGCTGTTCTTTTTCATCTTACACTAAACGTATCAACAGGTCGTGCGTGCGCTCCTGATATGTTACCGAAATTCAAAGATGGTAGCGACTTTCTCGGACGTCGAAAGTGTTTACATAACATTCCACAGGGACGATTGGGTTTCCTATGGAAAAAAAAATTCAACAGAAATGATATGATGCTTCCAAGCGTCGACATTAATACGAACAATCTTAAGAAACCCTTTATTAACACGAAAACAAAAATATATTTTATTACGATAACAAATAAATCTTAATTAAACAACAATAAATATTAGAACATCTTCGAATCGATTTTATTTACCAAAGTCGCGTTCAGGAGGAAAATTCCTTTTGAATAAAATCGATAAATCCTAAAATGAAAAAAAAACAAACTATATTAAAATTCTCGTTAACTTTTTAAAATGTGGCTTACATCTCTTTGATTTGGTTTACTATTGGTACTCGCTTTTAACAGAGCATCAAATATAGAATCTTGACTACTTTCACTCAGGCTAACCGATTTCACGTTACTGTCGAAAGTAACTTTCTTTTGCGGAGATTTTAGAGTATTATTCTTCAAAATACCGCCGGGTTTTTGAACGATCGGCTGAGGTCTTTTAATACCGGTACCTGTATCATTGTCTTCTAACTGTGTAAGTTCTTTCTGTAATTTTTGATGCTGAGTACGAAATTTATCCCTTAATTCTGTCTTCTTCTGTAATTTCTCGGATAAGTCTTTCACAGTTGCTAGTTCAGCATCGTGCTTCTCTTGTAAAGCTTGTAACTCGGCTTTCAATTCTTCTAATTTCGATGCGTGTTCTTCTTTCAGTGCATTTAAACGTTCCTCATCTTTAACTTTTACATTTTCAAATTCTATATCGTCTTTTGTCAACACGGCTTCCTCGTTTTCAGCGTTATTTAAATTTTGTTTAAGTTCATCAATTTCCGCTGTACATTTCGATTCTAATGTTTCGTAATCTCGTTCGGCATCGTGATATTGTTCATTCAGTTGTGTAGCTTCCACTTCTAAATTGTTCAATGTATTGTTTAAACGATTATTTTCTTCTTTATACTCCTGATGGATAATGTTCTGGTTTTCTATTTCTCGTTTTAAAGCGTCTTGAACATCGTTTAAGGATGACGTTTTAATTGAAGCATCGTTCAGATCTTGTTTCTTCTTTATTATCTCCTAAAAATAGTTCGTTTTATGGAAAAAATTGCGACAAAATTTTAATTCAACATATTGAAAAATGTATAAATGTATACATAATGTATAATCTGTGTTATTTATTTCTATAAAAATAAATAGATCGAAATGAATGCAGGGAATTGAAAGGCATCAACACCCGTAGCAACCCCGCTCAAAACAACGAATAACAACCATAACAGAATGGATTAATTACAACATAAAATAACCTGGCAGATCTACTACTACTACGGGCTGAGCAAACGTCCTGAGCCCTTTCGTCCTCATATAATACAGCCCTTACCAGCTATGGGTTGGTTGAATGCTAGTGAGGTAGGGTAGCGTTTAGAAAATTTTAATCGTAGCTAATCCGGGTCCCGATGTGTAAGCACCTGTTGAGCCCTTCTAACAACGACGCGAGATGGAGGCCTGTCCGGGTCTAGGCCTGTCGTTTCTGCCACAATAGGGTCAGATGATCTTCCTATTATTTCCAGCGTTTTCAACGCAAATTGTGATGCGTGTTCATGAAGTGAGGGAATTCCCAGGTCATAACGAAGGTCCGAGTTTTGGACAAACCAAGGGGCGCTCATTATTATTCTCAGGATCCTTCTTCTGCTGAGCTTCCATGTTGAGGTGGGTTTTGGCGATACAAGCTTATGAAAATGCTTCGTAGGTAAGGACAGGACGGAGGAAGACACAATAAATTGAAAGTTTAAGTCTTTACGAGAGCGAACTTTTAGCACATAAAAACGTGTATACGAGTGATCTGGCGGCACCAAAGCGGTTGACAATTTTATTATTGTGTTGTCGTAGTGTTAGTCTGCTGTCAAAAATCGGGGCAAGCGAAAATTAGCAATATAAAGATGGTCATAGGCTTGTCGCAGGCGCTTGGTGAAACGGATGGCCTGACACTTTCTGAGTTTGAAACACCATTTAGAAGAACAGCGCAGCATTGCATCGAAGCCGCGTTGAAGACGTCGACATACCAAGACTTCACTTCTGGACGACGTGAATATGACGGTAACGTCCGTAAAAATCGCTAGGTGTACTCCTTGAATTCTAAGGTCGTGGATAAAAACCAGAAGCGAGCCATGGAAGACCCGCGCGGACGTAATTCTTGGTGATGACATGGAATTATCGATTCTGACAGCGAAACGTCGGTCGTGAAGATATGATCATAACATTTATTACGACCTCGGAATTAAATCACGCCACCACTTTTATAAACAAGTTTGCGATGTTAAATCTTTGATAGCACCACAGGCAACTGCTTCGACCATATCCTTATAGTTAAAGGGAGCCAAAAGTGATATAGGATGTAAGCTTAATTGCTGTTTTATTTGACTTACACGTGGACATATATCTGGGATTAGTTTCTAGAAATATAGCTTTAATATTATTAGTGCACAATTCTTTGGCATTTTGGAGAGATGGCGCATTATCCATTAATAAAATGGCTTGTTTGGAGAGCTTAGGATTTTTCAAAAATGCTTCAGTGACGGGAACAATTTTTTCGTAAGCCATTGCCGATAGACTGTTGATTTTTTAAATATAAGCTGCCTTATACCGTATTTTTTTCTACCGCCTATTCAGCAGGAAGAGCTAAATGTTGCGCTCGACCGTGACCTTGAACGTAAACCTGTGAAACTTATAAAATAAGCGCGAAATTTAAAATTATTATAATTTCGAAGAATACTGTGCTATATTAACTTCTTACATACTTAAATGTTTTTGTTTTTCAATTTCTCAATATATGCCAAGTGTAACATATTAATATACAGAACATTTAGAGCGACTAAGGCCAGCTAGAAAAGAGATAGATCTAGAGTGGGGCAGTTGTAAAACATATACGGAATAGCACGCTTGCCAATGCGTTAATTCCGTATATGTTTTACAACCACTCCACTCTAGATCTATCTCTTTTCTAATAGTTGGCCTCAGTCGCTCTAAATGTTCTGTATGTGTATATATTTACTGCAATTAATGATTTTCGCGCTGGAAGTTTCATAAGAAACAAGGTTTTTCTATAAGCTAACATTAGATTAATTTTTGAACAACTTGAAACAATTTTTACTACCTCTTTCTAAATGCGACCATGACTAGTTTGAAACGATCTATACAGGATGGTCCATTTAAAGTGTAACACTGTAATATCTTCCAAACAATTAGTGTTATATGAAGAAAAGTGTTAGACAAAAGTTTAACTATATAAAGGGGCTCATTCGATGGCGCCGTGTAGGTTACAACTCTCATGATTACGAGAAACCTAAAAGCCCAAGAAATGCTCTTTTCAATGATACCAAATTTATCCAAATCCATTAAGCCGTTTCGAAGTTACAGGCATTTATTTAAAACAACATTCAAATACCCTCCACCACTTTATTTCGAAAGATAGAGAAAAATTGTTTGACTTTAAGTTAGCATTAAAACGCAAATACTTTTTTTGTTATATTCAATGGAGAAAATCGCGAGAAACGTAACTTTATGTAATACAAGATGGTGGAAACGCCCACTGGCGGCCATCTTGGAAACTTGAAAATTATTTCCAGCATTTTCCCTTGCCCACTTTACCTATAAAATTTTTTATCGTAACTCTCTACGATCATTAGTTTCCGAGATACAGCCGCTTATCTCGCTTATTTGCCTACCCTGTACATTGCATATGTATGTGCATTGTAGTTGGTTAATATGTACTGTATATGCATTTGGAAAATGCTGTCTAATGCGACTACCGGTCGAAGCGATCGTTTTTGTTTGAAACGGAGGGTGGTCGTTTTATACAGGGTTCACTGTACTTGCCTGTAAATGTTGGAAATAATAACTCTTCAGTCTCTATCTCGATATCATGCTCTGTCTCTTAAATGTTGTCGCAGCTCAGTTAATAACCTGAATGATAATTTATAATCATAGGATATACTTTTTGGTTGTTTCAAGTGAATTTTTCTCATATGTTCGTTTAAATAACTGCCTTTTAAAAATCTTGTCACAAATCAAGCAAATCAGAGCCATCTTTATTACTATATAAATATTGATAAGGATAAATATGTTTAGATTCGTTATTTTATTATTAATAGAAATAAATAATGTGAAGCATATGGAAATATTTTAACCAATCACATAAAAGAATTCAATAGTAGATTCCACCCTTAGCGGTATTAATGTTCAAGGTCACAGCCGAGCGCAACATTTAGCTCTTCTTCTATGCAGCTACCCATTACTTTCAGTGAATGATTCCTCGTCGTGTTAAAAGTTCTTGTGGAATTTAAGTGCCTTAACTTGAAGCTTTGGCCCACTCACAGGTCCGCCCACACCTCGAAGCTGTGAAAACCACAGAAAAGGAACTACAAACGTCTGTTCGTAGTTGCTCTTTTTCGATTTCTTTCCACAACAGTCACTCCCCCAACTACCAAATCAGCCTTTTTAATTGAGTTGCCATCATCCAAACGATTTATTGCATTAAATTTCGTTTCAAAATATAGGAAAGAGGAAAATCGCGAGTCCACTGTATTAAAAAACAAAATCGATAGAGAGAAATACAATAAATGTAAACAGAATAGAATGGAGGAACCATTTTCAAGAACTATAACTGATAATAATGTCACAATAGAAATGGAAGAGAAAAACAACAGAAGCAAGTAAGGAAGGTCAAGAACTGGACATGCCCACAGAATAAGCATTTACCTTTTAGTATGTTGCCCTTATTATTTGTTTTATCTTTTCTTATCAGCAATAATGTGCTTACCATTTCTAAATTCTCGATATGAGTAATTTCAACACCAATACTTTCATTCGCTTTTTGTAGTCTTTCCTGAATTAATTTTACCTCTTCATTATATTTCAGCAATTCATTCTTACGTTGCATTCTATTTTCTTGCATTTTGTTATGTAATTGTTGATAATTCTCATAATTTCGACCAGATTCTTGTTTGATTTCAGCATTCAATCGTGATAAACTTTCATTGTTACTTTTAAGTGATTCCAATTCCATATTTAAATCATTTACATAAATCGATTGAATTTCAGATCTTAAAAAAGTGAAACATGAAAATAAACGCATCGAACACATTACACACATTACACTTACTTCTGCTTCAATAACTCAAGCTCTAATCGTTTAGAATTGATAAGTTGTTGATTTTCATTTTCTTGTTGCGTTAACATTTCTTTAGCTTTCGCTTTGTCCATCAATACAGAATTCAATTGTTCTTTCAATTCCAATTTTTTCCGATCTCTTTCAGTAAGTCTCTGAACATATTCATTTCTTCTTTCTGTTAATTCTTGATTCTTATCCTTTTCTGCAGCAACTCTCTCTTGTAAATGTGAAATATTTTCTTCTAATCGAGCCTTCTCCTTTAAAAACTGTTCATTATCCTGTAGAGCAAGACGTTTGTTTTCCAACTCTATTTTAAGTTGTTGTATTTGTGCATCATTTTTTGAATATTCTATTTGAAATGCCTCTTCCTCCATTTTTTTTTGTCGATCGATCTCGTTAGCTTTATTTTTTAATTCAGCCAATGTAGCAAACGATTCCTTCAACTCACTTTCAGATCCTCCAACTTGATCGGATAATATACCAATAATCATTGCTACAGTTTGCATTTCTCTATCTAACTGCTCGCGGTTAACTTGTTCTATATTATATTGTTCTTTCAAATATCCAAATTGATATTCACATTCTTGCAAATACTTTTCCAAACTTATTTTTTTATGAATGCTATCCTGCAGTTCATTCGTTACACATTTTATCGCGGTATTAGCTTTCACCTACAAAATAAATTACCTACTTTCCTTGTTAATTTAAATAATACATTATTGCTTACCTCAGCTTTTACTATATTTCTGATTTTATCCTTTGATATTTCAGATAAGTTATCTTTAACTTTCTGTTTTGATAAATCCAAATCTTCCTTAACATTATTATCTGCTTCCTTTTCTTGATTCGTTACTTTTGTCTTGATAACTTCTTCAGAAATTTTCGACTGTTCTTGAAGAAACAGCAATGAGTCGTTTTCCTGAGAAACAAAACGATTATTTTCTCCAGTTGGGAGTTCATATTCAGGAATACTTTCATCGTAACAAGGTTCTAATTCTTGCAATGCTTCCATGGTTTTTAATTATTTGTTAATATCTATAACAACACAATAATATTATAACTCGAGCCTAGTTTATTTTGAAATTTAAAATGACGACGCTTCAGGAACGCCAACTTAAACTATGAACTTAAAGAAGGCATCTAAATTATAGGCCGCTTTTCGTTAATATTTTTAAAAGCATGCACTAACATTTTCAAAATATTTGATTAAAAAAATTAAGAGGGAAATTCTGCAATAATCAAAATCTGGTTATTAACAAATCTAACAAATATTTTAAATTTGCAAGTAATCTAAAATATATAAAATCCCTAGGGAGATTTTGAAACACGCCTACCCGATTGTATACAGCAAATGGTACTTTATATCAATAATAGAATTATGGAAAAAATAATACCTACAACCCCTGAAACATATTCAATACTATGTTACTTAATTTTAGTAGGCACAAGTTAGCTAAGCAAAACCCAATATAGTTAATTTCCACTGTACAATTTTTCAAATTCGCGCGTATTTTAAGATGGCACTCTATAAAAAAGTAACTAAATCCTGTGCTATTTCACTGTGACTCACAATGGAATAGCACAGTAGTTACTTTCGGGTAGGGTACAGTTGGAAAAAAAGTATCCTGCCAGTCCGCGAAAAAAGGAGGATTCTTATTCAAACCCTATGCAATCTTTATTGTCCTAGTATGTATACCATGAATGTCTGTGTCACATACAGTCCATGTCGGTACACTGAGACAAGAAAGTACCCGTGCATTTTGAATAAAGAATGTTCTCCTTACATACGCTGGCAGGATACTTTTTCTACTACTGTACAATTTTAAAATGTTGAAAAATTGTTTATCGGATTTTGTAAAAGTATTACATGTTTGAAAGGTAGATATGTAGATATAGGTCATATAGATCTAAAATAAATCTATTTTAAAATGTGAGCTAGTGCTACTAATTCCGTTTTCTACTATAATTTGCAATCACAATCAATTACACATTCTTGGTGTATTTATAGTACACAGATAATGGATCGAGAACTCGGACAGTGTAATAAATTGTGCGTTCGGTGAAACACAATATCTGCCCACGTTAAAAAACCGATTTTATTTATTTTTTGTCAAAATCGTGTGCTCAAACATCAAACACAACCTCAAGCACGAACTGTAAATATGACCCACCCATCGTTAAATTGGCGTTTCACCAGAGACGACCAAAGATACAAAATATTTTTATCACGTCATCATCAGTTGATCATTTCACATCTGCGGCCAATCAGTATCTACAATGGACGTCTAGGTATATCACGTGCTGGTATTACTTGGGTCATGCTTAAGCAATGCCTCCTGTAATTGACGTAAGCTTAAGAATGTGAATGTCGGTAATATTATCAAAAAAGTCAAAATTATTCATTTTAAATTCACCCCAAAATAAAGTTTTATTTTCCTTTTTTTTGTTTTTCATACGGGTGTCTCAGCGAGACCGTTCATTAGAAGTTGGGGTTCTGCCCAAAATATAAATTTGAAAATTCAGAATTGCATATAGTGGATTATGTTCTCTTCAATGAAAATATGGTTTGATTTCTAGCACTTCCGGTTATACCGGAAGTGGTCATCTACTTTGTTATTTTTAATGGAACACCCTGTATATTTTTGCATATTTGGATTTACCTACTTTTAAGCTTTATAAATACCTTTAGTTTTTTTAATTTGATTCAGTCGTTTTGTAGTTATTCGATTTTCTCTAAAAACATTGCTATAGCGGATATTTATTCAAAAAATCAGAGAACACTCGATTTTAAAATTGGACGCCGAAGACGACTAAGTAATAACATATGGTTCTTCAAAATTTTACAGTGTTAACGTGCCATAGTATCGTAATCACGCAATGTAGACAGCCGTTCTCGGCGCTAAAATATACTCCAGCATATTGTTTAATCATATTATGAATTCTAAATTGATATACGAAAAATCGAGTGTTCTCTGATTTTTTCAATAAATGTCCACTACAGCAATTTTTTTTAGAAAAAATCGAATAACTACAAAATGCCTACAGCAAATTCAAAAAACTATAGATATTTATAAAGCTTAAAAATAGGTAAATCCAAATATTTAAAAATATACTGGGTCTTCCATTAAAAAAATAAAATAGATAGCGACCGGTATAAGCGGAAGCGATAGAAATCTAATAATATTTTCATTGAAGAGAACGTAATCGACTATATATAATTCTGAATTTTCAAATTTATATGTTGGCCAGAACCCCATAAACTTCTAATGAACGGTCTCGCTGAGACACCCTGTATATTTTATAATAATTTTAAACTATTTTATGCGCTATTCTTATGTTAATCTTATATTTAGAATAATTGCCACGGCAAATGATGCAATTTCTCTACATTAATTAATTCTTTTCCAATTTAATCATATATCTATTTTTTAAAACAACTGGAATAACAAAGCCCATGTTATACTGCCATTATGTTGGCTCTTTAAACCCTACTTAATGCAAAATATAAAACCTAAAATCTCTACAGGCTGGACTAACATCGTGGCACCAACATTTTCGTAAGACAGCGTACACGATGAAGTTAAACTTATAATGGATTTTGTATGAAAAATTTGTAACAACCTATGATATTATATTTTATTATTAAATAAATTATGCCGACTACGAAAAATAACAAAACATAACATTAATTTATTGGAAACTATTTTTGATTTTAATATCTCAGTCAACTTTTTGTTTCTTAATCTTTTCCTGTGTGTACCATTTTCGTAAAGTAGTTAAAGACATAAAAACTGGTATCATTATTGGCAAGAATAACGGAATGTAAATTGCATACCTAAAAATTAAAAGAAATCAATAAATAAGATCATTTAAAACAAAATTGAAATAATACTTTTGATCATCAGGGAAGTATAACAAAGCCAATAAAGATGGATCACTAAATGCACCTTCAGAATTATAATAAGCCAATTTTGACGACTGTAACGCATTATTCAAATCATTATTGTTCAAAAATCCATCAGCTTTATTTACATTTTCAAGAGCTAATTTTATTTTTTGAGCAACTTCTTCGCTAATTACAATACTGTTGATTTCCGACAGTAATAAAGCTAGAGATTTTAATGTTCTCCTAGTGGACGTTATCATATCAACTGATTTTGTTTTAGCTAAATCATCAATATCCTTTTCTGTAGTACCACGTAATCCAATTAAGTCCTTTAATTGTGTTATATATATAGAAATAATTCTGGCTATGTCAGGTGTATAAGTTCCTTTAATGCAAGATTCTTTATCAGCATTTATTATGGATATTCCTCCCCATCGCGGATTTAAGAATGCATTACTATCGACTATTTTGTCTTTTCGATTATGAATATATAATGGGGTATCACATTTTGATATATATGTCACTAAATTCAATGTGGGTCTTGGAGATAAATGCGACCAGACTTTTTCTCCAACGGTGTCAAAATCAGTGGCAATTGTTCTTCATATATAACATATCTACCTTTATCAATCATTTTCGGAGGCACTCCTAATTCGGTTAAGTATAACCACTGTGACTTTACAGTAAAATTCGCCACAGAACTGATTGTTTTTAGAAATGGATCTAAATTAGCTTTCAATATCTTCCCATCTAGTTCTACTGTCAAATTACGGGGATCCGGATTTAAAATTGTTATTAACACATCATACTCTAAACTTAAGGGGATGCTATTCTCTCTAATTATCTTATGCGATATATCATAATCTAACATTTCATCGAGAGGTAAAGGAGCTCTGTAAACACGAGTAGTAAACCACCATACTGGAATACCTATGATTACTAGAACAACGAAATAGGATATTATGCTGTAAATGCGGTAAATAGCTTCTGGATCGTCTTTAAATCGATCATCTGAAATAAATAAATAAGAAAGAAGATATTTAATACGTTAAAATGGATCAATTTTACCTGTTGTTTTCTCTGGTGTTTCATTATTAGAGTCCATAGTCATAGTTGAAGAAATGAAAACGACATATATCTATAAATATATGCGGCCAGATACGGCAGATAAAATTGAGATGAATTGAGGTTATGTAAATTTGTTGTGACAGTTGCCTTGCGGTTGTGTTATTTTGGGGTGCGTTCAGAAAGTATGAATGCGTTCATAAAGAGTTTGCTTTAAATTGAGTTACCGCTGAAACTATATTTTAAAAAAATCCCGCTACTTTTGCTACGCAAATGTGATAAGTTGCGAGGTTTTGTTTGTTAGATTGAATTCTCCATTAAAATAAATTTTCTTCCATTTTCTTTGAAACATATACGAAGTGATCATTTTCAACTGTCATGAATTGGCAACAAAAAAGTACCAGGATCGTTACTTTCGTGAATTGTCAATACTGTATTAACATGTTTAAGGGCCTCTGTTTTTTCAGGGTTGGAACATGTGTTCCTTTCGCCCTTTTATCTCTAGTATCTGTGGTTCGAACGTTTAATGTTGTAATGTATTGGTAAAAATAAAGATTATTATTATTATTATGTTAAAACTCATCTATTAGCTGTAATTATTTGGAAGTATTGTATTGTTGTAGTCTTTTTGTATTTTAGTAGTTTCCTATTTTCTTTGGAAGATTGGCAGATTGGATATGGAAATATTCCTTGATATCGTGTTTTTGCCAATCTTCTTCTTCAGTTAAAATTGTTGGAATGGTGTTTCTTATGATGTAGATTAATAAATTACGTGTTGGATTTGTATTAAAAGTTGTTAGAATTCCCCAGGTTTTAATTATTATTTTTCCAGTCCCGCCGTCAGAGGTAGGCCCAGAGAGCGCAAAATTCCCGGGGCCCGATTAAAAGTATTGCCTATTGGGTCTAGGCTAGCAAAAACATTGAATTTTGACTCAATTATTCAAACTTTCGCAGAAAGGAAGGCAAGAAGAGTGTTGATCTAAATAAAAAATAGTTCACAATCTGTTAGTGTTGAGTGGTAGTGGGCCCGCTATTGTGCCCCGGGTCCTGGCTGTGCTGACGGCGACCCTGTTCATAAAAATGTTATTGAAACATCACTTGGACGGCGAAAAAGTATTATCAGTTATTAGACGATATAAATACGAAAGCTCACAATCTGTCCGAGTTATGGTAGTGAGTTTTGACTGCGTCATAGTAAACTTACTTTATTATGACGCAGACCCTGTTCATAAAAAATATGTAATTATTATTGCACTTGGTCAAAATTAATCAAATCTAATCTTTGTAACTACAAATACAAGTAGATTAAAAACATAATTCATTATTAGAGAATGTATGAATCAGAAGTTTTGGATGCGTCCCCATATGTCTATAAATAGATGAAAATTACAACAATTTTGAACTTGTTGTTTATATACTTTAGTTATTACAAAAAGTGATCTAATTTCATAATTCATTTCATTAGAGAATGTATGAATCAGAAGTTTTGGATGCGTCCCCATATGTCTATAAATAGATGAAAATTACAACAATTTTGAACCGTTGTTTATATACCTTAGTTATTTAAAAAAACTGATCTAATTTCTTTTTTAATTTCAGAGTATTTTGAAAATTTTTCATACATATTTGGATAATCTGGGGTAGGATTAAAAAAAAATTATTTTCAAAAAAAAGAACATTTATTTTTCGAATTCACGGCCAATATTTTACTAAAACATGAGTGCCAAGAATTTTTATTATATTACAGGATTGTTGTAATGCAAAACTGAAATAAAAATAAATACAATATTCAAAATGGAATGAATATAACAAGAACATATTAGAACACATGCCCTATGCAAATTTTAATATAAAACATTTATTAATAATGCATACAAATTAAATGTAAATGTATTAATAAATATCGAGGTATTTGTAAAATTAATCAACTTCTTCCATGCGTGAAGCTTCTTCGGATTCTCCTTCACCAGTAGGGGCATCACCAGCTGGTAATTCATCTACAGCCATTTCTTCCTCATCGATACCTAAACCTAATTTAATCATTCTATAAATTCTAGACGCGTGAACTTGTGGTTCATCCAAAGTGAAACCAGAACTGAGGAGAGCAGTTTCGAAGAGGAGGATGACTAGATCTTTAACAGCTTTATCGTTCTTGTCGGCTTCAGCTTTCTGGCGAAGATTTTCAACAATGGGATGATCTGGATTAATTTCAAGATGTTTCTTGGCGGCCATGTAACCCATAGTTGACGTATCGCGAAGAGCTTGCGCTTTCATAATACGTTCCATGTTGGCTGTCCATCCATATTGAGAAGTTACGATACAGCATGGGGATTCGACTAAACGATTGGAGACAACAACTTTTTCAACTTTATTATCCAAGATGGTCTTCATAACTTTGCATAGCCCTTCATATTTGGCTTTATCTTCTTCACGTTTCTTCTTCTCATCGTCATCTTCAGGAAGTTCTAAACCTTCTTTAGTAACAGATACCAATTGTTTTCCATCGTATTCTTTCATTTGTTGGACAACGTATTCGTCAATTGGTTCTGTCATGTAAACAACTTCGAATCCACGCTTCTTTACGCGTTCTACGAATGAGGAGTTTGAAACTTGTTCTTTACTTTCACCAGTGATGAAATAGATGTGCTTTTGATTGGGCTTCATGCGGCTAACATATTCTTTAAGTGAACAGGCCTCATCACCGCTTGCAGAAGTGTGATAACGGAGTAAATCAGCCAATTTAGCTCTATTTTGGGAATCTTCATGTACGCCCAGTTTGAGGTTTTTGGAGAATTGCTCATAGAATTTCTTGTAACCATCTTTATCTTCGGACAGCTCCTCAAACAATTCCAAACATTTCTTAACTAAATTCTTACGGATTACCTTCAAAATTTTATTCTGCTGCAACATTTCACGAGAAATATTTAGTGGCAAATCTTCACTATCAACTACACCTTTAATGAAGTTCAAATATTCTGGGATTAAATCTTCGCAGTTATCCATAATGAAAACGCGTCTAACGTATAATTTAATATTATTCTTCCTCTTCTTATTTTCGAATAAATCGAAGGGAACTCTACGTGGAACAAATAACAAGGCTCTAAATTCTAACTGGCCTTCAACACTGAAATGTTTAACAGCAAGATGATCCTCCCAATCATTCGTTAAGGATTTATAGAATTCGCCGTATTCTTCATGACTGATATCATCAGCATTTCTAGTCCAGATCGGCTTTGTCTTATTCAGCTCTTCATCTTCTGTGTATTTCTCTTTAATAGTCTTCTTTTTCTTCTTGTCCTTTTTATCTTCGTCTTCATCATCAGCAACATCTTCAATTTTTGGTTTATCATCATCCTCTTCAGTAGCAGGTTTCTCTTCTTCTTTCTTTTCTTCTTCAGCTTCATCATCGCTCAATTCCTTTTCACGTTCCTTCTCAACAACCAATTTGATCGGATAACCAATAAATTGCGAATGTTTCTTTACAATCTCTTTGATTTTGCTTTCCTCTAAAAATTCAGTTTGGTCTTCTTTAATGTGCAAAACGATTTTGGTACCACGTCCTAACGGTTCACCATGATCCAATCTTACAGTAAAGCTACCACCGGCTGACGATTCCCAAATGTATTGTTCATCATCGTTACTCTTCGAGACGACAGTCACTTTATCAGCAACCAAATATGCGGAATAGAAACCTACACCAAACTGACCGATCATCGAAATATCAGCTCCAGCCTGTAGAGCCTCCATGAAAGCTTTCGTTCCGGATTTAGCGATTGTACCCAGATTATTAACTAAATCAGCTTTCGTCATTCCAATACCGGTATCGATGATTGTCAGGGTACCTTCATTTTTATTAGGCACAATTTTGATGTATAATTCCTTGCCGGATTCTAATTTCGATGGATTAGTTAGAGATTCGTAACGAATTTTGTCGAGAGCATCTGAAGAGTTGGAGATCAATTCTCTGAGGAAGATTTCTTTGTTTGAATAGAAGGTGTTGATGATCAAGCTCATCAACTGAGCGATTTCCGCTTGGAAGGCGAAGGTTTCGGTTTCACCGACTTGCGTGTCTTCAGGCATCTGTAATACAATTAAAACTAATTTAGAATTTGTAAAATACAGGCATGTGCATGCTACTTTTGTGAGAGGCTGGTCCAACGATAGGAGTTTCGGAAATTAATTTTTTTTTTCAAAATGTACAATTGGTATACATAAAATTGACTTTGGTACATACAATGTAGCTGAAGGCACTATTATTGTATGAAGATATTGCAACAGTTGAAAAAACGGAAAGCGATGTATCAACATCAATTTCTCAAGCAAGTTTGAATATCATATATTAGAACACGCCACTACACCAAAAACTGGAAAAAATGAGCAATAAAGAAAAATAATTGCTCAGGAAACAACAGCTATTCAGAGCTCCAAATCGTACTTGAACAAACTATCTCAGAAAACTATTCTATTTATCCAGAGCCCAACTATGGTGAAGAAACATGTCTGATTATATTTTTGCATACAAATGGCTTTTAACCAAAATTCAAGAGATTGGATTGACTTTTGACGTTTCATATTTCTCGTCTAGAATTAGAAAGATTTTCATCTGCTATTGTTCAAATAAGTTTAGAATAGCAACTGAAGTAGCTCTGCGAAATTTCACAATATTACAAGATAATATTCAATTAATTAATAATAGCAGAAAGGTATAAAAAAATTTTGATTTACCCTGCTTTTGTTCTATTAAATAATTTTCTGCTAAATTTACTTCATTTTTCCAATTCAAATATTACCGTTAAATAAACCAAACGTAGTCATAGTATCCTGTTTAATATAATTCTATATCATTTTTTGATTATTTAAACCAAAATATCTACATATATCATATTGTGGTAAAAAACAAATCCTTCAAATGTAAATGGGAAATTTTATTTACTGGAAGTGAGACGCATAATAATATAAGTGAATTCTTTTTATTCCCTATACCAAGGTGGTACCATAATTAATTTAAAAAGTAATAATTTTAATTCCAAATAAAAAAACTCTTTCCGTTGGATAGCCATGCTTTTCCGGTGGGTAAACTGCCGACGAAAATTTAAACAATTTATTCCTGGTGTATGATTTTTTTAAATAGTTAAGAAATACGTGTAATAACCAACAAAATGCCGGCAGAACAAAAAATGACGCTTCTAGAATTTTACCGGGAAAATCGAGGCATTACGATTAAACAAATTACAAATCGGTCGGGAAATTATTTAAATACGATTGAAAATTAACTCACCTTGTTAAAATATAGCCTTTAAAATGCACACAAAATTAATTACACAGGAAAAATTGGTCAAAACTTTGAAGTTAGAGCACTGATGTGACACCTGCAACAACTTCTTCAATATTGATTTTGCGTGCGATCCTCAGCTGTTTTTATATGGCCTTCCGTGTTCTAGGCGTTTCTAGAAGATTCTCGAATAAAATCGAAGCTTCCAGGCAGTTGAAACATGTGCTTTCGGGTTCAAATGTTTCCGGTTTATTTGGCGCGAATTTCGTTTTAATTATTATAATATTTAGAATCGATTCAGAAAAATAGTGAAAAAAGTAATTTCATAAAATATTATACGAAGAAAATGATCAGAAAATTATGTGTTACCGGTTTATCCTACGTTTATACTTGAAAACACCGGTGATAATGAAATTATTTACATGATTTTTCTAATCAAATGCGTTTAATGTATTTTTAATTAATTTTATTGATTACATATATGATAATAAATTAATATTTATCACTGCAATCTGTTCCGTACATTAATAAAGGGGCACGTTAAAATCACTGTCGTATAGGCACTTTAATATGAGATATAAGATATAAATACGTAATAATTATTTTAAATTAATTCCTTAATGCATTTTATAAATTTATCATTATATTTGTGTATTATGATTTATTGACATTGACCAATCATTACAAAAGACAGTGTTTCTAGAAACCTTCCAGAATTAATTGTTCATGCTTCCATATTATACCTATTATACCTATCATTCACTATTATCAATCAACGATTATATGTATTTTTGCATCATATCCAGTTTTTTTTTTTAATTAAAATTACGTTTAAAATTAATTAATAAATTTCTGGAATTTTCAACTAATATAACGATAAATTTGAAATTAATTTAAGCATTTTAAGCAACTGATAATTTTATCGAGTTTCTATCATATCTAAATTCTTTCAAATCTATCTCTTTATCAGTTTAAGGTATTGATACAGTTATTTCAATTATTAATCGACAACATTTCAATGACAAAAGTAGCAGAAATATTCGAAAATTGTCTAGAATTCATTTTGATTAGGTACCTAGCATTATTTGGATTTGATATTCTTAAATCTTTTATTGTATTCAAATTTCCAATATCTACGTATTCATTCATTCATATTTCTAGGAACATAAAATTATTTAAACACAAAGAATTTTCCAGAATCTTCTTTAGAATATAAAAATCAATAATTACGTTTAATTTATGTGGACTTTCCTTTTACCTCCGTTTCTAAATTTAATATTTTCTATTTATATAGGATTCAAAATATTTATTTTGGAACAAAATTTATGTAAATAACTATACTTATATATAAAATACACATATAAATAAATTTATTTACAGTCATAAAATTTTGATTTATTTAGTTACTTTTCATTATTCCATTTGATATCTTTTCATAAATTTCAGTTGGTAGTAATTTGTTGTTGATAAATAAGTAATAGTGATTTTGTACCCTTTTGTACTATGATTTCTATACTGTTATTTTAATAACTGTTTTATTAAATAAAACAGTGATAAATAAAACAAACATAAACATGTGATGAAAAAAAAAAAAAGTTTTAAATGCGATGAACTCAGATAAACTCTTCAATCAACCAGTATCTTGTGCAGAAAGTCCAGTAACTTCGTAGATTAATTTCTGCAACAAAATAAAAATGGTAAGAGCTTGGTTTATGAGTAACGACCTAAAACTGATCAACGCGAAGAACAGCATCTAGATCCCCCAAAGTACATCTCCTTGGAAGAACTTGAAGAATTAACAGGTGTTGAATATTTCAATTTGGATGTTGATACATATGCCACGGATGGTGTCTTAGAGAAGATCAAGAAAGACCGAGGTTACACTTACGAAGATGAATTAGTTTGTTCCAAGGAATGTCTACCTAATTACGAAGAGAAATTGAAGATTTTCTACACGGAACATCTTCATACTGATGAAGAAATTCGATTTTGCGTTGAAGGATCTGGTTACTTTGATGTCCGAGATAGAAACGATAAATGGAGTCGAGTTGAAGTGATTCGGGGAGATATGTTGGTGCTTCCTAGTGGAATTTATCATCGTTTCACATTAGATAAAGGAAATTTTATCAAGGCCAGAAGGTTTTTCAAGGTGAACCTGTTTGGACTGCTCATAATAGACCAGCAGACAACATGGAATGCAGAAAACAGTATGTGGAGAAGTACCTGAGATTACTGCTTGATTTTCAATGTTGTTTTGTTGATTGTTAATGAATCTATTTTTGTAGTTTTGTTGAGTAAATATATATATTTTATTGTAAATTGTACTTTTTTTAGTAAAAATCTTAACACTTAATTTTTTCTTGAAATTGGATACTATTCTTGCATAGTCATACGTAGATAAATAAGTAACACTAGAGTTTTTGTTTTATGTAATAAAAATACTCTTGTGATAACAATGCTAATAAAAGTCACATTTTCTGCAATGTAATGAAAGCAAAAGATACAATATTAATAATAATTGATTTTAATGCAATGTAATAGTATCACGAAATATGAAACATTTAAAATTACGTAATAAAGAAATTTTCTAGATATTAATTATTAATAGAGATAATTTCCCCTATACGACGCCTATGGTTAGGATAATTGATGTCAGTGACCATTAATCGTAGTCACGTAAGCAAAACCACTATAAATGCTATTCGATTC